>JAYDZM010223709.1:0-16406 GCA_034509245.1 Artemisia ludoviciana
GTGTAAGAATGAGCATAGATCTGTTGTATCGGGACTTGGAGCAGCAACTCAAAAGCGAGAAAAAACTGTCTCTAAGACAGAGAAAAAACACACACAAGAAAGGACTATTCCAGAACACAACAGACACAAAACAGTTCTTTGACCTGGTGAGGAAAATAAGTAAGGTTAACCGGACCAAGGGCTTTTTCACCACAGCAAAAGCAGTGATAACGGGTTCTACAAAAGCGGAACAGGATGTATTCCCAAGCAAAAAACAGGTGAGGGAATATTTTACAGACTTGTACGCCAACAAGCAAACAAGTACTGCTTCAAAACCACCTGCTAAAAACATCCTCGTTCCGTTCAACGACAAACCTGTCACGCTGGATGAGGTGAAAAAAGCCTTAAAGACATCCAACCTGAAATCCTCGCCAGGACTAGACAAAATCACATACAGACAACTCTTCAAGGTCACACCACAGCTAGTGAAGCTATACAACACAATACTGAACCAAGGACAACCACCGGCCGCCAGCACAGCATGGTGCCAATCTATAGTCACACTAATCCACAAGAAAGGAGACCGAACTGATCCAGCCAATTACCGCCCAATCGCCGTCACCTCAGTAATCGCCAGACTTCTCCACAGAATAATTGCAACACGACTACAAACCTACATCAAGAAGAACCACCTCATCAACGCACTCATACAAAAAGGCTTCATCACAGGAACGCACGGAACACTGGAACATTCTCACACACTAAACCAAAACTTGGAAAATGACTGCTATGTGACTTTGTTTGACCTGAAAAACGCATTCGGTTCAATCGAACACAGTCTGGTAAGTGATACTTTGTCTAGCATTAAAATCCCAGGCAGTTTGTTCAAATATCTCACCACCTTATACTCTCAAATTTCTAGCAAATTTACTGGTCCTTGGGGCACCGTGAATGTACCCTTCAAACGTGGGGTCTTTCAGGGATGTCCCCTGAGTCCACTCATTTTTATTTTGGCCATAGAACCACTTATCAACATTCTAAATTCACCAGTCAGCAGACCTCTTGCATACGCAGACGATGCTGCACTAATTACGACTAATATCCACGATCACTATGAAATTACCAGAAAGTTTAACTGTAAGGCCAATGCTATGAGCTTATCAATCAGGCCAGACAAGTGTATATCGATTGGCGTCTCTAATGGCAAGATTGTACCGTTTAAAAACGTTGTCGACGAACAGTTGACATCAACCCTATCAGAAGTCGGCCATACGTCATACCTAGGTAAGCTAATCTGTGCTGGAGGTCAGGCAGAGGTCGGGCAATTGATATACAACAAATTTGAACAAAGACTGTCTAATATTGAAAAGGCAGATATCTCGAACAAATTAAAAACACGCATTGCCGTCGATTACCTACTGAAAACTACTTATCACGATCTTATGACCAATGACTTGAACCCTGACCTCTTACAGCGTCTAGATAGCGTATTTACCGACAAAATTACGATCTGGGATAAACAAACCCAACTAAGGCCAAACCAAGTACCTTCCATATTGTATCACTGGCTCCATACACTCAAAATCTACTTGTTGATACAAGCAGACGATGACGTCATGGAGTCAGCGATGTATAAATACCAGGACACCAAACACCTCGAAACAGCACTAGCGGCTCTAAACGAAGATAATCCTAAGCTGTTTTTGAAACGAGCTTACTTCGGTAAATGCGCCCCAGTTGTCCATGACCCTATGCCATTCCCAGTCAGCCAAAAACGATACGATCTTGCAGACGTTTTCCCTGAAATCATACCGGAAGTCCGCACTGGTGGCTGCTATCTCGGCCGCCATGACCTCGCAGGCTACGGCGTCCACTGGGGACCAGATAACCCCTTAAACTGCTACGGCTCAGTTTTCCCACCTACAAGCAACAGAGCTAAACTCACCGCTGTAATCACAGCTCTTAGTCAGGCCGACGAACTGAGACTTCCAAGAGTCAAAATTTACACTGACAGCACTTACGTCATTACTGGAGATATCACTTCATGGAAAGCCAAAAATTGGCATAAGATCAAAAATGCCGACCTATGGAAACGGTTCGACGGCCTGACAGAGAGGGTCCAAGTTCAACTTTTACATGTGAGGGGTATAACAATGGCCGCCCAACTAGCTCGAAGGGGGGCCCACCAATAATTAAGCACTACAATACTAACCCCAGCCCCGCCCAAGTACAGCATTGCTTATCATGGCTGATAAACCGGCGGATGCACACCCCGAGAGTATTCTACGGTGAACCTCCATCCAGCTTGTGAAGCCGGGCTACTATGGCGGCGCGCCCTTCCTCTCGGCCACGCTTGATTAACGCGTTTTTTGTCTCCTCGTCAACCTTGATTGCCCCATGATTCTTGCTCGCCCTTGAACGAATCTCTCGCTTCATGATTGCATATTTATCCACCTCGTCCAACACTAATCTGAACTCTGTATCACTAATGTCTCCGTCCTTCAACGCCTTTGAAACTAGATCAGCAATACTGTTCAACTTGCACTCTGCCAGTAAACGTATCTCGTCGTGCTTATTGACCTTGACCTGTAGTCTGCGACTTACAAACTTGCCAGTCACGCCCATGATACCCAGTACCGTCGCGACGGGAATTGTCACCACGTTCGTCAGTAAACCAGCAGCACCTACGGCTGCTATGGCCATCCCACTCGTTATGAGTGCAGCGTCAACGCCATCTACTGTTATAACTGCACGCTTGTATTTCTTACACATAACTCCTCGGGAATCTCGCTCAGCCTCCAGGTGACTCTGAAGATCGCAAATTTTCTGAAGCCTGAAGGTATTAGGTGCTGGTATTGGTGCTGTCGGATATAACCTCGTCTCGCTCTCCATGTTATACCTAAGCTCAGAAAAGGTCGACTTCGATGAGTAGTGAAACTATGGTGGAATGTGCGCGCGTTCTCTCGAGAAGTGACTTGAAGTTGACTATGTCCCCCTCGTTCAGTTCCACAGGTGGTTGAAACACAGCCACTGCAGCTGGTACAATGTTATCAGGGGTAGACACCTTGTCAACCTTTCCTTTCTCTACTCGATTAACGACAACCGCCACGCTTGTGTTTCCTCTAATGTCACCCCCGCATAAACCCATCCTCAAGATCCTACCCGCACACATCATAGTGTAACCAGTCCACGCAGTGTTAGAAGCATCCCCGTACGAGAATTTAAACCCACCACCCACTGGACCACTCTCCTCAGCCCACACAGTTACAACTGGCTTGACCCCCCGCTCATGCAGCACTCGCTTGTGACCTCTGTACAGATTCATGCTATTCTAATCTCAAGATAATCCTGACCGGCTCGCTAAACTGTATCTCCTCCATGTCCTGATTGTAAATCTTGATAATCACCTCACTAAACTCACCCTCCAACACTGGCACCGACAACCCGTAAGTGTACTCCATGACGTCACCGTACTCCCCCGCCTTGGGCTGTAACACAGCTAATATATCAGACGGCTTACCATTTAACAGATTTCCTCGCTTGTCCACCAGGTTGCATGTAATTATATACTGACTGTGCCTCGTAAATTTACACTCCTCAACCCCGCGCACGTCCACATCCTTCCCGTGCAGACTGGGGTAGTAACCCTCAGGAAACCCCAACAACTCCCCAAGTAGGCGATCGACGTATACCATGTACGGTTTCTTCACCACTAGCCCAACCCTACCCCTTGCCTCAACATACGACAGCGTTACGAAACCCGCCCTAGCGCCCCCACGCACCATAGCACGCTGTATCTCGTCATTTAGAGACTCGACAGTATAGAGACCGTTCCGTATCGTGAGGTGAAACACTTTCAGTTGTCGCCCGTCTTTCTCACCCGTCATGTAGGGAACCCTGTTATTCCCTAGCTTGTCCGACACGTTGAAATTTACCAGAGGCAGCACCGCTCTCGAGAGTGTGATCGTTTTTAACCCCCGCGTGTTGAGTTGCCAGTAAAACCTACTCTGTAGATTCTTACCGCTTAAAGTTATGACCAACATGATGCCTAGTGTATATCCTATGTCCGAAATTTCTTCGCGAGGTAGCTAAAGAACATGGTAACAACGGCGATAACAAGGAGTAACAGGTGCTCAGCCAGAAATCCCACCACCTCCCCAGCCTTTTTCAGTACAAACCCGACCACAGAGCCTATAATCCCCGGTATCGCCGCAGCACCCTTCCCAGCCAACCACCTCAGGTACCCAGCTAACTTCCTCAGCGCTTCACGCACCCTGCTTTTACCCTCGGCCGCTGCTGCACCACCACCCCCGGCTCCTGTAACCACGCGTCTTACAGAATTGGCCACACCCATACCTATCGCGGTAGCCGTCATAATGACAGCTGTCACCACACTGATGATTGTCACGCCCTCCTGCCGGAATAACTCCCGAATACGTTCACCTAGGGGGCGCTCATCTCGTCTGGTTATCAAGTTCTTGAGCCTCGCGAGCTGGGATGACTCTCCCTCATGCAGCGCCTCATAAGTCCTCCTGTATATGATTTCCTGGGTCTCGAAACGTTTCACTTCCGTTTCCCAGTACGCTATCTGTTCCTCGTCCCCATCCCTCTGAGCATGCACTAACTCCCTCTGCGCCTTCTGCATCTCTCCTCTCGCCCATTCCATATTAACCCCGGCGGCCTTGAGCTTGCTTTTTGTCGATGCCAGGGTTGTCGCAACGCCTCGCAACTCGCGTCTGTCCTCTGGACGCAACGGAGCCGTGTTATCGTCCAATATGGTCTCTATCTCCTGTTGTAATTCAACCTCATCCTCCACATTCAACCGGTCGACGACTGTCGGTTCCAAAGGTACCCGCTGCACACGCGGGGGACGGTCAGGACCGAGTGCATGGAAAAAGTCTGACCCACCCTTAGCTTTCTGTATGGTAGACCTTGCTAGAATCTGTCCCTGTCGACCAGTCAATTTCACCTTGACTGGTTCACCATTCATCTCGGTATTAAAGTACCACGTGTCTGCTTCTTTTCCTAGTTGTAGACGCATCAGCGCCCTCTCGGTAGCGTCCAGATTCCCTCCGAACTTGGAGAGTAGGTCGTCTACGACGATGTCATGCTGCTGATCATCTGGCATAATGGGTTGCATCTCAATCTCCTCAGCCCCCTCGTCGTCCCACCACTCGGTGGGATCATCCATGTCGAATTCCGCCATCGTATATATCTCTCCCAGAATTTTCACGCAACCATACCTCATATTCCTTCCAAAGTTTCCAATTCTGTCTAAGCGACGGCCTCGTGGAAGGTTCCTTTCCAAAGCAGTCGCGGTGTCGGCCATGTAATTCCAAGATGCGGTTTATAAAGAACCCGTATGACAGGAAGTTCTTCCTCTGACTGGTTGCCTCGAACAACCGAACAATGTCGGCGAAGCAGAACCTGATTGTCATACACATGGGCTCGTCTATGAACCTCTTGATTACCCCCTCTCTGAGACGACACTGCAGGTGATAACGCCAGTCGTATGTGCTTTTCTTACACTCTGGCTGTACCGAACTGTGCGCAGAGGGTCTGACAACCAACTGCAGTGGTGGATTAACGACCTTCACCAGGTCGTCCAAGGCTGCCTTTACTAGCTCTGAGTCATAACCCTCGGGCAATACGCCATATGGATCATACATATTTGTACGCAACTATACCGGTCAATATAACACTGCCGAATATAAACAGGTACTCACTCTTCAATTGAGCGTCTCCGGGTGTATAGTAATCACCTAGAGTGGGTTGAGGTGAGATGTGCAGCCTGGCCGTGTGCGTCGAGTTGTAGAGTTCCAGGGCTTCCTCAACATCTGAAAAGTCGTGTTTTGTCTGCATCTCTTTCTGCATTTCGCTGTTCAGATATTCCAAGGTTTTTTGCCGTTTCATGTTCCAAGCCACTGTCGCTTTGTTCAGTTTCTCTAAAGCCCTGTCATGTCGCTCCCTCTCAGCCCCCGAGTCCCCATGCGCAGCCCGATATATTGCCTGCCCTCCTGTGAACGCCAGTGCATTAGCCAAAGCGCCACCTATGATGACTGCTAGAGTCGCCATATCATCTAGCCTATAATAGGTGGTAGAATCTTTGACTTCTCGAGGTAATCCTTTGTGATGGTTGCCAGTGAGACAGCAACGGTGAGTTTGAAGGCTTCCTTAATGTCTGCCTTTGAAGGGTCTCCCACGTCAAACCTCAGCATTTTTCTGCCGAGCATGGCGTAACCTACAGTCAGACCACTCAGTACGGCTGAATGGTATAGCACATTTGTGATGTTCTTTATGTCCGGATTGTTCATGGTATATCTGTGCTCAGAAAATTCACATCATGTCTACGAGACGTGTGGTGCGGTTTTTGCTCTGCTTGTTGATGCAAGGCACATGCTCAGCTGTCCGTGCTGCAGCAGCAGGTTGCAACAACTCCGTCGCTCCTGACTCAATACTCTGCCTCTCAGTGATGCGGACTTCCCGCCACTGAAAGTACAGAGCACCAGCACCTAATGCTAACCCTCCAACTGCTATCCATAGGTAAACGTGGGATGTCCCACTGGCCTCGACATGCACATTGCTAGCAACTGCCGGAGCTGGTTCACGTTTCTTCTTCAGTGCCCTCTGCTGCCTACTAATCTCAGCCAACTTTTTACCCCAGGCCACTCGTCCTGGTGACTTCCTGACAGCTGGCTGAGATGCTGTGACTACTGGTGTATCATCCATCGTATATGGGTAGCCAGAAATTTGTCTGCGACTTGTGCTAATGTTACTTGTCTGACTTGTCTGCGACTTGTGCTAAAGTCACTTGTGACTTATCTTGTTGTAACTTGTCTGTGACTTGTTGTGACTTGCTGAGCGCATGTCGGCCAGTTATCACAGCCAAGTTAGCGACAGCCAACACAGGAGTCTGAAGTAACCTGCCGAACCGACTCACCTGATTCTTTATCTCGGCATTAACCACGAAGTTGTCTTTTAGCTCCTCGTTCAGCTGCTCAGCATCCACTCCAGGAAGCAGCCACTGACACAGTCTGGCATACCCGTACAGAAGGCTACCCACTAGACTATCTGACACCGATGCACTGTATCGGTTCTCGTACTCTACCCATAGTCTTTCCACTTGCTTGGGTTTCAACCCCCGCAGCTGTGATTCAGAGCGTTTAATTCCCAGTTTTACCAAGAGCCCACTCTGTGCCAACCCAATCAAAACATGTCGCCTTGATTCTGTTGCAGCTAGCTGTCCCTCGTCCTGCTCCGCAGCAACCTGGGTCTCATGCTCGTCAACGACATCATCTGACAACAGTAACTCGCTCAATATATCGTCCATTGCGCCTTATACATCAGGCCACAAAATTCTATACTTGAACGGAAATTCGAGACGCATCACTAGTCGCGCCCTGGATCGGCTCTCTAATTGAGACACCACTGCATCCCTCTCCTCCTTAGGCACTATGTTGTTCTCCCTCAAAGCATGTTTCAAACCATCCTCGTCCTTCTGGTGGTACAACACCAACATCCTGAGATTTTCTCGGAAGTCTTTTACCACAGCGTTGTACTTCTGAGTGAGTACCCACACGGATATGTTCAGATGTCTTCCTGAGAATGCCAACTTGGTTAGTTCTGAGGACTTTGCTTTCGTATCCCTGAGGTTTGCACAGTCGTCAACGAGAAAGAGTGTCTGGGAATCAGTACATCCGTACACTCCTGTACAGAAGGCCAACATCCTGTCCAGTTCATCCTGAACAGCTGAAGGCGGCAGTATGATCACGTTCGGATCTTTCATCACGAATGCACGTTCGTAGGTCTTGTTCTCTCTAAATGTCGGGCAGAATATGACAACAGTGCTGAATTTTTTCCAGTAAATCGTCTGCAGCAGGTCCAGGACGAAATGCGTCTTACCGCTGTTTGTCTGCCCCGACACGATCATGTTGAATGGCGGTTCCATCCACAGCGACATGTTGCTATACTCTAGAACAGAATACCCTTCAACTGGTTGTTTTGAATGTTGACCATGGCGTCTGCGACCACGAACACGTGCATAGTGAACTCTTCAGAGTCGGATCTCTTGATCGCCAACTGTACTCCGTCCTTGGTGTTGACTAATCTCAGACCTGTCCCGTGTAATTCGTTGTCCTCTGTGCTCCTCAGATCTACCCAGAGAGCGTACCTGTCCTCTGCGAAGTATGCCACTTCACTCATATGTGAGTTGTCTGACTGCTTCAGGTTCTCAGGCATGAAATGTCTTCTAATCTCTGACCACTGCTGGTAAGGCTTCAGTCCCTGCTTGAACACCTTATGAGATATGCCTTCTATGGTCACGTCCACGTTGGTGATGTCGGGGTTCTGGAACGACGTCTTCTCCGAATCATACTCTCCATCGTCGAACTCCTCCTGGAAGAATATCAACAGACCCTTCATGGACCGCCTGGGAACGTTCACGTTCACGTTTATCATCCTCGATTTACCGGTGGGCTGCGTTCTGAAATGTGTCACGTAATCGTACAAGAAGCTGACCCCTGCAGAGAGGTCTGCCTCTACCTGTCGGGCGAGCTCCTCCGAATACACTGTATCGTACTCGAGAGCGATGTTTCGCACTGAGTATCCCCATTTTTCAGTTGTTCCAGTGATCACGTATCTGGGTTGGTTGAACGTTATCTCCCTCACGAAATCCTCGTTGACTACGAAGGGATAGAACGGACCATGATCTGCATATACCTCAAAGTCCAAGGCCATGCAGTATTTGGTTTTGAACACTGCATCCAGTTTGCTTTCGACCTTGTCTGTCTTAACCGCATCTCCTGCGCTAGACCTCAGTTTCCTCAGGTTCTTGCTCCCTATGCCCTGCATAATCATGTTTTTGCGCTGCTTACCACTCAGCCACAGATCTCTGTATGTCTGGTAGATGAAGCTGTGATTAACGTCTGATAGTATCTCGCCCCCGAGCTTGTCCACTACACGCGCCTGTAGGTTCCTTACCACGTTGTTGACGAAGTAATTATTCTCGGGACCCTCCTTGATCAGGTCGAAGGTCAAACACAGCGATCCGGGCACAAGGACAGTATGCGCCTGTAGCTTGGGTATCCTAACATATAGAGTCTCCCCTGCTGAAACGGACGACGGATTGTGAGTGATGACCTCGTGGTGTCTGTCTGACTTAAGACCGAGTGGAATTCGCTGTTGCCGCGATGGATTCAGATGCTTACCGTATGCCGACATTATCGATGTATACCCAGAACCAGAAAAAACCACACGGACACACCAACTATAACAACATTTGCCACCCTCCCTGCTCTATCACCCAGGGAGCCAGCCAGTCATTGAAGAAAATCCTAGTTCTGAAAGCTATATGCTCAGGATACTCTACATTCTCCGTCACCCGATAGTAATGCCTGGCCAGACACGCAGCGAACGCAACCAAGCACAGTATGCGTCCCCAGTTGATCACACCGTCGAAGAACATTTCTTCCCATATACGCTCCACCACTATCGTATGTTCCTGTCTCTCCTGTGGTTCCGCCAGCTCGTGAACGAATGCGGCGAACGTGTTCCTGTGAGCTCGATTCAGCTGCTCTACCTTCTGCCGCAGATGGTCGTTCAGCTTTCCTGCACTGATAGGCTGCCCAGTAGCATACCACATTATAACCTCAGTCACTGGTTCCATGTTTTCTCGTCACTATACATAGAGAAGAAAATGTCGTTCCCACCTGAACTGAAATACAACCCAAAGGTATTATACCCGGTACCGGCTGTTCCGTTCGGAAAAACCATAGAGTACAGAAACGAAGTCAAGAAGGCACTGACCTATCTGACCATTGCCGTATCCCAGTCTGAGACTTTCAAGGTACGAATGGAGGATATATTCACAGATTATCCAATGCGCTTCAGCTGCCTCTCCGAGGGCAAAAACTGGTGGCATAGATGTGACCTTAAGTACTGGCAGAACCAGCTAAACTTTGCTGTGTGGTGCGCCTCCAGCGGATGCGGGATATCATGGGAGAACCACCTTAACCGTCCTTCTCTAGCACTAGTTTTGAGCGTGTTTCGATTTCACGTGTACTTCCAGACGAGGAAGATTCTGGCCGAGATGCAGTGCCCCCTACCAGGAAACGACAACTTCAACCAGATGGACAATCACATTAACCGCAGTGCATACCAGAGGATATGCAGGGAGTTTGACATCAACGTAAACCTCGACTTCCGAGCCAAGATTGGGCCCATCAGCGGAATGGGGAGAATCTACTCCAGAGAATTTGGCGTGGTTCAATCCAGAACCGACTGGAGAATCATGAACTGGAAAGGACTGCCCAAGGTATTCACTCACATACAGCAAGAGAACGACCTCGGCTGGGTAAATTTCATACCTCGAGAAGGCAAAGGTCTCACTCGTGCGGGCATTCAGCGGATCAACGACTCCATCAGGACATACGTCTACTGCATCCTGGGTGCCCAAGCCCAAACCAGAAATGCCATAGTAGGCAATACCAGCACTGCATTCGATGTACAGAAACAACTGCAAGCTCTACTGGAGGATGCGATCGCCGGCGATGGCTCATCTACTCTGGTCGACTCCATCAAACACTACCAAGACGCCATTACGACAACACACACCAAGCTCGACTATGCAGTGGGACCCAACCTATACCTTCTACCGAGCAACATGGTACTAGACGTCGGATCAGTGGTACAGTACAACAACAACATCCGCATCGCCACCGACGATATGAAGTTTGGAGTCAATGACATCAACCTTCCACGACCTCATCGTAACAATGCAGCAGCTCTAACAGCAATCACACTTCCTGTGGTACAACACGTTCCTGCTCCCTATGCTCTGCATAATCAGGCCCCAAAAGTCAGACACGACACACTCTATTTCACATTAGGGTTAACCGCTGCAGTCGCACTGATAGTACATTTTCTACGTTGGTAGATATACCATGGAAGAAACCTGGACAAAGCACGGCTACCCATCTGCCATTAAGTTGTTCCGCATAATGAAAAAGCACGAACCTACCGTAAAGCTCTCTGAGGTGGACGCTTTCGTGTCTGCAAAGAAGACCTACCAGTTACACAAGAAAACAAGGAGGCAGATTCAAGGACACATCGTGGCCTACTGCCGCAACTGTCTTTGGTTCGCCGACCTGCTGGACATGTCTAATTACAGCCGTCAGAACAAGGGCTACAAGTGGATCCTTCTCTGCGTAGATGTCTTCACCAGAACGGCATACGCCGAACCACTCAAGAAAAAGACCAAGGATGCCGCCAGGACTGGACTCGAGGCCATCATGGATCGCCTAGACAAAGTAGACGTGAAGCTCATAGTGACCGACTCTGGACTGGAATTCCTGAACAGACCTGTGCAGGACCTCCTAGAATCCTTTGGCATCGAACATAACACAGTGGAGGTCGGCGATCACATGGCCTTGGGAATCATTGACAGGCTGTCGAGGACGATAAAGGAGATGATATTCAAGGACTTCACCGAAAGAGACAGTGTTGTCTGGCAAGACCGTCTTCAGTCCTACATCAATGCCTACAACAACAATCCGCACAGGGGCATACTGGACCTATCTCCGAACGAGGCATCTACTGGTAAACACGACTCTCAACTGCTGATGCACAACATCGGCAAATCCGAACCACCCGCTCACCCTTTCCAAGTCGGAGACAAAGTCAGAAAAAGATTGAAGCGGCCCACGTTCAAGAAAGGCTACAAGCAGATATGGGGTCTGACAGTACACGCGGTAGCGTCGATTGATGGTGTAAAAGGGGTGATAGATAATGGTGAGACAGTACGTCTCGACGACTTACAACTAGTCATTCCACCGGTGCACACAGACAGTGGACCGGACGTTACGGCAGTGTCTGCTGCAGACAGAGAGCACAGGATAGAGCAGACTATCAAACACAGAGAGGGAGTTGCCACAGATGAAGATGCGATCCAGCCGTCTGCTAGACAGAGAGAGCCAGATGCCAGCGGCCTTAAACAATACAACCTGCGCTCTAGAGATCATTGAGGAGCTCCTCCACATACTCGTCTAGAGGCGTCTTAACATCCTTGTGCCCGTGAGCCAACGTGTTTATACCATCGGCCGCTATCCACCTCTTTGTATCCATAGGACTCAGACTCGTTTTTGTCACATGTAACCCGTACACTATATGACCCTCGCTCCTCAACATGTCCATCCCATGACGGAATGCCTTCTGTTCGAACAGGCACTCTTTATACTGTTCGTGGCGTATCTGTTTCTTCACAACGTTCTTCTTCACACCCTTGGCCTTCTTTATCACTCGCTCGTCGGCTTTCATGATGGAGTACATCTTCGGTCTCAGCCCTACAAACTCGTCTATAACCACACCCGCGCACTCGTCTTTCATCTTACCCACCACCTTCTTGTTGATGGTACTATGGAGTGGGCTATCGCGTGGATAGTCGCTTGTGTCATAGAGATCCATGTGGTCTGCCATGTCAGCGTACACGTCCTCCGTCTGTATCTCAACGAGCAAACTGTCTGTGTCGGTGTAGAGAAGACCTACTCTGTCGCCATACTCTTGCTTCAGATGGTTATAGTAGAAGTCGTACATGAGGAGCTTGCTTAGATCCAGGATAGACATACCCACGTATATCGGGCGGTTCAGATACAGACTGGTCTTGTACATGTGCAGGGCAGCCAAATCGTCGTCAAACACTTTAGACCTTGCAAAGTTTGGTCGTGCCAGATACCGACGTAGCCTATCCTCCTCGTGAGATCTGACGAGCTTAACATCTACCCTTTTCCTCAGGTTCTCCATAGTCTTTCCAAACACTGAGTTGTTCATCAACTTGTAGAGGTCCTTCTCGAAATCACTAGTCGCCAGCTTCCTGAGGTCAGTGTTCAATCTGATGTAAGGCTCCATCCAGGCAGACTGATCAAACTTCAATGCCCTGTGTATCTTTTTCAATCTCATGCCCTGCTCCAGATACATCTTCAGGTTTCGGTAATGCAACACATAACGGCTTTTATCTCTGAGATTAGGCACCAACTTTTCCGTTTCGAGAGAACCCCCCAGTTTCTCCCGCAGGTCTTGTTGATACTGAGATAGCCAATTATGCTGCACCTGTAATCTCTCTGGAGCCAGCGGGTAATCATTATGGCTGTGGTGGAGACAATTTGGGTACTCCAAATCTACCTCCAGTATGTAGCCTTTGTCTGCATCCTCGGGCTGATCGGTCACATCTAGACTGGATGGATCGTCAACCCACTGGAATCCACCAGTTGGAAGACACTGGCTCATGGCCCAGCCATATAGATTGTTGGCATCTAGATAAGATATGTAGGTCGTTGGCTTATTTTCGTCATAACCCTTGACTTGTTGATTGTTGGCCTTGCAGTGCCGACGACTCACCATTGAAACTCCACCTCGCAACCCACGCTCCACAAACAGGAACATGTCGTAATCTGTTAATAGCTCCATTTCTACTCCAGTTTTCTTCAGTAAGGCATCCCAAGACAGACCAGGGCTTGTGTAATAGTGAGCGGGATCAAGACCGTACTGCTTCAGACACGTTGCCCTGAAGTTCTCGAACACATCAGCCAACAAGACAGTATCACTTTTCAGATATAGGTCATGATAGTCTCCTATTGTATGACACCCGAATGTGTTCCACACATCCTGTGCATGCTCGTAATCATCTTCTGATATACCCTCATCAGTCAGCTTGCTGTAGAATGACTCCTTTGGTGGAAGCTGCGTCTCGTTGAACTTATCCCAACTGTTCATATATTCGTAGGGATATACACCCTTGCGCAGTATCAGTTTGAGTCTCTCTTGATCTGGTTCTATCATCGATGACAGATGGAACGCATCTTTCGAAGTGGATGAAACAAGACGATCAAGGGAGGCCAACAAGAACTGCGCAGAATCTATAAACCTCAGACTTCGTAGGCTGAAGGAAATATACTTCTCCATGTTGTTTGGTATACAGGTGATGTTCCCCTTTGTTTGACTGATGGCTTGCATTATGAGATGAGAGTCATACCCCCTCAGATTATGGAACACCACAGGGATGGTTGTCGTCTTTGGACTCAGGCGCAGCTTCAGATTGCATTCATTGTGTGCAGGCCCCCGATAGTCGCCACTTATGTGACAGTGATCGCGCACCCTATCGTCTCCGAGTGGCTTAGCACACACATGACAATCTATCGCCTCCCTGAACGCCATCTGCTGTCCATCGGTGATCACCATCGGAGCCGGACGTGCCAGCACCGCCTTTATCTTCGTCTCCTCTTCTGACAGACGCTCTAAGAGGATTTTGGCTGCATCTGGTCCTCTATAAACCACGGGTGCTTCATATACTCCATCACACCTAACAACTATATAGGAGAACCCGCAACTCTCATGCAGCTGGGTTTTCTGTGTCGAGCTTCTTGACGGATCACCTGCTGCACTTGGAATAGCGGTGGTTAATGCTTCGAAGTCCGCATAGATGGTGTAAGGGACTTTCAGTTGCTTGTGATGGTTTATGAACCTGAGCATCTTTTCGTCTTCGGTAGGCATCCGCGTGCGCATAGGCCGCCCATTCACACCTTCACACTCTGGTTTGTGTGCATCTAACAAGTCTTCCCTTGTGAAACAATGCAGGCACCTCTCGCAGAAATGTTTCCGGTTGCTATGCTTACTCTGATCAAACAACAAGCGATTTAGGTCCTTGATCCATGTGTAGTGTTGCCTGCCGCCACTCTCTATCATCAAGAGGTTCGTTCTGGGGATATGAGGTAACACATCACTTATATATAGGGGATATACACCCTTATCGTGTCCAAACACGTTTATTGCAAGGCCGTTCTGTCGCTCAACCCTGGATATCTGCGATAGTGGAGTTGGCGAATCGACCCCACTGAAATCCAGGGTGTCCCAATGGGCAACATACTTGGTCGGCCGATGTGGGTTCTGCTCTGCAGGATATCTGGCAGACAGCAGTGACCATTGTAGACAGTGATCATCCCTATTTTTCACATTCACCACTGCATGCTTCCTTTTGATCAAAGCGGGTAACTCAATGTATGACCCTCCCCTCAGAGGTTGGTATCTAGCAACATTCAAGTATAGCTCAAGCACGCGATCTACACTCCAACCAGACCCCTCCCGCATATAGCTGTCTATCCCTTGCAACACCCTTGCCACTGCTTCATCAATAGCCTCATTCATACCTTCAGCCGTCAACACAGCATGTTGTCTAGACCAGAACGATGGCTCAGCCTTAACATCATCCCCATCATTCCTCTCCTTTTTCAGTGAGACTCTCAATACCAGTGAGAACTTCACCCCCTTCAAATCCAGAATCTCCGCTGCTACCTTCCTCCTTATCTTATCCTTGCTTGCGTCAAGAAACACAGACGGATCTACCTCCTCTGCCCGAGGTTTAATGACCCAACCCCTTAGATAATTCTGAATGGCATAGTGGGTCCTCTCAAACTTGGTCACATCTTCTCCATATAACTCGTCCCATATAGGATCGTCATCTGGTATGTAGGCCCTCTTCTTGGGAACTAGTTCGCTTCTGACCGTCCTTGGGGCCGGTATGGGCCGCTCTGGAGAGGGCCGAGATGCGGGCACTGGTCTTGCCTGCTGCTCTGCTCTGACCTTCCTTGGGGCCGGTATGGGCCGCTCATGATAGGGCCTAGATGCAGGCACTGGTTTTGCCCGTTGTTCCAATGCATCAAGAGCATCAGTGTATGTTTCTACAGTCAACTTCTCACTTCTTAACAACTCACTCAACCGTTTTATGGCTTTATCCATATTGGGGTTGTATATTAACGGAAACATCTACCTCTAAATGGAAATTTTTCAGGGGATTTACAATTTGCCTTAGATACGCCATCGTGTTGTTGGCTCGCTCGGGTAGCCGCACGCGGGTGTGCCCTACGGACATATCCTGGGCGGCTGCGTCTGAGCGAGCTGACAGCGCGAATGTGTCTGCTGACTGCTCTTGCAATATATAAAGGCCTACCTACGTCATTATAGAACTTTGTACTGATTACTTCATTACTATTAATAACTGCCGGGATATAGGCTAGGTATTGTATTATGCTAGACTGTGTAAATAACTGTGTATATTTTGTACATAATTTTGTGTGACTCACCGCTATGTCATATTTCATAGTATGTGTGTGTCAATCAGGTAAAATGAGGCTTCCAAAGTGGCTTAAGGGGCCGGCTGGGGGTGCCGCCCCCTAAGTGTCAATGCGCTTACCCTTGACGCTGTTTTAGAACCCCTTACGTAGTGTCAATTATGTATGCGCTTACCCCTGAAGCTGTTTTAGAACCCCTTACGTAGTGTCAATTATGTATGCGCTTACCCCTGAAGCTGTTTTAGAACCCCTTACGTAGTGTCAATTATGTATGCGCTTACCCCTGAAGCTGTTTTAGAACCCCTTACGTAG
>JAYDZM010226066.1:0-15846 GCA_034509245.1 Artemisia ludoviciana
TTGATTAATACTATTCAAATTTAGCGAATAAGTATCGAGTATGAAACCTTAAAATACACCCATTGAGTTACACCATGTTGATACAATCAATCCAAGAGATTAATTCCAGATATCAGTCCGCAGCGAGCTACACGTCTCAAAACCTCTTCATATGACTTCAATGCTATTATCCTTCACCAAACCTAATATACCTCATCTACTTGTAACGAATCAAAACACGCTTCGCGTAACCTAACTCTACTGACACGCAAATTCAAACGGAATAATAAGTAGCAGGTTTGCCAACTGACATTCAAACACCTCATAATATATCACATAACAAACTAAAGTGAATAAAATAGTAACAAACAGTTAACAACAATACCAAAAGTAGAAAAACCACCCAAAGCTTGAAGAGACCGGAACGAAAAACAGCATTCCTGTAGTGTAATAAGTTCGTATAATGCGACGTATATATATGCAAAGGTTGTATTTGTGTGTAAATAATTACTTAGGAAGTTAAACGGGTGTAAAAAGCAGTATAACCAATTAAGAATACAAATGATTTAACCTTTTGGTATAACACACAATAACATCACTTTTTACATCATTTTATTATACACAATACCCAAAATGGACCTCCAGCTATTTTGCCTTCGAATTCATCTACTGAACCACCTAGTGCCAGAGCGATCCCTCACATGATGATTTTTCATTTTTTTATTTTATTTTTTTTATGTGCAATTTCATTAGTTGGTTATGAAAGTGTTCATTAGGACATGGTATTTTAGGTGTAGTCAAGATAACCAATATATGACATGTGTGTTTGTATTACCGACTTCCAAAGCCATTTCTAAATTATCCTTCGTAGCCTAATGTATGCATAAAAAAATAACTTCTGTCCATTTTGCTATACGAAAACGAAGATACCTCGTTTATCTCTTGATGTTTGACATGGAACCTGTTTTTAGACAACAATTAGAGAGTGCCATATGGGTGAGTCGTGTGGTTGGGTTAAAACGGGCTATTTTTAGTACGGGTCGGGACATTTCATTATTAGAAGAATCTTATACATAGTTAATGACTTGGCTACATTCATAGCAACACAATTTTCAATCTGTTTGACGCCTTTTACTTTTAGTTGTGATCTTTTGTTTTACATGTGTGAGAGAAAACACAAACTCAAAATTACCCATTCAATATAAACGGGTCAAACTTGCATGTCAGCATAGTTTGGCTCACGAAAATTATTCCAATATCTTCATCTCGTTAATCCTCATTATATGGCTCACTTGATCTGCATTTCACAATTTTGAAAATTCAGGAAAGAAATCAAGGCACGAACCAACATCCTGGAACCATCTACGTCTTTTATTTAGAAGTAGATAACAATAGTGAGTTTCTGGATAAACTGCGCATTTGCTTATTTAACTCTAAAAATATGCACTTCCATTTTTAGTAGATAAGCACTTGAAATTAACAATCCTAAACACCCCCTAATTGTTAAACGACCCAAAATTTGAATATTTTTTAGGCAAAGTTACTACCATCCTTTTTTCTTTCAACTTCAGTTCGACATAATTGGATTCTTCACTTGTCCTAATACTCTTGTCATCCAGAAAGTAAGTGTTGTTACCATTCTTATTAGTATTTTGAGTATCTCTCGGGACAATGAACAGAAATGGTAAGGGTAGAATCTATGTGAAAACCTCGAAGTAAAGGGCACTGGTCATTCTATAGTTGTGGCCAAAGCTGGCTTAAATGAAGCGTAATTAATACTCGGACACCTATAATGCTATTTTGACGTTCGGGTGACGTTAGTATAATATTTTGAATACTAATCTGGCCTATCATACATTATACAATTCGTAATAAATTCAAATAGCCAGAAACATGTATGAAACCGTAAATTGAAAATTACACCCAACTATAAACTCTTGCCACATCTTGTAATGTAAAATAACAAAAATGCTCCTAAATCTACATCCGAGGATATTCACGGGCATCTTTGTCATTTTATAACTCGATTAAATTAGGATAGACAAAACCATATTAATGCAAGAGGGTTGTAGAGATGTTTCAATTATTTGGCCCGAACACTAAATAGAAACAATGAGCACTTACTTTCAGATGACACTCAGCCAGCCAGCTTGATATACAGAGCTCCAACTTGGTTACCGAGCTTTGGTTCCTATGATTTGGATCCCACAGTACAGGACTTATCATATCTTCCTTTATGGCTTATTAGTTTATTCATAATCGGTGACATCAAACAACATGTACTTCTGCACTCACTATATTACCAAAAATCATCAACCTACGCCAATACATCTTGAAATACAACGATGTATAAATTTTCATTCAGTAAATGGGATCCATTTTCCTTAATTTTTTACCCTCTGACATATCAATTTATAATCATTTCCAACCAAACCCCATCCCATGTAATTGCATTTTTCTTACTTTACTTACTTCAAGATAGATAAATAACACTCCTATATTCAAAAATAATTATGGATACTTTTATGATATATATTTCTTTAATTCTAACTATCTATGGACTATAATATTACCTATGCAAGGAAGTATGGGTCGGCACATTTGGTCCGACTGTCATATATTGACTTGCCTTGACTCACAAAATGCCTTCGACTATTGTTGCCATGTGTACCACTCAAATGCTCTTCTGCTATTCTATTTATAGCTGTAATGGCAACACATTTCTAATGATTGACATACATGTTTATCTCAAAATCTTTTCATATATAGAAATAGATAGAAACCAATAGAAACCTGTAAATCGTTAAAAAAAAATTGAAGTTGAACTTATAATCATATACCTTCATAACCTATAACATTAATTTTGATGAATTGATGATACAAATCATTTCCGACATTCCTGTTTTTTTTAGCTTAGGCATTAGGGTTAATTTTTGGTGGGCAAAGATGATGGGAATGTTGTGGGGATGATGAAAAGGTTAATAATAATGGAGGATTGTGTGCTTAGGTTCGGATGAGATAAAGAAACAACGGAGACATTCTACACAACCTACCAGCAGCCTGCACAGAAAATATTAAAACTTATGAGAGCGTAAGAAGTCACTCGTTTTTAATTTTACTTTATTGCACATAATATATTCATATTTTGAAAACACTAACTTCAATAAAGATGGCTAAGATGCAACAAAAGACTCAAACCTGCATTTCATTTCCTGTCTTGTCTACTAACTCGTACACTGGATAGTTAATTGGAGTAGTATCTAATCTGAAAATGAAACTATTTGGACATATATTAGTAGATTACTATATTATTATCCCAACACTTGCATCTATCTTTAGAAGAATGACACTTTAACTTATACCTTTTTAATGTGCAGTTGTTTGCTAATCTTACCTTTTTCATCTAAGCTATCTTTTCCACTGTAGAGTTATTAGTTAGCCACTCTCCAAATGTCTCAAAATTCCATTCACCCTACGTTGCAAAGAGAAAAATATGTAGTTAAATATGCATATATATTATGCCGTCAAAACAGGTACATATTATCATGTATTCACCATATTAGTATCTTATAATCTGGGTCTGTATATATAGCAAAATCAGTGGGTCAGACGGTGTATCATTTTAATACAAAAGTCTAATTCTTCAAATTAATTGATTTGTAAAGTGCTATGCCATAAAAGGAACACTTTGCGCGACTTTTGACCCATTTGACAGTCCATACGTTTTTCAAATTTATATTTTTGACTGATTAGACACATATAAATGGATCAACATTCTTACCTTTACTGTGTGGAAAATACGAATGAGAATCAGCCAACATGGAGAGGTGGGTACCTTCGCTATTCGTATGTGACTTTTTTCTAATTTTTCGTATTATCGTGATCATTCCTAAAGGATAGCAATTAGATACATTGCTGTAGTAGTGTCTGAAATATGACCTGCAAAAATAAAAACACACTCTCAAGTAACTATATTTGGCACCGGCGAGAACATGTATATATCACTAATTATAGCTTGCTTCTTTATAATCCTACTCAGCCACTTATCGAGATTAAAGGTTACCAACATTCCCTTCCTCGAGATGTATACCATAAAGTAGTTGTGAAAGTATTTGTCGGATTTCACTTACATCTTTGCATGATGTTCGTATTTGGTTACAGGTTGGCACCAACCTTAAGGTGGATACCCATGCCTGATTGTTTTAGACGCAAATATGCTGCTCCAGGAAGAGATTTTGGGCCCATTTCTTTTCCATATCCACGACTGCCCTTTGAGCATAAGAACAAACATACTCATGTACAATTTAGAAATATAGCATTTTAGTTATCAGAATATATTGAATACCTAACCTTCTCTTTCTCAAATTTGATGCATTCCTATTTATCTGCTTTATACGTCTTTCAGATATCATTAATCACCTAATGTAATCCATAGTCAGTTAGCCTGACCATCTTGAAGGTTCACTCCAATAGCATGAACCCATTGTCATGCCCACACACTGTTCGCCTATATACTTCTTGCAAAGAACCCCATCTTTGAAAAATGGTGAGCATACTCTTTCTTGTGCTTTAACTCGCATGCATCAGTTTCAGAGAACGACTGTCCTCACACTGTCATCTTGTTGGATGGCAATGTTGGTCCCAAATTAGCAGTCAAAGATTCAGCATCTGCTAGACCGGATGAGCCCATGTCAGAAATCACCTTAGTTATGCGAAATTTCTTTCAGATGATGCTGGATCTTATTGGCATGGTACAATCAGCATCTTCTAGATCACTAAATGAATGTCTTCACCAGTTCCAACAGGAACATGAGGCCCTTCGTACCCATCTAATTCTTCTGAGTTATCATGAATCCAATTGTCCTCGTCATCACTAAAAGCCTCAATTCGTTTTGTATAAGATGGAATCACTTCTCTGATCTGATGCACCATTTGTCGACACATCTTCTTTGGCCAAAACTGGTGGTCGTGTCTCTGTAACTGTGTGATATGTTGTAGGTTCAAAAGCATGTTGTTTTCTTTCTGACATGTTTGCAGAAGGAGAATCCGATGCAGAGGTATTACTATCTTCACGAGGTGGAGTATTTCCCTCAAAATATTCTTGTTCGGGCATGGTCTGCATATGTAACTCCTTCATCCACATAGTTCATGCTACAACTATCTACAATGCTGAAGCCACCAACCCACCAATTTTGACCTGTTGTAACCGGCTAACCAACCCACCATTTTTGACACCTCTAAATATGATTCTTGTCAATTTCTAACATATTTTAAGGATTTCTTACCAATGACAAATGAGTTGATGGTAGCCCGAGTCATTAAAATTAGCATAAGCTTTCGCAAGCAGCCAAAGGATCCCTTTCTTCCCTTCTGATGCTGGTGTGTGTACTGTACTGATAGCTCCAAATTAGTATTTGAACACAAAATTTATCATCATTGTAATTATAAGTAGCTTAGAAAATAACCTCTGATGACTTAAGAGAGCTTATCTTCATTCGCTTCATAAACCCTGTTGAACATCAAATAAATGCAAGTCTGTTCGAATTATATTACCAATAAATCAAATTAAAGGATTATACATATTTAAAGAGTAAGATACCGATAATAATTGAACCCATTGACTAAAATTACAAAGTATCTAACCTAATGGAATTTCAAAACCCACCCACTCAGTTGCTTTCACTAAAATCCACATCAATGGCTTCACCATCGTCACCAGAACCAGAAGCCTTAGGAGTGTCACCAGTTCCACCGCCACCAGCCGCAGCAGCTCCACCAGCTTGGCTATAGATAGACTGACCCAGTTGCATCATTTCTTGGTTTAACGCTGCCATTGCATCCTTCATGGTCTGAGTTGACCCACCTGATATGGCATCTTTTATCTCTTTCAACTTCCCGTCTACCTTTTCTTCGCTTCATTTGGTACCTTATCTCCTACTTCTTTCAACTGTTTTTCACATTGGTATACAGCCGATTCCGCTTGGTTCTTTGTGTCAATGGCATCCCTCTTCTCTTTGTCCTCCTTTGCATACTTCCCTGCTTCCGCCACCATTCTCTCCACCTGCAATAACAATCAATAATTTGGTTCATATGCATGAAAAGAGCACGCCAATTGTAGTGTTCGGGTTTGTGTTTTGAAACTCATTATGTGGTATTAAATACTAATTATGATGGCATAATCAACACTTTCTACAATCAATACTAATAAAACGCGCTGCAGCTAAAACAATTCTTTTACCATGTAACTATAAGATTAAAGGACTCTTTGACCACTAAATACCCGTAATCCTCGATATATAGTTAAAGTACCTGTCTAATAAATCCATACATAAATCCTCTTCTCCAGCTCCTCGAGCAAAACATGTATGATCTTGTCAATAAATTGATTTTATCTTTAAGTCATACATCACCTGCACATTAACACAAAAGTAAAGGCTAATCAGCATGAAGTGAGATAAAACAATATAATTTATATATGTCATATAAATACAGTAAATTAATTGTTCGCCTTTTTTGTTGATATGTTTTAGCCCCCTCCTGAAAAAGATCATGGTTCTATGTGGTCTACATAGTGACTTGTGTGTCATGGTTGTTACAACATCAGAATATTCAAAAGAAGATGGTATAACACCAGCAACTACTAACCCGCGATGATGGTAAAAACCACAATATCTGATATTCTAACTCGCAGTTATGCTATCTGATAAGCATGCTGGTTATGGCAATTTGACCCATATGAAAACTTAAAAATGGTCTTGACCCATATGAAAACATAATAACTCGTCGTAAACATGCCTACAAACAACATCATAATACATATTGATCACTGTGGCCTGACCAGTAACTTTAAGACGCGGAAGCCTTCTTAAGCTAATTAGGATCACATATCTGAATCATAACCACAATAATATACTTACATTGCACATTAGTATTTGCCACCATTGCCAAGCGTACCCATCTTAAATGCAGTGCTAAATAGCGATCTCCAAACAATTATCCTTCTGCATATGAAAGACAAATGATCAATCTCTTAGAGCTAAAACCTCATACACTTAGAAACAGTTGAATATGCCAAATAGTAACATACTCGCGCGAAGCCGCTTCTATTAGGACTATATCAAGAGCTTGATTGGTTTCTTGAGGATTATCACGCTGTCTACCACTTAAAAACTGATGAAGATGATCAATATCTTTTGTCGCAGCAAATTTCACAACAACCTTGAATTCATATTCTCGACTACAATATCAATATACCTTGTTAGACCACCTGTATCACTTCATTAGATACATGAGAAAAGACACGAAAGCTTTGATAACGGATTTATGAGTTTTTTTCCTACTTGTATCACTTTTTCACCTAATAGGGTTCAGATAAATTACCCTGGATAATGAACCATGGGCAATACACATGTGGCTGCTTAATTAAAATGGATAAATCAATTAGGTTATAGAGTGATAAAACTTTGATTCTATATTAAGTTGGTTGCACGACGAATAGAAAAGTAGCAACAAATGATACCATAAGTAATAAGCCTACTATTGACATGATCATATGCTCTTTCGGTCAGTTATGTACAGTACCTTTAAGAGACTGCAAAGAGGTGATCGCATTTCCGTCCTGACTTAGTAGTAAGCTTTCTTAATTATTTTCATGTGTAGCTTTGATTTCTACATGCACACTATCAGACACGACAGACCCTAACCTGTTAGATACATATAGAGATAAATCATTATGAGAATTGGATGATACCTTTAGATATCTCTGTCCAAGTTATCACAAAACATGTAGAGGTTAACAAACTTATGAGCAGAATCATAGCAATATGAGAATTGGATGATACCTTTAATTTAGAGATCTCTGTCCAAGTTTTCACGAAACATATAGAAGTTAACAAACTTATGAGCAGAATCATGGCAAGAACATAAACAATGATATATACTAACCTCCAAGAAATTTGAAAAAGCAGCAGAATATGCAAAAAGTAAAAGAAACAAATTAGGGTTTTGAAAAACTTATGGAACCGAATAATATTATGGTTCTGAGATTAAAAAAAAGATATGATAATGAATCGGGCTATAATTAAGGAATAGATATGGCTTACCTCATTAATTAAAATGATCAATAATTCTCTTGAGTATTATATATTTGGTTTTGAAAGATATAACCAATAATTTAAGTTAGATCAGTTGGTAACTGGTAGGATGCATTATTAGTTTAACAGGTCAAGGGTTCGAACCATGCTTGTTTAATTTTTACCAAAAAAACAAATATAAATGAAAAAAATTCTGAAATTATTATGTGCTTACATGGCGACAATGTGATGACATGGCTGATGACATGTCAGATATTGAATTACTGGGCAATGAGGTGACATTTACATCAAATGCCTCCTGTTATATATAATGTAGAGATATATATATATTTACTTTGCTAATATTATGCGCTATTTTTTTAACTTCCATATTATTTTCTTTTTATTAGCAGGTTAATGTAGATGTACAAAAAGAAAAAGAAGTACGGGTTAAGAAGAAGCCATCAAATCTACAAGATCCTTTTACCCAACAACCTCCCACTACTCAAATTCCTAAACCCCGCAGAGGAAGGAAAAAAAACAAGAACCAGTGCCTACAGCCCCACACCTCCTCAATGTTTATCCTTTACCATCTCACGTAGTTGTTGGGTTGAATCAACAAAGACCTCTTGTTACTTCTCGTTTTCTAGAGTATTATAAATCAAGTAATTGTAATTCTGGTTCTTTCCCGTACCTTAAGAATTTTAGGGTTCGTAAAGGTTTTTGGGATAGCATATTATGTCTCAATCTCCAGACTGGTGATGGTTACCTCGACGATACGGTATGTGTATTTCCTAAAATGTTTAAAGAAATGTACAAGTTGTTTGTTATTTATTTGTATATCTTTGTCATTTTTTATAGCATGTTGAGGCATACGTAAGATATTGCCTCCACAAGTTTGGACATGAAAGCAAATGGGAGGGATGCAATTCTTTTTTTATGATATATTTGATTAGAGGTGATAATAAGGTTCTTCAATATGCCGATGGAACATGGTATCCTAAACATTGGAATGATTGTGAAAATGTACGTATTTTTATTCACCTTAATATTTACATCTTTTTTCTTTTATATACCTTTGTATACTAACTAGTTATAATATTTTTTACTTTAGATTTACATGCCTATTCATGATTCCACCCATGGTCATTGGTATCTCTCGGTATTAAATATCCCCTCTGGAAGGTTGTCTTTTTATGACAGTTTAGAGAGTATCACTATTTCTAGCAATGTGTACTTTACACATTTGAAAGAAATCATTGCTAAAAGGTTTCATGTGCTCTTGAAATGCATAGGATGGTTTGAAGCTAATAATGTTGATGAGACTACCTATAAGATTACTTTCCATCATCCTCGTAATGTCCCACAGCAGGCTGGGTGTTTTGGCGATTGTGGACCACTAATGTTGATGTTTATGAAGACACTTTTACGTGGTTCTACAGTTAACTTGGTTGCTGACACTATTGAGCTTAGACGTAGAGCACGTGAAACCATGTTGGAGGAGTTATATGATACTGTAGTTCCTTTTGACCCATCTCTTGTGGATGATGAAGTTACTCCAATTTCTTTGGTACCATTCCCTATTCCATCATGAAGTTACTCTAATTTCTATCTTTAGTTATGTAATATTTATCTAGATACTCTAATTTATTTCTTTTGTTATGTAACATTTATCTAATTTCGGACATCTTTAATAGATATTTGGTAGTTTTTGTAATTTTAGACAAGTGAATTATTTCTTGTTCTCAAATGTAATTATCTAGCTTTATGTTTCATTCCTAATCATATAGTGTCATGCAAGAAAAAGATATAAAGTACTTCAATTAATAAGCCATAGAATGAAAAAGATATAAAGTACTTCAATTAATAAGCCATAGAATAAAAATACAGGCCACATTTATAACTTTTAAGTTTGCCACCTATCTACAAAACAAACAATGAATTTTATACACCAAATTTGATAAAAATGTCATGCAACATCATTCCAAGACATCATTTTTCACTATTTTTTGCTTGCTTTATATGTTATTTTTGCTACCTAATAAATGATGTCAATTTGAATAGGCTACATAAATGAATCTACATTTTAACAGTAAATTTTAACAATAAATTTGATACACCAAACTTGATAAAAATGTCAACTCGTGTTATCCCAAGCCATCAATATTCACTATTTTTAACATCTTAAATTTGATAAAAATGTCATGGCCTATTTCATAAAAATGTCATGACCTATCTCTTTGGCCGCATCTTCTCTATAATGACTATTCAATATTTTTGATGCATTGAAAGGTGATGACAAATGAATCTAAATTTTAGCAATGAATTTGATACACCAAATTTGATTAAAATATCATTACTGGTTTTTCCAAGACATCAGAATTGACATGATTTTATATCTTTATTTTGCTACCTACCGGAGTTGAACATGTCTTAAATTTTGCAGAACCATGTTTTAAATTTTAGATAGTCATTGAGTATTCAATGTAAAACATACACATTTCATAAAAATGTCACGCGCTATCTCTTTTACGACATCATCTCTATAATGAATATTCACTATTTTTTATGCATTGAATATTTATTTATTGGCAAATTTAAGACACTGCACATGTTCACTTCGGGTTCAAAATTAAGACATCATTCAAATTATTTAAGACACTAGACATGTCCACAAAGTTAACATCATTCACATCTTTACACATTTTCCATATTATTCACAAAATGGATACGAGTTTAACAAAAGGAAAATTTAGATTGTGCATTGTTAATGGTGATCGTCACTCTAACGTTCTTTTATAAAAAAAAATCACTTATATTAGTTTTAGGCAATACGTCGGGAATAAATTTGGTCTAGATACTAGCGGGGTTATACGTTTATCATACCGTCTTCCTTCTGGTGATCAAGTTTACGATATCAACGATGATGAAGAGTTGAGGTATTTCATAAATTTTATTTTATCTACAAATACAGATCAAATGATATTGAATGTTAATCAGTTTTATCAAACACCACATTTAGATCCTTATCATAGTCAAACTGGTCAATCTTCCCAAACATTTCCATCTCAAAACTATCATCAACCTTGTAATAATTTTCCATATTCTCAAAACATTCAACCTTCTCAAGATTTTCAGTTTTCACAAAATCTTCAGCAACATTCAAATTTTCATAATTTTCATAATATACAATATATTCAAAATATTCAATATTCTCAGAATATTAAATATAATGAATATATCCCGTATTCTGTAAATCAACATCACTACCCTCAATACCAAAATGACACTCAATACCAAAATTTCATCCCCCAAAATCAACAATATGACACTCCACACCATGAAAGCCATTTTAGATATGAAGGTGATACGGTTGTAGAAGAGGACAAAGAAGATGATGAAGACCATGGAGCTGAAATTGGATACAATCCAGACATTGATATTGATGATGATGAGGGGGAAGAGGATGTTGGTGAAGTTGAATGTGAGAAGAGACACAAATGTTTTAGTGACTGGCAAAAAGATACTTTTAAGCACATGCCAGGAGATTTTTTAGCAACACCAATTTTTGAATCCAAACCAAGAAACCCAAAAAATAAAGATTCTTCAAAACTTGTTTTTTTAGGGTGTTGGTTTAAATCAAAAGATGAATGTGTATTGAAAATCAGTGAACAATGCTTTTTAGATGGTTATGAATATAAAGTTAAAAGAACAAATCCTCAAACATTTAATGTCTGTTGTGTAGTGGAAAAATGTTTATGGAAAATACATTGTGGAACTTATATGGGTAGTACAATGTTTGTTACAAAAAAATTTGATGACAACCACACTTGTCCAAAAACCATAACCCGTAAGCATCACAGAAATGCTAACAAATCACTAATAGGTTACCTTGTTAAAGAGCAATTAGAGGATCCCAATCGGGAATATAAACCCAAAGATATAATAAAGGATATGGCTGTACGTTTTGGAGTCAATATTTCCTACCAACAAGCATATAGGGGGTTGCATAAGGGGTTAGAGATGCTTAGGGGTAGCCCTGTTGAATCTTTTGAGAAATTGCCTTATTACTGTCACAATTTGGAAAAGAAAAACCCTGGCACTGTGACAAATATAAAAGTTGACAAAGAAGGAAGATTTGAAATGCTGTTTATTTCCATCGGTGTTGTGGTAAGTTATTAGTTCAATAAATTTTTGAAACTTCACTTATGTTGTTTTAGCTAATTAAAGTCATATTTTTCATGTTGTCACGTACTTTTAGGAATCATTTAATACTTATGTTGTTTTAGCTAATTAAAGTCATATTTTTCATGTTGTCACAGATACGTACTTTTAGGAATCATTTAAGACCGATGATCATAATTGACGGTGCTCACTTAAAAAGTGACTTCTACAATGGAGTCAATCTTCTAGCTGTAGGTATGGATGGTAACAACCAGACATTACCTATCGCTTATGGTATTTGCCAAGGTGAAGACGGCCCCGGGTGGATATGGTTCCTTGAACAATTGAAAGTTTGCATCGGTGAAGAACCAAACTTGACGATCATATCCGATCGACACCCAGGGATCATTCATGCTGTTAAAAAGGTTTACCCAAAAGCTTTTCATGGTTATTGTTGTCGTCATTTAATGATGAACGCTGGCATAAAAGCTGAAAGATTCAAAACTATATTTTGGAAGATGTGCAAGGCTTACACGATCCCTGAGTTCGACAGTTATTTGGCCATGATACAAGTTGCTAAACCTAGGGCATATAAGAAACTTACAGATGCACAATATTCAAAATGGTCTCGGGCTCATTGTGTT
The DNA here is from genome assembly GCA_034509245.1 of Artemisia ludoviciana. Lineage (NCBI taxonomy): Eukaryota > Viridiplantae > Streptophyta > Magnoliopsida > Asterales > Asteraceae > Artemisia > Artemisia ludoviciana. The sequence goes on from JAYDZM010226066.1 coordinate 12,860, forward strand.
GCTAATCGTTATAATTACCTAACATCTAATAGTGTAGAGTCCGTTAATTCATTAACTCGAAAAGCTCGTAAACTTCCAGTAACAATGCTCATGGAATTCTTTAGAGATCTTCTACAGAGGTGGTATTACGAAAGGAGGGATGCAGGAGGTATATTTTTTTACTATCATTTCAAAATGTGGTATTATCGAAATGTTTTTATATAAAACACTTAACTGAATAGTATTTATTTTGAATTATGTAGATGCTTATGTAGATGCCGGTGAAAATGAGCTTACACCTTGGGCGGAAGCTAAAGTGGCATTTAGGATAAAAAAAAGTTATTCTTTAAATGTCTTCGATATTAATGCTCACAGATATCAAGTGGATGATAAATTTGCAAGCCATATTGTTGATCTAACTAACCGGATTTGCAGTTGCAAAAAATGGCAACTTTCAGGATTGCCTTGCAATCACGTAATAGCTGTTTCAAGATTCATCAATAAAACCGATTTGGGTATTTTTGTAGAAAAATGGTTCAAGAAATCTACATATAGAGCAACATATGAAGAATCAATTAATCCAGTCGGTGATATTGAAGCATGGGACACTCCAGCTTATGTCACACCTGTTTTACCTCCTGTCCTAGGTAAACGGTCAGCAGGGAGACCTAAAAATAAAGACCGTATCCCATCTAAAGGAGAGATTCGAAGAGAACCATATTGTACTCGATGCACAAAAATTGGACATTCTAAAGATAGATGTCAAAAACCTACATCTTCACAAAGATCGGCATACGGATGGGGATAACCTTTATTTTAAGTGATTGATGAATGTTAGTTACATGTTAACTAAAAAATAATTGTAATTGTTTTGAGTGTTATGTAAGGTTAATTGAAAGAACAATATATGTATGTTTATTGAAAAAACAAGCAGCCTTTAATGAAAAACAACAAACAACAACATGAAAAAACAGAATGCAAATAACATGATAACTTCACATTCTTAATTTTCATAGAGTATATGCAAATAACATAAGATTACATTGAAAATAACTACACATTCCTAACCTTCTTAGAGCATGAATCGTGGTTTTCTTTGTGAACTTTCACCTTTCTCTTCTTTGGCTTGATCTTTGTAGGAGTGAATTCGTATCTTGTAACGTAAACGTTAATTAGTTTCTCTTCAAGTGTTATACATGGGAACATGTCACACCGAATATCAGTATCAGTGACCAAAGGTAGTAGACCATCGTCCAAACTGTTATTCGGTTTTTGAAAATAAAAATATCTAGGTGTTTTTTCATCATAACCCAACTCCTTTACAAGTTGATGCAATTCATCCATGCAAAATGTGTTCATATTTAGAAAATCAACATAAGCGTAAACACCCTCATCGAAGGTGATACAACCAAATTTAGTTGAGAAAGTACCATAATGATGTAGTCTAATAGAAAAAAGTACTTCATCTTCATCACCCTCTTCACCATATATTGCTTCAGTGAAGTTGTATTGACCTTCAGATCTCCATTCACGAACAACCATATTATGAGTTTTGAATGTATACAATACACAAATTATGAGTATTTATAACTAGAAAAATGATTCACCAAACCTACAATAAAGACGTCTAACTAACATGTCATATATCTCACATCCAATTCGCCTAGACCCTCGCCTAGACCACATCCATGCATGTTACGAGATTAAGATTGTAGGTTCTAGGTCATGCAGACATAATGTACATGTTTAATCACTACACATAATACGTATACATGCATGAAAGTTATAAAAGGCCATGATCACTAAATATATACGTATTATATGTACATGTTTCATCACTACAATGAACATTTTATATATGAACGTTTTATCATGTTTAATATGAACGTTTTATAAAAGGCCATGACTAAATATATACGTATGTATTGTACATGTTTAATTAGTTTGATAAAGGCCATAATCACAACACACGCCTAGAACCTCGCCTATAGCACACCCAACTCGCCTAGAACCTCGCCTATAGCACACCCAACTCGCCTGAACCCTCGCCTATACCACCCTACCTCCTCGCCTAGACACTAACTCGCCTAGACCACACAGAATTCGCCTAGAATCTCGCCTAGACCACACCCAATTCGCGTAGACCCTCGCCTGCTGATAGCTTCAGTCAACACAATTTCCTTCGTCTCGCGTAGACCCTCGCCTAGATCCTCGCTTGGTAATTCAATTCGCCTTGGTCCTCGCGTACACCTTCGCCTGATAACGCTGGTAACACAATTTGTTCCTCGCCTAGGGCCACTGGTAAAACAATCCAATTCGCCTAGCACCTCGCATGTCACCTCGCCTAGGTCCTCGCTTGGTAACACAACTCAATTCACCTCGCCTACACCTCGCCTGAAACATCACCTCGCTTAAAACCTCGCGTACAGCTCGCCTGCACCTCGCCTAAACCCTTTTATGTTTCTGCCTCGCCTGCAACTCGCCTAGTATTTCTTTTACTTCATCTAACGGTTAGAAGATAATTTACTAATAGATCTAACGGATAATATATAAGATGTTCATTTTGGATAATTTTATAGGCGATGTTTATATCTGTAAAGTACTTGAATAAAATGTTCATTTAAGTAATTTACTCTTTCAGAATTAGCTTCATACCTAGCCTCACTTTATCAACACTCGAAACTGACAATTCCAATTCAAAATTATAGACCCACGACTTTTCAATTTGTTGTTCATGGTTTACTAAAACCACTAAAGAAAATCAACAACCAAACCACTAAACAAAACTACCAACCAAAAAACATACCCAATTTCATATCCAAAAAGATACAAATCTCAAAAATTCACTTTCCAAATTTTTTAAGCCAATCATTCCAACTAAACGAGGCTTTACAACGAAATCGACACCAATAAAAAGATCTAGACACTATATCATCAAATAAGGTCGGGTTTATATTTGTAATATATAGCAGCATAGATTTATCAAGAAAATAGCAATTAACTTTGAA
>JAYDZM010226853.1:0-39824 GCA_034509245.1 Artemisia ludoviciana
AGTAAAAAACCAGACGACAGACTTACAAAATGGTATATATACGGTCACTACGGCAGGGGCAATAGGTATAGCTGGAGTTCTTACAAGGGCGACTGACGCTGACCAACCTACCGACTGGAAAACAGGTGACTCTGTTTTTTGTACGGCAGGTACGACACAGTCAACTACGACTTGGGCATATACCGGCATTGATTCTCCCACGATAGGTACAAGTTCTATAACATTCGCCCAAACTGCCGGGCAAGGCTCATTTACGGCAGGAAATGGTATATCTATAACAGGAAATTCTATTGCTATAGATACCTCTGTCACCGTAGATAAGACTACTGCCCAGACACTAACGAACAAGACTTTGACAACCCCTGTTATTTCTTCTATCTCCAATTCAGGCACAATAACTATTCCCACGGGAACAGATACACTCGTAGGCAAAGCAACCACAGACACTTTAACTAATAAGACATACGATACAGCCGGGACGGGTAATGTTTTTAAGATAAATGGGACTTCAATATCGGCAGTGACAGGTTCTGGCTCAGTGGTTTTAGCCACAAGCCCAACCCTTACAACTCCTACTCTTGGCGTAGCAACTGCCACCTCTATTAACAAAGTAACTATAACCGCACCTGCTACTGCAGCTACTCTTACGATTCCTGACGGCGTAACGCTCACTGGCCCCGCTTCTAGCGGAACAGCTATGACACTAGGTAATATTGAAACTATTACCGGCGCTAAAACTTTTAATGATGGAAATTTAATATTAGCAGGCTCTTCTTCCGGTACCTCTACCCTAAAGGCTTCAGCCACTGCTTCCGGTACATTAACTCTTCCTGCTGCTACCGATACGCTCATAGGAAAAGCTACTACGGATACGTTAACGAATAAGACCATGGATGGCGCGTCTAACACATTCACCAATATTCCAGGTTCAGCATTAGCGACAACAGCCATAGAGATTGGCTATGCCCAAATAACGTCTCCTATTAGTGGGCAATCTTTTAGTACTTCTGATCAAGATATCACAGGCCTTAGTGTCACAGTTACCGTCCCAAGCGGCGGAAGAGACGTCCTTATAATTGGAAGTATTAACAACTATTACCAATCTGGCGGTATAGGGACGTTGTATTCTCAGGTAAAGATAAAAGAGAGCACGACAGTTTTGAACGGGGTATTCATAGCTGGAGTCGGGGCGTCTATTCCATCAGGTTGTGTCGCACTAGCACGCCTAAGTGCTCCTAGTGCGGGAAGCCATACATATAAGTTAGCAATAGCCCAATCAGGAACAGGCCCAACATGGTCAATCGGTGCTTCAGCTACAAATGCCCAATTTATCCAGGTATTACTTGTATAGTCACTGAAACTTCTATGGTATAATTCTTATAGGCAACTAATCTAGCCCCCACGGGGGCTATTTATTTTGAAAGGATATAATGGCATATAATCCCCCTACTTTCAGAGGTGACCCCCCAGGAGGACAGACAGGTTCTACCTATAGCGGTCTCAGGACAGACGGCAACCGTGTCGCCCTCACTGGGCTGGTCGGCAATTTCATGCAGACTATAGATAATACGGGAACTCCCAATACCTCTCCTTTGACTGTAAATACGACAGCGACTCTTGCAGTGCCGACCCAAGCTGCCCAATGTACTATAGTCTCCACTACGAATGCTGTCCAAGTCTCCGAAGATTCCACAATGACGGCGTATTTCACCCTTCCTGCGGGCGTACCGTGGACTTTTGACTGCGCCAATATGACCAATATTTACCTTAAAACGGGTTCATCTACGGTTGTGAACTTCTTATTTAACATGATTTAAGGAGTTAGATATGGCAACTCCAGTACGAACTCCTACCCAATGGATACCCAATTCAGGACAGGGCTATGTCCTAACTGTTGGACTTCAAGATTTTCAAGATAATTTAGGGAACTTTATAATAGATAATTCTTTGAATAATATCGTAACAAATCCCGTTGAAGTAATTTCTAAGTATCCAACCCTGTGGAGCCAAAGCGGTGTCTAATGTAATTATAGGTGGTACAGCGAGCGGCGCAACTGCCCTTCCTGTGGCTTCGGGCATAGACGGTTCTGCTGACTATATCCCTATTTATAGGGCTTCAGCAACTGCTACCCAGGCTATTAATCGGAATACTTACCTAGGAATTTCTAGTTCCCCTGTCGGCCTCACAGACTCCCAGACATTAACGAACAAAACCTTAACTTCTCCCGCCCTTTCTTCGCCAGTTTTAAGCGGAACTATTACAGGAACATACACCATAGGCGGAACTCCTACTTTTCCGAGTTCAGTCGTTACGCTTACAGGAACCCAGACATTAACAAACAAAACTCTGACATCCCCGACGATAAGCGCCCCGGTGATTACTAACGCTTCTATCTCTGCCGACTCCATAGCTGGGTTTACCACATCAAATACTGGTACAATATATGGAGTATCTGTTACCAGTGGCAAGATAGGCACGGCTGGAATTTCAAATAACGCTATAACGACGGCGCTCATCGCTGACGGTTCAGTAACTCCAAATAAGCTATCTATAGGAGCCCAAGCTTCTAACTCGACCGCCACTAACACAACCACCTCAACTACTTTCGGAAACCTCACAAATTCCGTATCCGTGACTATTACCGTAGGAAGTGATGGATATGTACTTGTCGGATTTGGGGCTACCATATATAATTCTGGCGCTAATGGGACGAGTGTCGGGGTTGCCGTATCAGGAACAAACACGATTGCCGCTAATGATAACAATATTATCTATAACTCTACGGTTAGCACCTTCGCTTTTGGTAGGACACTTATTTTCACTGGACTCAATCCTGGCTCGACGACATTCACTCTTCAAGCTAAAGTTACAGCCGGGACAGGTAACATTAATTCACCTACGATTTACGCAATTCCGTTTTAGGAGATGATATGCTTACATTTACACAAGCCTACACTAGAGCAGCGGATATAGTTGGAATTTCCACGACCCAGAGCGGACAAGACGTTACTAATATTAAATTCGATATTAATCAAGCTTTACGCTTATTTAAAAATAACTCCCGTAGATATTGGACTAGAAAAGAAGTAACCGCTGATTTAGTGGCTGGACAACAGTATTATACTTTCCCAGAAGATATGGTTCGGGTAACCCAAGTCAAAGCTAATACCGGGGGGTATAATTGGCCTCTCGTACAAGTAGATTCTGAGGCTTTATGGAACCGATTTAACGTAATTCCATCTAATACGGTTATCGTTCCACAGTTCTTTTTTGTCCGAGGACGTAATGAGATAGGTTTATATCCGATTCCGTCAACAAGCCAATCTGCTGGGCTTGTAGTATCATATGAACCTCGTATGGTAGATATGAGCGTTGATGATACCACGACCACTACCGTAACCGTGACCAATGGTTCCCAGAGTGTCACTTCTCCCAGTGCTCCATTTAACACAAACATGGTTGGAATGTATTTCTCTGTAACCGATGGAAGTGATGGTAACTGGTATCCCATAATATCCGCGACATCTACAACGCTTACCCTTGAAAATTACTACCAGGGCCCGAGCGAAAGCACTGCGCCATGTATTATTGGTTTGGTACCAGATATACCGGAAGAGTATCACTTAGGTCTTGTCTATTATGCTGCCTACCAGTTTTACCTAAAACGCAATGAAGACCAAAATGCTACTTTATATAAAGGATTGTACGAAGACCTAATGCAAAAATTCATTGAAGCATACGCCAGTAAAACTACGGGTGTCGTGCAAAAACCTCTTACTGATAATATTTTCAATATCTTCTGGCTGCCTCCTGGGCTTATTACGGGGTAATATATGCCGGGTCCAAAAAATACTAACAAGGATAAAGTCCATCTCAACTCTTTTATAGGGGGCAAGAGCGTTGATTTTAAATATGGGATTGCTAATTCATTTTATGATTCCCAAGCTTTAGACTTCCGAACCAAACCCTCCCAAATGTCTGTTTTACCTGGCATGACCCAGCTTTCAACGAATCCTAGTGATTTAATCACCGCTATGGTACAAGACCCTTCAGGTAATAGGTGGGCTGTAGGTGACGCTGGAGGATTGTACAAAATAGATACATCAAATGTGCTCAATAAATACGGTCAGTTAAATTCAAATGGTGCCGCGGGGATTGCTTATAACCAGCAATCTGACCAACTTTACATACCCGGGCAACACACGGTATCTCTTTACGGACAATTGCAAGGGTCTCCAACTCTCCGTTTAGGGAACTTTGGGCCGTCCGCTTCTACGGCAAATGGAACGGTTAATCTTTATGATTCTGATACTAATGCATATGATATCCCTCGAAATAATGCGGCTTCAATCGCGGGAGGAATTACACCGTCTAATTATTCGACCCAAGTAGTAAATGACTTAACAGGGACTTATTCTATACCAAATGTGATTAGCGAGACTTCAATTAACCGTTGTGCTTTCATACCTGATATTGAACCTTTTTATTCTGTAGCAGTATTTGTGACAAACGTAGGAACTGGGGACTGGACGCTGACCATGCATGATTCCCTAAATAATAATATCGGGTCAGTAACTATAACTCACGCCAATATGGTTATAGGTTGGAATAACTTTGTTTTTTCCTCCCAAGTCAGGGCTATACCTAACGCTTTTGCAACGGGCGCTCCCGCGGGTTATCATTTTCATCTTACTTCAAGTGTCTCAAGTGATACGGCAAAAGTAGCGACAGTCAATCCCGATGATTTAGAGGGTTGTAACTTTCTTTTATTCGCGTACCGGCTTCTTCAAACCCAAAACGGCTGGCACCCGACTACAATATTCGGACAATATCTATGTATAGGCAACGGCCCATATCTGTCAACGTATAATTTCGCCAACGACTCAAATCCCAATAATGGGCAGTGGGTTAGACACCAGCTCACGCTAGACTTTGGTTATGAAGTCTGCGGACTTTCAGTAAATAACCAGTGGTTAGTTATTGCCGCTGAAAAACGTTCAAATAATACGAATAGGAACTACCAGGACGGCTATTTATACTTTTGGGATGGTACGAATACGAACTTTAACTTCAAGATTGAAATCCCTATGGGAGCACCGTACTCGGTGTATACTTTGAATAATATCACCTATTTTTACTGCGCGGGGTCTTTGTTTGCATGGGGTGGCGGGCAACAAGTATTGAAAGTTCGTTACCTTGCCTACCAGAACACTGACTATCTTGGGGCTACGGATAGCACGATTATTAATCCTAACATGATGGATGTCAGGTATAACCTTCTAATGTTAGGTTATCCTTCCACGACTACAAATACGACAGTTAACTACGGTATATATTCGTGGGGAGCTGTCGAACTTACTTTTCCTAACTCATTCTGTTACTCGTATGCGCTTTCAAACGGCATACAAAATTACTCAACACAAAATAACTTAAAGATAGGCATGATTAAGAATTTCGTGGACACTATGTACGCCTCATGGCAGTACACGGATTCTAATAACCAGGTTCATTATGGGCTTGATATCCTTAGCCCATCTTCAACTCCAGCAAGCACGTTTAGTTGGCAATCCTTAATATGGGATGGAGGAGCAAGGTATAAGACGAAAAAAGCATTAAGGTATAAGATTAGCTTTGAGGCGCTTCCAGCGGGGACAACAATCACGGCTAATTACATCAAAGACCGGGGTGCTACGATAAGCGCTGATCCTGCGACAGGTACACCATATACCGCAACCGCAGGAGCAACAAATCTTGTGGTAGAGATGAATAACCTTCGGTTCCATGAGTTACAGTGGGGCTTTACGGGCACCTGTTCGTCATCGGCTACCGCTCCTCCCACTATTACTGGGGTAACGATGGAGATTGACCCGCTTGAAGACGAGACAGATGTTAGGAGTGACGGATGAACCCAATGGACTCACCTTCTGAGATAGCCCAGAACATGCCAAATGCATCTCTAATGTACTCTACGTTTACACCGACATTCGGGAATATTATGTTTCAAATCCAACCATCAACGAACGGAGAGGTTGATAATAATTTTGGAACGATTCCTTACCTTTCTTTGGAATCACTTATTTACCAACAACAAATTCAGGCCCAAACTTCTCCCCAAACAATACTTTCAGGGCAAAATACAGGCCAACAAAATGTCCAAGGACAATACACCGTAACCGATAGTACGAAAACACAGCGGGTTCTCATAGGATACAGCGCCGGGGGGTTCTAGGTGGATTTAACATCAGATAATAATCCCCAAACATACGGGATTAAGGTTTCCCAGGTCGGATATAACGTGCAAACTGCTGCTGACCAAAATCTTCTTTTTTCTTCTTCTTGGCCGCTTCTAAAAATTGCTTTTACCGATTCCGTTAGCGTATCACCAGGGGAAACTACCCCTATACCTCATCACTTAGGTTACCCGCCTTTATTTTTCAGCCAATGTTTAGACCCGACTTTGTTTAATACAAGCATCCAAACGACCATTGACTCTACTAATCTATACATAACAAGCGGAGCAAGCGATATCGTTACAGTCCGGTATTATATTTGTCGTAACCCATTGAATACAAATTACCAAGCTACAGATAATGTTTCCGTACAAACCGCCTCTACGGTAGCTTACGACCCTAATTTTGGGATTAAAGTATGCAAACCCAATAAAGATATGAGTTCAACCGACCTAAGAGACTATACCGTCCATTCGGGGACACGTTCAATTATGGTTGAGGCGATTGTATCAGGTTCAATAACAAGCGCTCCTCCTCTTCCTGGAGGTGGCGTTAATACCATATTTTACAAAAGCAACCTTCCCTATAATGCGTTATTTTTCGGATATTGGAGTCCCGACGGAGAAACGTGGTATTTCTTATCAGGGTTTAACCAGACCGGGCCCAAAACTACAAGAGCTGCAGCCACAGATGATTCATACAAAGAATTAATATGGATAGTTCCGGGTAGCTTAACTACCTATCCTATACAATTCGGCTCATTATACGTTTTTAAAGACCCATTTTTAGCAAACCCCCCAACGCAGGTAATATATGGATAATAACTTCGGGGTGAAGATATCTTTACCGGGATATGGAGTGCAATCTGCTACGCCTGAACAATCAAGTTTAGATTCTATTTATGATACGTTTAAATTAAAACTTGCGAATATAAACAATCTCTTTGGTTTAGTGACGATTCTTTTTAATTCAGAGCCGCCTACCCCGGGAGTTCCTACGCTTACTAACTTATTCACTTTGAAGCACGGTTATAACTACCAGCCCTTTATAATTGTAATGGACATTGATTCAACATTTCCGGGGTTTTCAGCTATGGCAAGAGCCCTTCCTTTTGTGCAAATTAATGGGGCTGGAGGGACTAATGAAGGTCGGTTTTCCGTTAGCCCATTGGATAATACTGGATTCAAATGTTATGCTGACGACACAAACTTTTATATAGATCTTTACACGGATAGTACGAAGACTATCAATCTGTACGGAGTTTTCTATACCTTTAAGTACTATATATTCGCAGAAAATGGATTTTAGAGTATACTAGGTTTAGGCACTAACCTAGCCCCCAAGGAGGGGCTTTTTATTTTAAGATGAATCCGGCCACCGTAAACGCAGATGTAGCCAACGCCCGCGCCACAGGGGCTTCTCTTCAGAATTATTATAATAACCAGGCTGGACAACAAAACGCAGCTTACGTTGCATCTCAGAACCAAGCTACCGGAGCCTATAATACCCTTCAGGATTATTCAAATTACATGAAGGGTGCTGGAAGTGCCGCTAACCTTTACCAGCAAGGTATACAACAAGGTGAAGCAGCCCAAGGTTTTGACCCTAAGTCTCTAATGACAGCTACCCAGAATTTAACGAAGACCCAAAACGCCTTAGGCGCTTCGCAAGCTGCTTCTCAGTCTTCTACTGGGGGTTATGGGCTTTCCGGAGCACAGTTAGGGAATTACTATGCTACCCAACAGCAACCCTTAGCTCAGCAATCACAAGCCCAGGGTAACGCAGTCGGGAATCTTCAACAACTATATCAGAACGCCTTAACCCAAGGACAGCAGGGAACCCAGCTACAACTTCAACAACAGGGACAAATTTCCCAAAACTATCAACAGGCATACCAAGGTGCTGTTTCCCAGATGGCGACCTCAGGTTCAGTCCTTGCTCAAATTGAAACCCTTCAACAACAGCAAGGTTTCTTAACCGCACAACAAGTCGCCCAATACCAGAACGCTTACAGTAATTATATAAATGCCCAGGCTGCTATGAAATCAGCAGCAGCAGCACAACAAAATGCCCAAGCTGCGACGATTCTTGCACAAGCCCAATCCCCCTACTATGCTGCTCAGACTGCTGCTATTAATCAGGGGCTCGCTGCCGGAAATACCGCTAAAGTTTCTACCATACCTTCTCCATCTTCTAGCGGTTTATCGGTGGGGGTAAATAATGGTGGAATGCAAGGAGGAGGCATTAAATTACAATGAACCCCCAAATAACTTCACAAAATAGTGCTATTCCTACTATAGAAGGAAACTTTACTCCCTCTGGTAGCGGAGGTGGAGGAGGAGGGACTGCTGGCGCACAAGACCCAGCAGGTGGGAAAGCTATTACTCAAGACAATAAAAGTGGTTTAGGGCGGTTTCTCCCCACGCTTGGAGGAATTGCAGGAGGTGGAGGTGCGTTAGCTCTTGGGGGTGCCTTAGCACCTGAAACCGGAGGACTCTCTTTGATACCTGCTATAGCGTTAGCTGCTCTAGGCGGGGGAATAGGCGGCGGTGCAGGAAAAGTAGCTGAAAATGCTACAGAAGGAAAAAGTCTTGGTTCAGATGTTGCAGGTTCGGTTATTTCAAATGCGCTTGGGAATGCAGGCGGCGAGGGATTAGGGTTAGCAGGAAAGGCGGTTGTAGGTGGTCTTCTTCCTAAGGCTACAGAAGCCGTAGGACAAGGACTTTTTAAGGGTCAATTTGGAAAAACACTTTCAGGAGATGCAGCCCAAACTCTTTACGGATTAGGAGCCCGTACGGATAAAGAGGTCGGACAGATAGCCCAACATGTTACGGGCGCTTATGGGGCATATCCTGAAGCTATTCGCCAGGGGCTTGCAGACGCGGAAGATGCCGGGCATGTTGTAGACCTAACCGGGATAACAGACACGGCTAAAGATGCTCTAGCCGGAAACTTGGGAGTTAAGCCGAATACAATAAACCAAGTAGGAAAAACCATAACTGATGCCATAAATGAATCTACGAGAGGGGATGTTATATTTGTTCCGGGGCTTAAGGGGTCTGCCGGAACGTTTGCTTATACTCCTGAAGCTTTAACAAAAGCCAACCCTACAACTGTTTTCGACCAAGTAAAAAAGCTCCAAGGACTGGCTAGCTCCGCATATTCCAAAGCCTATGATAATTTTGGCAATGTCACTAATCCCGAACAGGCAGCTATTGCTGATACACTAGGAAAAGTTGGCAAAGATTTAGAGGGTAGGGTATTTGGTTCGTCAGCAGGGAAAATTCCACTGAGTGATGAAGTGAAAAATGCCCTCATAGATAGACTCGCTCCTATTAAAGATATTAATCCTAATGTTTATAACAGTTTAGTTAAATCTATACCAGATAATCTCCAAGGATTACGACCAGTCCAGGCTCCATTTGTCCAGGGTTCCCAAGCACTCAGGGCAATGGGAAATGCTACGGATAAAGGGATTCAGGCCGCAGACCTGGTAAAGTCTAATAAACTTCTACCAAGTGCCGGGGCTGGGGTTATAGGGAATGCGATTCTTGGCCCGGCAGGTGCTGCGGCTAGTATCCTGCCTATGATAAATCCTAACGTATACGAACGAGTCGGAGCACAAGTCGCTTCAAAAGCAACTGATTTACTACCAAATGTCGGGAAGATACTACCTACGCTTATGAGAAGTGCTGCCGTTGCGGGCGCTAACTTGCCTAATGATATAGCTCCTTCTCAAAATCCGCAAGAAACAAATATGTCAGCTAGTGGTAATATGAATGGAGGAACAACCATGGATCAAAGCCAAAACCCCCTAAACCAGTTATATGAAACTTTGCTTGCCCAGGAACAAGCTTCTCCTTATAATTTTGCTTCATCGCTCGGGCCAGTGCTTAATCAGCTCGCTCCTGCTCTCCAGCGCCAGGAATTAGCCCAACCTGTAGTTAATAACCTACTTTCAACCTATGGAGGCGCAGGTGGCGCTCAGGGGATGGGAGGCGGTCTCTTGAGCCGCCTAACGGGACTTATTCCCGGAACACCTGCTAATACTTACCAGTCTCAACAGCGCGCAGCAGCAGCTTCTTTGGGCGGAATACTTGGAATTAGCCCAGAGCAAGCTCAGGCTATGTTCCCGCAGCTCATGCAGACCCAGCAATCGGCTGAACCACAAATCCAAGGCTTACAGAGTATTCTTGGCGGTATCGGACAGCAGAGCGCTATTCCGGCTTACTAAGCTTATCTATAGTTTCTTGCGGAACTTCTTTGACTTTAAGTTCTCTTTTGTCGCTATCTAAGTCTATTTCAAATACTAGATTAACGTTTTCACCATATCCAAACCTTTGGTTACATACATAATATAGATAACCGGAAATGGCTTTATCTTTTAATACGCTATATATAAGGGCTAGATTTAAGATTTTAAGGTAGTTAAATTCTCTTTCACTTAGTGTATAGGTCTTACCGTCCTTATCTTGAGATTTTATCTTACCCATCATTGTCTCCTTAAATCGTCATCACTTGGTAAAAAACCGTACTCTTTAGCACCCTCAGGATAAGCCTGAATATAGTCTTGGTTGGGGCTTCCGTCTAGGTTACGAGGCTGGATAATTTCACGGGCAAAGTCTTTTCTTTGGCGGTTGTGTTCTGACTGACTAAAGGTAGAGTTCTGTCTGCCCTTTAACTTGTCCATAGGAGGGTCGCCTTTATGGTACTTGCCGTTTAATAAATACCCCATTAGTTATTCGGTTTTACTTTGACGTTAAGGTTTTCTTCCCGTAATCGTTCTTCTTGTTCCCATTCCAGTTGCTGTGGGGTCTTCGGCGTAAACACTCCCACCCCGCCCTGGTTCTCTCTAGCCAGGGGATTCACAGTTCCATAAGAAGCGTGAGTTGCGCCTATTTCAGGTTCTTGTTTAGGCAATCTAGAGTAAAGGTCTTTTATAGAATCTCGCAAATCCCTATAAAAATATCCTACACCCATACTGATTATACCGACTACTAAGTACCACATTAATCTGCCTTTGACTCCCTATCTGCAAAAGTAAGCCCGACTGTCGCCGTGATTAATGTGCTTACAACGGAAACGGCGTTCCTGACAGTTTCTTTAATGACTTCTGAAGGGTCAATAATTCCATTCTTAAGCAAATCCACCGTTTTATAATTAAACTCAGGAACCCGTAAATCATACCCATGCCAAATACTTTTTGATTCTAGTACCTTAAATAGAGCTTGTTCTGTATTATACCCTGCGTTATCTATAAGTTCTTTGAAAGGAGCCTTGAAAGCGTCTTCAAAAGACGAAGACTTTATACGGGCCAAGCACACTCCCCCTCCCGGTACAATCCCATCTCGTACGGCAGACTGGGTGGCAGCTATAGCGTCTTCGACTCGAAGTTGTACTTCTCCCCGGTCTGTTTCAGTCGGTGCGCCGACTCGAACGATAGCTATTTTCCCTGTAAGGGCACTTAGACGTTTTCTTATTTCATCTTGGTCTACAACGGATTCGGCTTCTTTTAGCTGTTTGCGTAAATCCGCAACTCGTGAATCGATGTCTTCTTGAACCCCTTCGCCTTCTATGATAGTCGTGGAGTAAGAATTAGTTATAACCTTTTTTGCGCCACCTAGTATATCTATCGTGAAAGAAGAAGCATTTGCGCCAGGAGAAAATACTTTTCCCCCCACAGTGGCAGCTATATCGTCCAAGAATAGAGAACGCATCGGGCCATGTACCGGAACATCAACCAAAGTCGGATAGATATTTTCTTTGACTTTATTAAGAGCGAGCGTTGCCAAAGCCTCATCGCTTACATCTCCAATAATAAGTATTTCCGAACCTCTTCCGCCATGCTTGATTACTTCATTTAGGATAGGGTTTACGTCAGCGGCTGTCTTTAGAGGCTTGGCGGTAATGAAAATATCTACATCGTTCATTCGTGATTCAAGAGCGGTAATGTTATTGATAAGAAACTCATTAGAGAAACCTTTTCTAAAGTAAAATCCGTCAACGTTTTCTGTGTAGGAGCCTATTCCGTCGAATTCTTCGACAATAATATTTCCCTCTAGGCCTACATTTTCGATGACATCGGCTATCATATCCCCAATGGCTTCGTCAGATGCCGATACCCGGGCGACATGGCGGGAAAGCTCAGGAGTTGTTTCTATCTTCATCTTATCAATTTCTTGTATAACTTCATCTGCAACCCTGCGGAGTTGCCGGGAAACTTCCATGCGGTTATGACCGCTTCCGATTAAACTCATGGCTTCTTTGTATAGATGGTAAGCAAGTATGACAACAGCGGTTGTGCCATCTCCTACGAGCTTGTTAGACTTTTCCGAAGCCTGAACGATAGTCCGGGCAGCCATATTTTCTACGGCGTCTTCCAGGTATGCTTTTCTAATATTTGTTACCCCATCCCGCGAAATCTGAGGAGCTCCATAGTTTAACTCCAAGATAGCGTTGCCACTAGAAGGGCCATACGCACTCTTGGCTATCTGGTATACCTTTTCAACTCCAGTATCGAGCTTACTCTGTAGCTCCTGACCGTACCATATAGACCTCGAAATCTTACTCACTGTAACCTCTAATATCTTCTAACTTAATAAAAGCGTATTCCTTGCCATCTTCTTTGACTTGAGTACCGTCTCGGAACTCCTCAAAATAAACTCGCTTCCCAACCAGGTATTGGTTTTCTTTGTCACTTTCAGGAACAACTAAGACAATACCGTTTGTCTTAGTGGAAAATTGCTTGTCTGGTGTTGCGACATGCTCAAACTGTTCTTGCAACTCGACAACCACGCAGCCTTTAATAGGTGTCAGTGTCATTGATTTGATTGTAACACAATGGTAATATGTGTCCATAGGCAACTAACTTAGCCCTCGAAAGGGGCTATTTTTTATGAGCACAATTAAAGATTTACTAAAAGATAATAAGAAATTCAGTGATTCCGGAGCAACAGATGATAAACCCCCAACCCCAAAGGATGCTGCGCTCCGCGAGAAACATGTCTCTGATTCTATCCCTTATAATACTGACCATGCTTATGACCACCTTGAAGAATTATGCAACCAAGCCGATAAACTCAGAACGATTAATAAACCGCTGGCTTCTAAATTGGTCAAACAATCTCTCAAGAAGCTTAAACCGCTTATTGATAAAATGGAGAAGCTATGACATCGGTTAAAGAATTAGTAGAAAAACCTTCCAAGCCTACGTTAAAACTTTACCAAAGGGATTTATCGAAAATTAAAGATATCGACGTGGATGATAAATTAACACTTACATTAAAAGTAACAGCCAAGAGCAAATATCGCGAAGATTATATGGAAGGGGAACCTCTCTGTATAACATTTGAAGTAAATAAGGTGGAGGCATCATGACTAAAGTTAAGGACTTAATGAGTAAGAGCCAAGCGGCTAAACAAGCACGCAAGGGCAAAGATATGGGGAAAAAGGGTAAGAATTTTTCTAAGATAGCAGCTAAAGCTGGGAAAGAGTATGGATCTAAAGAATCAGGTAATCGTGTCGCAGGAGCTATTTTTCAAAAATTACGAAAACAAGGGAAACTTTAATGTATGCACACCTTACAAATATTTTTCGCATGGCCTTTAGGAAGCGTATGGTCGAATATGATAGCTTGGGTTATTTGCGGAGGGTTAGCAGGATTATGGAGTGTCCGAAAATTAATAAAATGGAATCGCAATCGTGAAGCTAAAGACGAAGAAAGACATATTATGCACATGAAGAAACTAGACGATATGCACCAAGAGCAACGCAAGCACCAAAGCGAAGTAATTAAACACATACGGAGATAAATTATGGGATATTATTCAGGCAGAGTAGGCCCTTTAGCAAGCGGTTCTCAAACATTAACTACTGATTTATCAGGAACCCCTATCGGTTGTCGTATTACCGTAGGCGGTAAGGGTAGTGATACGGTCAATCATGGAAGTATTGGAACAGCAGACGGAACCAGGCAAAACGTCCAGTACTGGTCGCCTACGAGCAGCGGCACAGATAATGCTAGTATCATATGGATAAAAGACGGTTCTGGTACGACAATATTAAAAGCCGCCGCAACGAACTTCGGACAATCAGGCGGAAAAGGTACTGTAGATATTAATGTAACCACTTTAGATACGGGCTTCCAGCCCACAATTGAGGTTTGGAATTAGATGAAATGTCGGGCGATGAGTACAAGAAACTCCGGCTACATCTCAGGCTTCTAACAATTGCCATAGTCTTGCTCGCTGTTTTACTTGTCGCTAGTTTGACGCATAGAGTAATCAATCCCAAGTCTACTTCTTTTCCGGACGTGAGAGTCGTGAATGGTACTAATGGCAAAGACCCTGGAATAGATTATTCTTTTATAGAGCAATATATCCAAAGCCAGATTGCATCTCTTCCTAAAGCCCAGAATGGAGCAAACGGGCAATCTATCGTAGGTCCTCAAGGCCCACAAGGAACCCAAGGCCCAGCTGGAAAAGACGGCACGCCAGGTGCTAATGCTCCAGTCTTACAAGAAAAGGTAGACCCTGTTACCTGCCAGCTCTTAGAAAAATATGATACTTCAGATATATGGACTCCCCTAGCCCAACTCCCTAAACCTTGTGAGGTGCTGTGATGGACTGGATAGACCCGCGTCTCTTACCAGAAGCAGCTGTGCTTTCCATAGCCGGATATTTTGCGTTACGCTGTTTACAAATTTTTAAACAAATCGTAGACAAGATGAGTAATGAACAGAAAACCTCTCTTCATGAACTTTCTAAAGCAATAGATAAGAATACAAGTGCAACATCAGAGCTCATTAAGACATCCAAAGAGCATAATCAATTTATGCAAAACCTTAATGGGCGCCTTAAAAAAGCTACTAAAGATACTCTGGAGGAACATAAATGATTCTTGGCTTCACTAACGATGAACTCACAGAGGGCGCACACTTATTCATTATTGTTATTGGGCTAGCTGGCTATTATAAAGCCAGTAAGACTAAAAACCTTGTAGATGTTCAACAAAAGACTATTGAAACTCTCAAGGTAGGATTTGATGCTTGTAAGGAAAGATTAGCAGACTTAGAGAAAACTGTTAAAAAGAATGGTAAAATAAAACCATGAGCTTAACTACTGTTTTAGTCGTACTCGCTATCATAGCTATTATTCTGTACATTGTGAGGGGTAGATGAATATAACAAAACACATCGTAACATCCGCTAACTGGGACGCCGGGCGCGGAGGGCATTCAATAACCGGAATAGTGCTTCATACGATGGTTGGCTATGTGGCAGGGGCAGAAGCAAGGTTTTCTAACCCGGCTTCGCAAGTTTCCGTCCACTACGGGATAGGCCTCGATGGATCCATTCGTCAATGGGTCGAAGAAGCTAACACCGCCTACCAAGCGGGCAACTACCCTGTTAACCAAGTAACTATTGGTATCGAACACGAAGATGCCGGAAATGCTAATGATTCTGTCCGTACACCACAGTTATATGAAGCATCTTCTGACCTTGTGGCGGATATATGCAAGCGCTACAATATCCCCTGTGACGTTAACCATATATTCTTACATAAGAACGTCATAGATAAGAAGGCTTACCCAGGAGGTACAGCTTGCCCGGATGGACTTGATACGAATAAGATAATAACAATGGCACAAGCCAAACTAGGAGGAGATATGCCACTAACACCAGGCGACATAGACAAAGCAATTAAAGGTATTCTCGGACGGGAGCCAACCGCTGCCGAGTTACAGAACCAAGACTGGGCTAATAACGCTTCCTTGATGCTTCAGGCTCTGTGGAACAATGGAGGCGCACAACGCTACCAAGATAGTAAGAATCCCGGAACCTATAAGCCCTATTCAGGCGCACAACTATATACGAAAGGATAACTATGACAGTAACAGAATTTGATAAGGCTATCGCAGGAGGCATTGTAAGCGCTATAGTAGCTCTCCTAGCCCGGTATGGCTTTCACCCTACACCAGAACATATTACAGCGCTTGGCGTGCTTGTAACGGGAGCTGTGAGCTATATCGCAGGTCACCTTGCTGTTTATTACAAGAATAATCGCACACGCGTTTAGCGTTTTACTTTAAGCAACTTCTCAAGTCCCCAGTGTATGAACATCCCGTGATAAGTCGGACTTTGTAGTTCATAGGGGAATTCCTTCTTGAGGTCGAAATCTTCCATAATGGCGGCTTATAGGTCGCTGTCTGAAAAGCCTTTAATCTCCTTTTTCTAGTTTAGCACTCCAGCAATCATGTTCAACCTTTTCTTTTGGTGTAAGCCAATCTCCACAGAATAGGCATTGTGAACGGAGTTTAGGTATTTGGAAACTCCTCTCTTAATTTATTCTTCCAATATATAGCTTCTGCTTTGCGATTCTTCTCCCCTCTCGTATTAGCTCTTAACATAAGTAGGTCGTATTTCTCTTGTCCGAGCTGTTCTAGCTTCCAGGATTTATGTTCTGTGTAATTGTTCGTGAAGTATCTGTGACATCCAGCGCATAATGCATCTACATTCTCCTCGTCAAAACGGACGGATTCTTTTCTACGCGCATGAAAGTGGCTTGCATGCAAATTCGGGGCATTCTGCGGAAACCGTTTACTGCACCTAGCACATTGCCAATTACTCTTAGCCCTCACATATTTGGAGAAAGCGATATCCGCAGGGTCACGCTTTATATTGTTCCAACCCACGCAAAACTCCCTCTCTTATTTTCTGTTTGACCTCATCTGTTGGTCGATAAACCTGGCGCATACCATTATCGTAGTCATACTTCATGTGGCAACCTCGACATAGCTGCTGCCAGTCTCTGCGGTCTCTCTTAGCATTAAGATGTTTCATCGACCAGTCGTATAGTTTGGCGGTGGAGGTTTGACAGTGTTCGCATTCTTTAGCGCTCCCCCAGTTACGCCTAACCCAGCTATGCAAAGAATGGACTGTAACCTTATCTCCTTTCCAGCTAGGGTTATCCTCAAGTCGTTTCTGTCTCCACTGGTTGTTTGCGTAACTTAGGTTTTCACCGTTCTTAATTCGGTATTTGGTGCTACAGCTCCTGCTACAGCAAGTGCGGGGTCTGCGGTCTGTGAAAGTATCACCACAGTAGGCGCAGGTATAGGTCTTAGTCATACTCACATTATAGCACATCGCCACCCAGCTTTGGTTCGGACATACTTACTGAACGCAATATCTGCAGGGTCAAGCTTAACCGTATTCCAGCTCATTAAAACCCGCCTACAATTCCGTCTGGCAGATTCGTATCTACTAAAGCTACATACACAACTAAAAGGATAATGCAGATAACGATCCAAGGAGCGTAATCTTTATTCCAAAAGGTTTTCATTCTTCTCCTTTCCGCCTATGAGCCGATTTATTTTATCGAACTCCTCGCTTTCTGACTTTACTCTCCTAATCGTACTTCTGACCTTCAAGCACCCATAACATACTTGGGTAAGTGCATCATGGAAGGTAGAGTAAACTGCCTGCTGGGTATGCCGCCCTTCGCATTCCTGTATGTGCTTTCTGACTTCTTCTTGTGATGGTATATATTCGTATTCTAGTGTCATTTGATTTGCTCCAGTGATTTAATTATGTTCTTGAACTTACGGTTAATTTTGGCTTTCATTGCGGCATCGGCGGCACGGGCGGCACGGGCGGCACGGGCGGCACGGGCGGCGGCATAGGCGGCATCGGCGGCGGCATAGGCGGCGGCATCGGCGGCATCGGCGGCGGCACGGGCGGCATAGGCGGCGGCATAGGCGGCATCGGCGGCGGCACGGGCGGCACGGGCGGCGGCACGGGTGGCATCGGCGGTTTTCTTATTAGGCTCTTTTAGATATGCTTTGGCTGCCTTAATAGCATCTCTGGGCCTGGTATCGTTAGGATATTTTTTCTCGTAGATTTTCACGACTTGCTCAGCGGAATAGATTGCTAGCTTTACCGAGTCCTGCGTAGTCCACTTATATGCTTTTTCTATTTTCATAGCCCGGTAACAAATCTTATCATCATCGTTATCTGAGTCACCAGATACGCTTACAATAGCCAGCACATCACCTTTTACATACATTAACGCATCTAATGCCTGTTCCGAAGCATGGAACCCATTTTTGCATTTAACAATCTCTCCTTTGACAGAATATTCTTTACCAATTTCCCAGGTATGGTTACCATGATCTGAGACAAGTTTTCCGTCTTTTAGGTACAAAAATTTGTAGTATTTCATTTCTCCCCCTCTGGCTTTAGAATATCTTGTTTAAATAGTTCAACGGCTAGCTTACAGGTACGCTTCATTGCTTCCTACTTTCGCCATTAATCCTGTTCGCCAAGCGTGATGCATATTCTCAGTATGCGTACACCATTCAAGGTTAGAGGCTGCGTTATTGTGCTTAACCCCGTCGATATGGTTGACCTTTGGTAAGTTGTCAGGGTTCGGAATAAACGCTTCGGCAACGAGCCTATGTACTTGAAATGTCCGTTTCTTGCTGTTAGTACATAGGTCAACTTTACGATAGCCTTTGTAGTTGAAACCTTTTAAAACCTTGCCATGAGTACCACGCCTACCGCCTAGTGAACGGACTTGACCATCATCACTGATTTCATAGAAGTCCTCGTAGCCGCTAATTGGTTTCCACATCGTCAACGTCCTTGTCTTTTATGAGCCTAATCAGCAGCGAAGCTAAAGCGTCCTCTGGTGTAGAAAAGTCCTCAGTCCAGTAAAAACTGTCGCCGTTATTAAGCTCATATCCTTGGTGGGCTTCAATCCACTGCCAGAAATCATCAGTAACCCACCCACTAAGCTCAAATAATTGTTTACATAAATCAAGACTAGCGACTTGCATAATTTAAGTTCCTCCGTGTGTTGTTAGATTGCTCTTTCATGGTCGCCCATTTACAGTTGCTAGGTTCGTAATCCTCAGTAGTATGTTTAGGCATGGTCATTTATCCTCCAAGTTCAGGTAGTACTTATGTGCCCCGTCTACTGTCCTTACATGCTGGATATTAATCCCTTGCGCTCTCAAGTCTCCTATTCTACGATGCCAATCAAGACACAAGCGGGCTAGTTCATGGTTATATAATCCCCACCTGCCTGCTTTCTTAAGAGCCTTGTATACCTTAGTCTCGTGTGATTCGTGATGTCTTTCTTCTAGATAGTCGTCTATTGCTTTATTACGTGCTTTTATCCCGAACATAACTCCTCCTTACTCTGCGAACATAGCGTCTATTACTTCGCTCGCAGTTTGCTTAGTTAATGGTAGGTCTACCCCAAATTGCTCTATTAAGTACCCTTTCTGGTCTTCCTCGGTTATCCCGATAGCCTTTAAATGTTTCGCTATGGTTTCCCGCTGTTTATCGGTAGCCATTCCTGTGAGCTGTTTAGGAGCGCTCTGGGAGCCTTGCTGACTTATAGCTTGGGCAACTTCATCTGCACTCGCAAACTCTGTTCCTGCTAGCCCGAATGCGGCTAGCGCCCGCCCTATAGCAGATGTTTCGCAATTCTCAAGGGCAGATGTGCGATTGATAGTGCTTGCCGTTCTAGATTCCTCGGCATGACCCGTAGCGATAATTGAGCCATCTTTGGCTGTTTGCCGTATAGTCGCTTTCATAACCACAGTTTTATCATCAGCTGAGATTAGTTCAGTTTCAATCGAATAATCAGCTTCATGTTCTTTACGAAATTTTTGCACTCGGCTCGCAACAGTTTCGTACTCCTTGCCATGTATTAATACTTTTCCTGAGTCTGCCATTACTTCTTCCCTTCGTTAAGTGATTTGATTTTTTTCTCAATAACTAAATGGGCTTGCCAGCTGCCTTGGTGTAGGGCATGTCTTACTGGGTCACATTCGGGTTCACATGGCTGAATAACCTCTGAGGACAGTTCTTCAAGGAGTTCAACTATAAGTTGCTTCAGCTCTTTTTTGGCCTTTCTTTTGTGTTTAGGTAGTGCAGACGGAGCGGCTGTCATTCTCCAGAGTCGCTCTAGAATCTTATCTAAATCTTCCATTACATGGACTCCTTCTTGCGTCATTTAGAGTCTTTCCTCTGGCAATAAGCAAAAATGCAAACTGCCTAAAATTGGCTTATTTACTTTGACAATCTTGTGACAGTAAGGGCACTCTGCGTACGGTGATACATAATTACTCATCTCCACTCCAATCAAACCTATCCGGCTCATCAGTATCTCCATTATGCTCATTTACACACAGCCACTCAGGACGTACTTTAGAGTACACAGGACACCAGACACGGTTAAAGTCTACTGGAACGTGTGTAGTGGGCTGAGAACGCTCCATACGGGCTTTCTCGGCTTGTTTGAACTCTTTACTGTTAAAGTAGTCGAGTCTGGCT
The DNA here is from genome assembly GCA_034509245.1 of Artemisia ludoviciana. Lineage (NCBI taxonomy): Eukaryota > Viridiplantae > Streptophyta > Magnoliopsida > Asterales > Asteraceae > Artemisia > Artemisia ludoviciana. The sequence goes on from JAYDZM010226853.1 coordinate 20,573, forward strand.
TGGCGTTGCTGGAAAGTCATACTAGCTCCTTAGTAGTTATTCTTTGACTCATAGCCTCTTGTTTACCAGCCAGACCATAAAGTTTTTCTCTAATTGGCCGACTGCCTTTATATCTCATCTGTCTACGGGCATTAATGTCGCACCACCTATTCATGTAGTACTTTTTCTGTCCTTTGACAAGATGTCCTTTTACGTGTCGTGTTTCAACTTCTGCATAACCAGTAAGCAGGGGCTTTACTTGTTCTATCTGGTCTATGAACCGCTTTCGAGTTTTCTTGGTAAAGTTATCATCAACGATTTGTAAAACAGTTTTGTTATCACAATAAATGACTAGCTTGGTATCATCTGTTACATACTTACTAGCTTGTTGTAGACCAGCGGTAAGAGCGGTGAACTCTGAATCGTTACTGGATAGTGATATGTTTTCGTGCCATGCATATTTATCAGTGCCGCTGTCTGACCTGCAGTAATAAGCAAACCCAGCAACTTCTTGTCCAGCACTAGCATCAGAACAAAGAGTGATATAGTTCATAACTCCTCCTTATAGTATTCGATACGGTCTTGTTGGGTGTTGAAGGTCATAAATAACGCTCCTGCCAGTCTTCGTAAGTGGCGTATTTAGGCGGGTATTCTTTACCCTCCCAGACTAACCTCCAGTCGCCCCAGTCTACATCTGAGCCTTTAAGCTCATACCCCTCCACGCCGAAAGTATCAGCTTCCAAGCTCTCAGCAAGCTGTAATGTGAAAGGAAAAGCCTGTAGACTGTTATCAGCCAGCACTTTAAAGCCGTGCTCTAGTATGTCTATAACTTCTTCTTTAGGCTTTTCTTTACCAACAATCATAGCCAAGCGTCCAGAGTGTATAAAGTTATGGCAGTAGTGGCACAGGGGTTGTAGGCTCTCAATTTCAACTCTGCCTTTGTCGTAATCAATACTGTAGTATTCGTGTGCTTCGAGCCACTTAAACTTCTTAGCGTCTGTCTTAGCAACACCACAGGCAACACAGTGATAATTACTGGCCTTGTAAACCTCTTGGCGAACAATATCCCACTGTTCTTTGCCCATGATGTTGCGAGGGTTCACCTCGTGCAGTGGTTTGGGGATATTCGGGTGCGTCAATATATCAAGCTTAAGTACGTCACCCAGCCTAAAAGTCACTGCACTTATCGACTTGGCTGGCTCAGATTGTGCAGTATCACTTTGCTTACTCATATCCGCCCTGTTGCTCCGCTTGTTCAAGCATAGATATTACTTCTGGTTCCTCGTTTAAGTAGGGATGATCCATGTGTCCCCCTGGAAAGTCTTCATCGTTGTAGTCTATGTAGGTCATACTTCCCCCTTCTGTAGCGCTTTAAGGTTATATACATTCTCAGTTTTCTGATCTTGATATGCATGGATAAACGAATCAACCTTTTCCCATTGAAAGTTAGTTTGGCGCATACGTTCAATAACAGCATCTCCCATCCGTTCTTCTGCTGTCCGTTCCCGTTCTTTAATTAGTTTCTCAAGGCTTTCCTTGGCTTCTCGTGCGCTTATTGAACCATACTGAACATCAAAAATTATTTCGTATAGTTCATCTTCTTGTTCACTCATCTTCCACCTCACTTAATAAATCCCTCAATTCAATACCAGATACATCTAAGTCTTTTAGAGCGTCTTCTGCTTCAGTTTGTATATGTTCTCCGATAGTCGCCATCATTAAGGCAAAGTCCTGGAGCTGTTTAATCTGGGCTAGAGTCGCTTTTTGTAGGTCAGTCATTAGTCTTCCTCGTATTCTCTCTCAGGAACGTCATCGTTAGGGTCGTAGGGAAAGTCACCTTCCATGAGTTCCGGCTCTAAACGGAACTGTTCTTCGTGGTCAAACCACTCCTGCCAGGTATCGTCTTGTATCACAATCTTACCCCTATTATTAACCCTACGCTCAGTGCTATGACTACCGACTCAACCAAAACTACGTGATGGTTTCGGTGCAGCTGTTTTAGCATCTGCCCGAACGAAGCGTCTTGAAGCAAGAGCTTGCTTTCCAGTTCCTTGTCTAATTCTTTTCTGAATGTTGTCTTCATAGTTCCTTAGCTACAGCCAGCGGAAGGACTGCTCCAATTATGTTTGCTGGGATTAACCAAAATTGTCCAAAAACGACGTCTACAATGATACATATTGTATTTATAGTGCATACTATTATTAGCATTGTCTTCATAATTACCCTCTTTAAGTTTTTAGCTAATCTAAGCCAGAAAGGGCAAGAGGGTTGTGCTGTCCTCAGACGCAATCGATATTTCCGTTACCCTATATCTTCTGCTTAAATGTATCCGTTCCGCTTGGTTCGCAATCCAGCCGAACGTACCCTTAACTATACTCCAGCAAGACTACCGTGTCAAGTAACTTTACAGTACCTTGTGGATAACTTGGTACTTGACTTAAGTACATAAGGGCGTTACAATGTGTGCATTATATAAGGAGTATGAATGAAAACTTTCTCAAGGGGTATTTCTAAAGAAGATATGCTAGCCGAGGTACAAAAACACCGTGAGCTAGATATGATTAAACAAGGAACATACGGTGAGGAAAATGGTAAATGGCGCGGCTGTGCTGTTGGTTGTTCTATACACTCTATCAACGCCCTAAAAGGTAAGCACTACCAAACCTCAAATCACTCTGTGTACGAAAAAGAGCTTGGCATACCTGAGTGGCTAGCAAGGCTAGAAGACACCATTTTCGAGGGCTTACCAAAAGACAAAGCAATGTTATGGCCAGAACAGTTTATTAAAGCCATTCCTGAAAATGTAGACCTTGAGCCTGTAAAATGGCAATTCTCAGCTTATTTAATACGAGAAAATATAAAGCGCGTTAAAGGATTGGAAATTAGCGACAGTCTAAAAAAAGAAGTAATAAACGCCTCTAGGCGGGTATTAGCTGTTCATAATAAGGCTTTACGCACTGGCGAATGGGACGAGTCAGCAGCATGGTCAGCAGCATGGTCAGCAGCACGGTCAGCACGGTCAGCAGCATGGTCAGCAGAGTCAGCAGCACGGTCAGCAGCATGGTCAGCAGCATGGTCAGCAGCATGGTCAGCAGAGTCAGCAGCATGGTCAGCAGCACGGTCAGCAGAGTCAGCATCATGGTCAGCAGCACGGTCAGCAGAGTCAGCAGCATGGTCAGCAGCACGGTCAGCAGCATACGTTAAACATTCCAAAAAGCTATTACAGCTACTGAAAGCAGCAGAGTAATGCCATACAATCCTGAAACTGACGCTAACATAATTATAGATAAGAAATATCACGCCATGCTTAAAGACCTAGTGGAAGAACGAGGCCAAACTCTTAAACGGGGTTTGGAACTGTTAATCGAGAAGGAATATAAAGCCGACAAGGAAGCATCATGAGCGATAAACCACAATTTGTATTAGATCCCCCAATAATGAGTTGGGATAAACCTATTGAAGAGGAAATACTATACTACGTTAGGCGCATGAAACAGCAGTGGCAATCACACACTAGTGTTTGGGGTTCGGTGAACAAATCAGCTAAGATTTACGCAAACGCATACGAGACAGTCGAAAAGCATATTATTAAAGAAATGGAACTAAGAGAACTAATCAAGGCAGATAAGGCTTCTCGTAATGGATAGATGTGCTGAGCCAGGTTGCACTAACTATAGGCTTACATTTAGTGAATGCTGTTTAAAACATAGTGAGGAGTAAATCATGAAGCGAGTTAACGACCTGAAGTGGATAACTATAGTTTTTGTAGCAATAGTGGGCGCATCCTCAGGCGTGTGGATTATCCAGCTTATTTCTGGTGTATGTATGGCCTATATAGGAGTTAGGTTAGCGAGGCTCCAGAACTTTTAATCATGAAACAATCAACCCGACCAGATGATTACACAGATTACGATGATACTGGCATAGACCCAGACGATACGGAGCTACTATGACCCATAAAACCCAAGTAAATCTATTCACCCTAGGCCTTATAGCGTTTGCTGGGGTTCTATTCTTTGTCCTAAACTAGGAGGTGCTTCGCTCACTAAAAGACATTTGCCCTACTCGTCTTACAGGAAGAGTATAAGTATCATGCTCATGCCCTTTCCTAGCAAGCTCTATAGACTGCGTACGTGCCGCGTAATGGTACATTAAAGACCCAAGCCGGGATAACTCGGGCATTGTTACTGCATGCGGCTGAAGACGGGATTCTTTATCCATACGTATTTCGTGTTAGAAGCTGTTTTATTCATAATATCCGTAATCCCATGATTCATCTTCATTAGGATTAAAATCCATACCTATATTTTACTCGCACCAGTCAAGCTTGACTATCCATAACCAGTTTGCTACATTCAGGATATAGCATTAGCTTGTACCTTGTGATTTTTTTCATGGCACAGTCCTTGTGCTTACACAATCTCAGCTTAAACCGCCTACAGTTACCCCTCTAGGCGGTTTTTCTTATTTGACAATATGTTATAATGGTAGAGCTAAGAGTACCATTAATCGTGAGTAGAAGTAGCTCGCCCGCCGTATTCTTAGCAGAGACGCACGATTATGGGCGGGCTTCTTCTATTAGAGGGAATATGAAACAACAAACCGAAACACCTTTATATGCGACGCTTATGTATGATGTACGAAGAAAACTAGAAGTATCAGTAACGGAATATTTTTATTTAGACATGATACATAAACTCTCATATCAAAGATGGTGTATTAAATCATTAGAGCATTGTGCCGATGATATAGGTATTAGTAAGCGAGGATTAATTAAACTTCGAGACAGATTATTAGAACGTGGTTTATTGGAGAAAAATAGGCACGGGCATCTCAAAGTTACCCCCAAATATACAGATATAGCGGTGAACAAAGTTCACCAGGCACCATATGCAGTGGTGAACAAAGTTCCTAAATCGGTGAACAAAGTTCACTCAGGCGGTGAACTAAGTGCAACTAAGAATAACAATAGAAATACATTAGAATTAGGAAAAGGTTATGAAAAAGCAAAACAAATCAGGGATTCGTTAAATAGAAAACTTGCATTATAATATCCTTAGAGCCACAAACATGAAGCTGTGAGCCTTGATGTGTACAATACGTGTTCAATGCACGTCTAATTGGACATAAATAATAGGATACCGTGAAATGCAGCTTTAATGGAGGCTTAGCTCCTGGATACCATTGAAGGCGATGCCCTTAATCAAGGCACTGGGATTACTTGAAAAAGTATGAACGTTGTGTATGTCAGTCAATGCCAGGAGCTTTTATGATAGAATATATTTAGAAAGGAGAACATATGAGTGTATTAGAAGATGCCTTGCAGAAAGCCCAGGATTTGGTGGCACACCTTGAGGAAGCAGTAAAAGCAGAAAGTGCTACTGAAACCCAGCCAGAGCCAACGCCTGAGACTCCTGCAGTTCCGCAACCAACACCTGAACCCCAGATTTAAGGATGAGACCCCTTTCGGGGTCTTTTTCTATTTATTTGACATACATACTATGGCGGCGTACTATGTAGATATGCCTAAGGTAACTATCTGGATACGGGAAGAAGATTATCCTATATGGAAATCAATTATCAACAAACCCGAATGGTTACATCGTTCTTTAACCGATACCTCAGCTTTTGAAGGCATAAGAGTAATTCAGCCTAAGGATGTACAACCTGAACCCAAATTAACACCACCTGAGGAGGTATTATGATTTACTTTTTAGCTATAATCACCGGACTTGCTATAAGCTCGTTATTTGTAGGTAAGTTGAAGTTTGACTTATAATGGACATTAAATTATCTAACGTTACCTACGATAAACCCAACAAACAAATCCTTTGCGGTATAGGAGGAGCACAGCTCACTATTCCTGATTATATGTTAATATCAGATATAGAGTATTTTATTAACGAGAAGATGGTAAGCCTTCTCCAGTCTTCTCTCAATATGGTAGCCGCTAAGGGGGAAATGGAACAGGAAACCCCACTGGAAAAAGCAAAGAAGTATTACAAAGACTTAGGATGGTGATATGATAAACGTATGCCAGGCGGAAGACCTCTTAAATTTAAATCAGTAGACGAGCTTCAATTAAAGATTGATGATTACTTTATTGCTACTCCCCCCACTCAGCAGACAATTACTGGTTTAGCATTAGCTTTAGACACTTCACGTGAAACGCTTATGAACTACGAAAAGAAAGAAGAGTTTTTTGACACCATAAAAAGAGCTAAGACACGAATAGAGAATGCTTATGAGCTTTCCTTGCGTACACGGGGAAGTGCTGGAGATATATTTGGCCTTAAGAATTTCGGCTGGAAAGACAAACAAGAGGTAGAGTCAAGCGGTGAAATTACACATAAATTCGGAGACTTAGATGATGACGAACTCGACCAGCGTATCCAGGAAAGACAAGATAGAATATCTTGAACTATTAGAGGAAAAAGAACGCCGTATACGGGACAATCCCTTAAAATACGCCAAACAGCACAGTAAACAAATAGAAGCGAGTCGGTCGCCTAAAGCTATACGGTCGCTGTTTTGGGGTAACCGGGTAGGGAAAACAGAATGGGGAGGACAGGAAGCCACTAGGTATGCGCTCGCCCAACACCCTTATAAGAAAATAAAAACTGGTATTGAAATATGGTGTGCTTGTCCCTCGTTTGATGTGCAAGAAGAAACCACCCAAAAGAAACTATTATCCTACCTTCCTGAAAAGGATATAGAACACATTTCGTACTTACGAGGCCGGATTATTAAAAAGATTCGCATGAAAAACGGGACAGTGATTGATTTCAAGTCTTACGACCAAGGCCGCGAGAAGTTCCAAGGTACAGGTAAGCGTTTGATATGGTTTGATGAAGAACCGCCTAAGGATATATGGGAAGAGTGTTTCGTTCGTGTTGAAGCAGGGGAACCATTAGATGTAATCCTCACCATGACCGCCGTAAAAGGAATGACATGGGTATATGATGATATTTACCTTAATACCTCTAATGAGGATTTGTTTGTTAGTGAAGCTGGCTGGGATGATAATCCATGGCTTACCGAAGAACAGAAAATGCAGATGGCCAGAGGGCTCTCTGCCCAAGCATTAAAAGTGCGCCGAGAAGGTAAGTTTGTAAAGCGTGTAGGGTTGGTGTGTGCTTGGTGGGATAGGACAATACACTTAAGGCATTATGACAAACTAGATAAAACCTGGACGTGGTATGAGAGCTTAGATGGAGGGTTTAGCGACCCGGCTGCATGGTTGTTAGTAGGCGTAGATAACGATAACAATGTTCACGTGGTAGATGGATTCAGACATAAACAGCTAATTGCTAAACGCCTTAAGGAAATCCGGGATATTAAAATAGGGGGTTTGACTATTACGGACGGCTGGATGGATGTCGACCCTAGATTAAGACAAGAATTATCTGAAGAGGGTATGGATTTACGCTCAGTTATTAAAAAACCAAACGAGTCTAAGAGCTGGGATGAGACGCTCGCTGCTAAGCTGGAACAGTATGGAGGTGTACAGGCAGGCACGGGACAGCCCCGCCTATATATTTCAGATGGGTTGATGGAAGTTAACGAGAAGTCCGGTAAAGAACAAAACTGGCTTGTCCAGGAAATTGAGAATCTCGTATGGCTGGAAAAAGTATCTAAACAAGGAGAAGAAATTGTACCACAGTGGGATGCTCACCGGAGGTTCGGTCATCACTTCGACGGGATCCACGCTTTAGCGTATTTCTTAGTGAGTTATATGCGCTCGTCAACTAACGAAGTAGGGGTTGTTACCTCAATTCCTCCTGGGCTTGAAAAACAGAAGTCCTTCGTAGTCAACGAAAAAGGTGAAGCTGAAGCATACCATATTGACTTAGGTAAGGTTCTCAAGCAGAATGAACAACGATGGTAGTAACCGTTTACCTTTACCACAATGTAATTCCTAACCCGGAGATTAATTTATTTAGGTGTATAAAATGTGGTAGGCCGATGTTCAAGTACACCGCGGACGAGATTATAATAGGTAATATAGGCCTTAGTTCATTTGAACAGTTTCCAGTTTCAGCTCACTATATTGAGCATAGATGCCATTCATGTTCTACAATCCACCAAGTGCTATTTCAATAAAAAGGAGGCAACCTTGAAACTACCGATATTTTTAATAAAAACAGGGGCTTGTGAGCCGATCCCAAATACTTTTATATATATGACATATAAGAGATATCGGAATGCTAATAAAAAGGGAAGCCTTTGGCCTCGGTGTCGCATTCCTATGCTTTTATTTTTGGCTAACCCATTAATAAAGTTATGGAATTGGAATGTAATTAGAAAATGGAAGTAATATGCTCTGCCAAATTAATCTACTAAGCGCTCGTAAATTATGTAGCGAGGAAAGTGAAATTTTAATTATAATTGAAAGCAAAAGATTTAAAAAAGTGAGAAAATATAAAAAGTTATCAAATGACCAGTTGAAACGAATACAGTCTGGTGAAAATATAGACGGGGACTTTTATCCAAAAGCAGGCGCAAGCTATATGTTATGCCCTAAACATTACTGGTGGTGGAAGAATATATGCTAAGATAAGTGAAAGGCCATATATAGCCCAAATTCTCTTGAGGTAATTTAAGGAAATATAGTAAATATGTCAACAGAATGGGATTATGAGCAGGTCGCTAGTCCTTACAACGATACTAAGGTAGACAAACTCCAGGGTTTAGATGGCACGATTGATGAGCTGCCAAGCCTATCTATTGATATTCCTGATAACCAGATTATAAAGAATCTCACTCAGCGTATTGACGATTCTGACGAGTATTGGAATGTTCGGGACGGATTCGACTTAAAACGAACCCGCGGCGATAATATGCGCTTATATCTGGGTAAGCAGCAGGATGTGCGCTCTCTCTATCGCTTTCAATTGCCATATATAGAAAACCAAATCTATGTAGCTGAGCAAGCAATCGTAGCTTACGTGACAGCCCAGAACCCCCAGCCTGAAGTATCACCAGGACAGAATACCCCAGAAGATAGACAGTTTGCATTAGACTTAGAAAAAGTCCAAATGGCTCACTCCTCAAATATCAAACTCACCCAAGTATTGGAGAGTGCAGTTAAGAACGCTTTAAATAAAAGGATAGGCTTAATCTACTTTGAGTTTGACCCAAACCATGGAAAGGGCGGGGAAATAATCCCTAAAGCAATAGACCCTGAGCATGTCGTTATAGATAAGAATGCCCGCATGGGAGAGAACCCAGCCTTTATTGACCTCCGTCTCAAGATGTCGGTTAATGAACTCTGTGGGCGTTGGCCCAAAAAGAAAGAGGAGATATTTAAAGCTTGCGGTATTGTGCGTGGAACGCCCAAGCAGTTAGAGAATATTATAAATGTCCATTGTACGTGGATTACTCATTACGATAAAGGGTTCAAACCTCAAGAGGCTGTAGTTTATTTCTTCCAGGACTTAGTCCTTGAGAAAGCCAAAACTCCCCATTGGTTGTATGCGAAGAATAAGAATTTCCTTAACGCTCCGCAAAAACCTTTCATCGCCTTGAATTTTGATAATGACGGTTCGCACTGGATAGACCAGACTTCAGCCATAGAACAAGCCGCCCCGCTCCAAAATGTATTTAATAAACGCGGGCGGCAGTTAATGGAAGTGGCAGATAAAGCAAATGGACTTCTCGTCGTTTCAAGTGATTCAGGGCTTACAATGGATGATTTACAGAACTTAACAGGCGACCCTAACCAAAGGCTGATTATAAAGACCGCCGGAAATAAAACGGCTGATATGATATATCAAGTTCCTCCTCCGGTCGTGCCTAACTTCCTTTACCAGGATAAGGTAGACCTTCGTACTCAGATAGGGAATATCATGGGCGCACCTACAGAGTTTTCAGGTCAAGACGCGGGCGAAAGCGAGCAAGATACCCTAGGCCAGGCCTTGATGAAGAAGAACCAAGCCTCTGGAAGACAAGATTTATACGTTCGGGCAATAGACAGATTTATGTATGATTACTTCAACTTCCTAACCCAAATGATGGTAGTTTGGTACGATACTGAACATTATTTCGTGTACAACGGGGGAGATGGGGATTTTGACCACCTCATGATGAAACGTGACCTAATCAAGGATGGCATCGCAGTTCAGGTAAAACCAGGAACATCCACCCCGCCAGATAAACAAAGAATGGAAGCCGTCGTGTTGCAACTATTGAAGGAAAAAGGTATTTCTTTGCTCGACGCATACAAATTCTTACATCTTCCAAATCCCCAACAACTTTATGATAACTTTGCTAAGTCTACGGCTGACCCTATGTCCCTCGCTAGGGATGCTATGGATGATGTTGACGAATCAAAAGCATATGTTGCGTACATTGAGATTATGGCAGGTAAAAAACCTGAACCGCCAGATGATTGTACAAAAGAATTTATCCTAACTCTTAGAAAGATAATGCTCCAAGATAGTTTCTTGAACGCTCCTAAAGCTAAACAAAATGCGTTTATTAAATACGTAGAGAAAGCTATTAATTCTTTGGAACTAAGAACCGCGTTAGACCAAGTCAGCGCCCAAGGGGTACAAGGCTTAGATCCTAATATGCCGTTGCCTCCTCCACAAGCTCAGGGTGGTATAATGCCTCCAGGGGCTGGGCAGCCCGCTCCGGCGCAGATGCCTGGTGCTGTCTCGCAGCCCCCACCTCCCGGTATGCTTCCCGGAGGAGTTCCGCCAGGTTCTCCGCCATCTCCGATGAATGGCACGCCACTCGTGAATCCAAACAACCCAGTAATTCCTTCGCCTGCTAACCCTACAAACATTCCTACCTTGTGATACAATAAAATAATAAGGAGTATAATCTATGGCTGACGAAAATGCCCAAGCATTAGACGCTAAACTTGAAGGTCTAGATGACCATCTAGAACCAATAAAGGATGATAATGAACCAACGGAAGCACCAAAGGAAAACCCAGAAAAACCTAAGGAAGCTAAAGAGAGCGAAGAAAAACCAGAAGGCGACAAACCTGAGGAAGACGGAACTTCAGAAGAAGTATCCGAGCCAGAAAAGCCAACAGAAGACGAGGGTTATGCAATCGACGAAGAAGAAGCCGAACCCGAAGACGAAGAGCCGCCTACGTCGACTGAGAAGCAGACTCCGAACCTTACTGCCGAACAGCAGTACATCTTAGATAATCTTACCCCCATAAAAGTCCGGGGAGAAGTAAACGGGAAAGTACAGAGTTTTGAGGTTTTAACTCCAGAACAGCTCCCAAGTGGATTTAAATTTGCCGACGACCGGGAAGCAGCCCAAGCTACGAAAGGATTCTCCCAACTGGAAGCGAAAGCTGAAAGATTACAAAACGAGTTCAGAACCCAAGAGACTGAAAAGGCTACTAAAGAGTTTAAAGCTCGTGAAGATGCCGCGGATAGGGCAGATATTGGGAAACTCCAACGCAATGGGGATATTCCTAAGTTTAAACTCCAGCCCAACGACCCTAAGTTTGAAAGCGACCCAGCAGCTGAGGTGGTTCAAAAAGTCCTTGATTACAAGGACAAAACCAATCAACGATATATGGAAGAATACAACGCAGGCAGGGCATACAAGCATATCGGATTTGAGGAAGCATATTATATGTACCAACGGGAAAATCCGCCTGAAGATACTGCCCAGAAAAAAGAAGATACCGAGCGTAAAGAATTCGCGAATAGGACATCAAATAATAGAAGCGCTTCACCTGACACTGCCCGGAGACCCCGAGTCCACTCCGGTTCAACTAGCAGAGATTTGGACGCATTAATAGAAAACCTTGATTGGTAGGAGGATATATGAATAATTGGTGGATTGCAGCCTTAGAGCTAGCAGGCATATGGTCACGGGAACAAGCTGAGCATGTTAGTAATGAAATAAGAAAACAAATTCATAGTGATAGATATGTAGATACGTTAGAAACACTTAAGGCTACGCTTGAACAAGGTAAGTTTACAGACCTACCCGTTGTATCTAGGCTGGAGACTGATGTTATTGACCTTCAGAATAGCCCAGTAATCGAAGATTTGAAAAAAACTATTGAAGATTTGAAATCTCAAGTAGAAGCCCTTAAACCACAACCTTCTACTCCTCAAAAAGAAAGTAAACCAAAAAAAGTGTTGCAAAGCACTGAAGCCTAATATATAGTTAAATTATTCAGGCAATATTTTAGCCCTCATCCGGGGGCTTTTTTATATGTAAAAATAAGGAGCATAAAATGGCCGGAATGGTATTCACCGACAGAGTAGCAGACATTACCTATCAGGATATTCTGCCTTCTATCGTAGACCAAATTAACAACTCTACAGTATTTCTCGCGCGCATTCTTAACAAGCCGGGAATGTGGAAGGGTATCTACGAGGCGCAGCCAGTAGAAACCGCTAACTCAACTACGGGCGGTTCATTCTCCGCCATGGACGTTTTCCCGACCGCTGCCACAAATAACACTCGGTTGATGACATGGTACATCGCAGCTTTTGAACAATCAGTCGTCGTACCGGGCATCGAGCGGGCAGTTAACGCCAATAACGAAAAACAAGTCCTTATGCTCCTCAAGACCCGCATGGACGAAGCTAAAATCTCAGCTAACGTTGCTGTCTCGCAGATTGCTTACGGAATTGGTTCTGGTAAAGACTTTGACGGTCTTGGCCTTATAGTCGATGCAGGTACGACCTCATCTTCATATGCAAGTATAACCCGCGCCACTAGTCCGTGGGTGAACGCAGACGTAACTGCTGTGTCTTCCGGGATAATTACGCTTGACTACCTATCGAGTGAGTTTGATAACGTTTCTGCAGCTTCTTCTAACTCGGAAAGTCCAACAATCGGTCTTACCACCAAAGCCATCTGGACATACATCGAAGGTCTTATCCAGCCGATGGTTTCAGCCAGGTATGAGACCTTACAGCTTCGTGGTTACGACCGGGTTGATGGTGGAACCCCAAATGGCCAGACTCGCCCAGCCAATGAAACTTCAGCGTTCGCAGGCTTCAACGCGATTACATACCGCAACCGCCCGCTTGTAGCAGATGACGCTGCCACCTCACAGACCTTCTTCTGGCTTAATGAGAACTATATCGAGTTCAAGAGACTACAAGACCAAAGTTTACGACAAATCAGCTCAACCGTAGAAGTTACTGAAGGCTACTTTAAGAACGTACCATTCCCAAGCGCATGGCAGTTCCGTGAGTTAATCGCTCCAGTCAACCAGTACGGCGAAGTCGGTCTATTAATCTTAATGGGTAACTTAATCTGCCGCCAGCCGCGCCGCCAAGGTAAGCTTACCGGTATTACAAGTAACTAGGAGAAAAAAATGGAATCAGGTGTACGACAACTTACAGAACAAGACCTAAACGTTTGGAGCACTACCAAACAAGTAGAGTATGGTGCCGTTGGTATGACCGAGGACGGCAGACAATTCCGATATGTATCGCTTGGCGGTACTTCAACAGTAGCACCAGGGTTACTAATGCAAGCAGCCGTAGCAAGCGCTAACTCCCAGGGACTAGCTATAACTGCAGCAGGTACGAACGCCCAAACTACATCCACGCTCTTGGCTGGTTCAAGTTTACTCGTAGTCACGAACGGTGCAACTGCAGTAACCCAAGACCAATTTGCGGAAGGATTTTTGGAAGTCTTACAGACATCAGGCTCAAGTAATGGCCCAATTAGTTATCGCATCCGTGGCAACTCCGCAGCAGCAGCTAATACGGGTTATATCCAGGTTTACCTCGCAGAACCGCTCCGGAATGCTTCAACGCTCGTCGCTGGAACAGATACCGTAAACCTATGGCAAAGTCCATTCTCTAACGTCGTCGCAACTACTACGGTAAACGTTCCTATCGGCGTCACCATCACCCAAGCTGTTAACAGTTCATCTGTAACTAATTACGGCTGGGTACAAACCAAAGGCCAGACAACTGCCTTCTTCGACGCTTCATCTGCCGTTATTGGTAATACTATCGGGCCATCAACGACGACCGCAGGATATGTTGGTTTGGCAGTCACTACCACCAAACCGCCTATCGGCTGGTCAAAAGCAACGACCTCAGGCACAGCTGGTGGATACGGTGCAGTCTTAAACATTTAAATAAGAAAGAGTACTTAGTATGGCTCAATCGCTTTCAAACAGAAATCGCCTACTGGAGAAGTCCGTACAGGTTGTTCGTGAAGACGGACTAAACACTAATAAAAATGTAAATATTGGAATTAACGGCTCGTCAGCTGCGTTATGGGTCAGTGGCAACGTTAGCTCAGGTGGAAATATTACTACTTCCGGTAGTATTAGCGGAGGTGTCTTAGTCCCCGTTGTCCAAAGCGCGCTCGTTGGAGCTACCGTCGCGTTGACGGCTGCACAATCGGGAAGCTGTTTCCAGAACCGTTCCACCAGTGGAAGCCCATCATGGACGCTCCCAACAGCCGCTAATGGACTGGAGTTTACGTTTACTACCGCCAATGTAACCACAGGGTTTACGGTAACGGGTGGTACGATTCACGCCAAGACGTCTGCGACTGGAACTGCGGTCAGCGGTACGACATTGACCAATACTCAGGCAACTGCGGTAGTTGGCGATTCAATCACTCTCGTATGCGACGGTACTGCTTGGTGGGTTACTGCTCAGACAGGCATATTTACTGCCGCATAGTCCAGAAAACAAACACCAAGAGCTTGTTAATCGACAGGCTCTCTTTTTTTGTATATACTATGGTTAATGAAAATTACCATAGGCATCTGCACTGGCGGTACGATAAGGGTTGAGACCGTTACCTCGTTAGTTAGTAATATGATTAATCTTGCCCAGAAAGATATGGCCCCTAACCTATTGTTCCAGGTTGGAGGCTACGTTGATGTAAACCGTAATAAGATTGTTGAAGAAGCTTTAAAACAGGAAGCAACTCACCTGATGTTCATAGACGCCGACATGATTTTCCCAGAAGATGGCATTTACCGCCTTCTGCAGCACGAAAAAGATGTCGTAGGCGCTAATTATAACGTCCGTTTAGACCCTACCTCAGGAGAATATAGCGGGCCTACGGTTAAGATGATGGAAAAGGGCAAACCAGTCTCTCTTGTTAAGGGAGGACTCCCCGAAGATTTGTTTAAATGTTACGCGATAGCGACAGGATTTATGTTAATCAATATGGAAGTGTTTAAAAAACTCAAAATGCCTTATTTTGATGCCTTCCAAGACGAAGATGGAACGCACCATACCGAGGACATTGATTTTTGCCGTAAAATTAACGAAGCAGGCTTGGAAGTTTGGTGTGACCCTACTATAAAAATGGGACATATTGGTTCAGCAACGTATTAATGATATAATCCAAATTATGAATTTAGATGACCTTAAAAGCGCGCGCGACCTCGTAGAACAACAATATAATAACTTATCTGACCCTAACTGGATTAGCGGAGAGCTCCGTCATCTACAGGGTAAATACGATATTTTGACAGATGTTATAACTAAATTAGAACAGGAGAGCACTAATGCCCCAAGTACAGAAGAAAAGCCAGCAGAAGACGGCAACGACAGTCAAAGAGAACAAGATGTTCAGGGAACGCCTGAGGGACAGGTACCAGCCGAGCCAATGGGTTCGGGTAATTAATATAGATAGAGACCCTTTTCAGTGGCAGTGGTTCCCTTCAACCGACGAAGTAGAAGAATTTACAGATAATGGTGCAGTTAGGGTCATTTCCGGACGCCAACACTTTATTAAGCAATACACAGAGAAACTCCCGGGCAATGAACAGACATGGGAAATAGGACCCGGAGATAGCGAAGTCCTTATAGGAGAAAACGCCGATCTATTTATCGAAGGACTATACAAGAGACTCGTTACAAAGTCATTTATAGATGACAACGGAGACTTCCAAATTGGAAAGCCAGGACGGTCTTTTAACTGGAGTGACGGGTTAAAACAAGAACAATATATAGATAAGATATTTTTAGGTGTCGAACAACCGACGTTTGGAAGGGTAGATGAAGACAAACCTGCAGTTGGCAGACCTCGAAAAGCGCAGCAAGGAGCTTGACGCCCGAGAGGCGTTTATAGACGCCAAACAAAAGGAACTGGACGACGCTCCTATTTCTTTAAAAGTTTATGAAGCCCGCATATCGACCAGTAAACATGCTCTTCAAGAGCTGACTGAAAAAATTCAGAAATCCGAAGAAGAATACCGGGTTAAGACGAACCGTGCTTCCCGCGCCTTTGAACTTCAAGAACAAAGACAGTTTATGAAATTGAAAAATATCGACAGGGATATAGAGTCTAAAAATAATACTCTCAGTGACTTAGGGCTTAAAGAGCAAGGATTAAAGGAGTCAATAAAATCACTCCAGCAAGAAGCTAAACAGCAGCAATCTTATCTTGCAAGTCAAGAAAAAGAGGTAGAAAGAGCAATCAGCCAAGCTAATGAAAGGCTTCTAGAGCTAAAAGATATTTGCGGTGACCTGGAAGACTCGATACGTACTTTGAAGTCGGAAAAAGTTTCTCTTGAAAGGAATATTGACGAATTAGAAGCTATGAACCAAGCGGCAGAGAACTCTTTTGAACTAAATGAATCTAATCTAATAAAACAAGAGAATACATTGAAAATCCAACTGGATAATTTAGTAAACCGAATCGCTTCAAAAAGCAAAGAATATAAACAAGTTACAGAAGAAATTGACGGAAAAATGTCCCAACTACGGGAAAAAGAGGAATCCTTACTTACTAAACAACGTAAAGTCCGGGAAGAAAAACGTGAACTCGATAACGAGAAGCGTCGTTTTGATAGTAAAAAATCCCTTTACGAGGTATGATATTGGTAGGCACTAATCTAGCCCCCAAGGAGGGGCTTTTTTGTTTTGAGTGACCCTATAACACGTTCTGGCTCAAACTATTCGGCACCGCGGGATTCTAACCGTGTTCCTTTCATGTTGGGAGCCTCCTCAGCTGATGGTGAAACACCGTTACCTGTTGAAATTAATCCTTCAGATAGTGGGGTTTTAGTACATGTAATAGGCAGCGGAATAACTGGTAACGTAAACCTCGCCGATGTAGGCGGAAGCCCCATATCGCTCGGACAAAAAACAATGTCCGCTTCACTACCTGTAACTTTGGCTTCTGACCAGTCAAGTCTAAATATAGGCAATATCTCGGGGACAATTTCATTACCGACCAATGCAGCTCAGGAAACCGGAGGTAATTTAGCTACTCTGGCAACAGGAGTAACCTCTTCCCATTATGTCGTAAACAATACGCAAATAAATGGTTCAGCTATTGTAACTTCTGCGACGGGGGTACAAAAAATTGGGGTTAGCGGAGCTAGCGGAGCCACACTAGATGCAGTTAAAACAGCTGCGACCGCTCCTGCAAATGGTCTTCTTACTTTAGGCATATACAACTCAACAGAGCCATCACCTACAACCGGGCAAAGTGTAGGTATCCAGTTAGACAGTAAGGGTCGTATTCGTCAGGTTATCATGGATGCAGCCGGTAATACTCGTGGAGCTAATGTAAATGCTTCTAATCAATTATCTGTGAGCATTGATGGGAGTTCAGCCACTAATATATCAACTAATCTCGCCCAAGTAGCGGGCGCAACTGTAGCGACTGGTCACGGTACGGCTTCGGGAGCTTTAAGAGTAGAACTTCCTACGGATGGCACCGGGCAAGTAAATGTTGCCCAGTCCACAGCTTCAAACCTTAACGCTACGGTTTCACAAGCAACAGGAAATAACCTTCATGTGGTCGTGGACTCCGGTACTATTTCCTCACCCGCACTGCCAGGGACGCTCGTATCTTTTGTAACCTCAATAACGACTGCGGGAACAAGAGTACAACTAGGGTCTAATTCTTTATCTCAGGGTATAGTTATCGAAGCCCCCTCTACGAATACGGGAGTTATTTATGTGGGCGGATCAACGGTGTCATCATCGTCATATGGAGCGGAGCTTCAGCCTGGACAGTCGGTAGGCTTGGCGGTTAACAATACGAATCTAGTCTATGTTGATACAGCTACAAATGGCAATAAAGTATCGGTATTAGGAAGTTAATATGCCAATTCCTCCGTTCGGTTCAGCTCCAACCCCAGACGCTACCTCTTCCGTTAAGGGTAAATTACAACTTGCTGGAGATTTGACTGGCTCGGCTGCTTCTCCAGCTCTCACGACAACTGCCGTGACCTCCGGGAGTTATACTAATACGAATCTCACCGTAGATAGTAAAGGACGTATAACTGCGGCGGCAAATGGGTCATCGAGCGGTTCTCCGCTTACCACGAAAGGAGATATATACACGTATTCTACAGCAGACGCTCGCCTTCCTATTGGTAGTAATGGACAGGTCTTGAGCGCCGATTCGACCCAAACTACAGGATTAAAGTGGACAGCTGCGGGATCTGGAAATATGAATACGTCCACTTATGATCCTGCTGGGATAGCCGAACAATTAGTAGGGCTAACAGCTACCCAAACTATAAGTGGAAAAACTCTAACTACTCCACAAATAGGACAAATAAATAACACGTCTAATCAACCAGCTCTTATTACCCAAACCGGGAGTGATGGCTCGAGTGTCCCGGCAGTTTATGGAGGCACAACAGGGCAGCCTGCTACATTTACAGCTAGAGGAACCGACACGAATATAATCACGAGAATTGTAGGCAAAGGAACTGGAAATGTCGATATAGCTGATGGAACTGACTTGACGAAGTTACTCGAATTTTCTATTTCTGGAGCTACGACTTCTACTAAAATGACCTTAACTTCAGCACAAACTGCTAATCGTACGCTTACACTACCCGATAGTACCGATACGCTTGTAGGAAAAGCCACGACAGATACATTGACGAATAAGACGTATGATACTGCTGGGGCTGGGAATGTATTTAAGATAAACGGCACTTCTATATCCTCAGTAACTGGAAGTGGTTCAGTCGTACTTGCTACTTCGCCTACTCTTACCACGGCTTCGTTAGGCTCTTCAACTGCCACAACCCAATCTCCAGCAGATAATTCAACAAAGGTGGCTACTACAGCCTATGTAGATAATGCTGTCTTAGGGCAGAACTTTAAAGAAGCTGTCAGAGCAGCAACGACTGCTAATTTGGTTGGGACTTATTCTAATGGGGCTTCTGGGGTTGGTGCGACTTTCACCTACACAGCTACAGGCGTGGATACGATAGACGGTGTCACGTTGACTTTAGGTATGCGGGTTTTAGTAAAAAACCAGACGACAGACTTACAAAATGGTATATATACGGTCACTACGGCAGGGGCAATAGGTATAGCTGGAG
>JAYDZM010226854.1:0-10000 GCA_034509245.1 Artemisia ludoviciana
TTTCTCGCTCTATCTCAGAGTATCCATTCACACGAAACTGATCTGCTTCTATTTCTACTTTACGTAAGCGAGTCCGGGCTTTTTCCAGCTGTTCGATGGCCCCCTCGCGCAATTCTTCTGAATTTTTAATCGTCTTCAAGATTCTCTGTTTTCGATTATCTAATAAATCACTTAATGAAAGTAGATTATCTTTCCATTCATTTCAAAAATTCCATGATCCCTTCCCGAACCAAACATGAATCTTTCGATTCATTTGGCTCTCACGCTCAATGTAAATTACCATATCTTTCTTGTTAATGTAATGAGCCTATCCTCTATTCTCTTGTCATATTCCAAAATGAAATCAAAATCTCAAACTAATCCAAGACAAAAAAATTCGGAGGACTCTTCTGACCAAACAAAAAATATGTAATTGTCAGCAAAATTGTTTACTTTTTTAATCCAAGAAGTTTTTCTTACTTTATACACAATACATAGGTCATCGATTCAGCATTGGCTAAAAAAGGGGATAAAATCCCCAATAAGTAGTTCAAATCATTTTATCAATATGAGTGTTCTCTATTGATAAAAATTATTTATTTGAAACCATCTCTATATTAACATAGTGGTAGAAAGAGTACCATGCTGCGTCTGGACTTCAAACAGTTTAGCTTTAACCATGTTAATGGGCCCATATTATTGGTTGATAGAGAATCAAAGTGGATTTTCCAATAAATTACGAAATGCTATAGTTCTTACATATGATTTCTGAATTTATTCAGAAGTAATTCGCGAGATCATGCACCCTTCTTTCTTAGGTATAACTTTCCTAGTTATAAGAGAAAAAATACATCTGGTTGGATCCAGCCTATTCTTGAAATAAACAACTCGCACACACTCCCTTTCCAAAAAAGATCAAGACCCCAAGCACTACACTTAGATTTATTAGATTTGTTGCTAAAATATCGGTATTAAACCCGAAACTCCCGGCGGATGGCCATTGGCCCAAAGAAACGAAAGAATCGGTTACATTTTTCATATGATCTCCTCTATAACTAAAAAATCGAACAGAGTTCTTTTTGTATTACTTTGCCCTATATCTATATATTTCTAGTTTCCTACTTTCTAAATCGAATCAAAAATCTATTAGATTTAGAAATATTGAATTACCTTCTTGGTTGCAACCCCTCTTAAAAGGCCTACGAACACAAACGGGAAGGATGAAAGCGAGTTTGTATGCTAATTCCTCATCCGCAAATCAGCCCTTCCCGTGGGTTATTTTCTCAACGAATACGTAATTCTAGGAATGAAATCTTTATATAATTCGAAAAAGCAAAGCACAAGTCCAAGGCAATAAAATATGAAAAATAAAAATTTTTCATATTTCTAATATTAAACAAAAGGATTAGCAAATAAAAGTGCTAATGCTACAACCAAGCCATAAATTGTTAAAGCTTCCATGAAAGCTAGACTAAGCAATAAAGTACCTCGTATTTTTCCCTCCGCCTCGGGCTGTCTCGCGATACCTTCTACAGCTTGACCCGCAGCAGTACCTTGACCAACTCCAGGTCCAATAGAAGCAAGCCCTACAGCCAATCCAGCAGCAATAACGGAAGCGGCAGAAATCAGTGGATTCATGATAAGTTCCTCGTACCAAAAAAAAAATGGTTAATGATACATTCAACCAATGAACTATGACTTAATTATTCGATTGCTACGATTCATCCAGTCAAAGTAACTACGAACTTCGAATTCAAGTAATAACATTCTTGAATTATCAAAACTACTTTGATATCTCTTTTTTAGTTTCTCTCGAGAAAGTCTTTGTGAATCCATACAACTTGAGTTTTTCCGTTTCTTTGTCCCGAACCGCTCTTTGACTTTGAATTCTTCGATTTTTTTATTGACTTCATCTTCAACTCACAGTCACATATGAGACAGAAGGACTTCTATAGAATCCCCATCTACACTCATATTCGATTAGTAGGGAAATTTAGATATATCTTTAGCTCGTATATAACTAGTCAATATCTAATATCACATATACATGTCTTTCTTCCACAATGTAAACCCACTCTTTCTTCATCTTGAATGCAATCGGATTTAATAAGGATGCGTCTAACCCTTGACAAGAGTTAACTTATCGCCATTCAATTCCATATACCTAGTTCGACCTTCCCTCTACGAACCATTTATGAATCCCCTTTGTTATAAATTTTCCTTTCCCTTCCCCCTTGTTTATCATTATCCTGCAACCTAAATTGATAAGATAATCAATGGATAAATTGATTGGGCCGAATCGTTGCATAGAAATTAATTTGATTGATCTAAGTTCATATAATTGATTATTTATTAATATTTTCGTTTGGTCAATCGTTGAATAAAATCAACTCAAAAGGCGAATCGTTTGATAGAACATCCTTTTTATTTAATAACAGGTCGTAATATCGCAAGACTTCTTAGTCAAATTAGGAGTCCAAATAGTGAATATTCGGATTGGATGACCAATCTAAATTGAATATTCATTGAGGGGAAGGTTTGATTATGGTATAAATGGACCAAACGGGAATTTTAGGAAAAAGATCTTTGAGATCTCTTTCCTTTTTTTCTACTCTAATATCAATATTGTAATCTTTATTGTAATCTTTTTTTCTATTACTCGAGATCGTATATAGTGTAGTTGTATATTTTTATTCCCTAAGTAAATTTTTTTAGCCATGCACACATTGCCTTAGATTAAACTAAAAAAAAAAGACTATTTAGAAAACTAGTCAATGGTGGCCTTCCATGGATTCACCTATATAAGCCGCGGCTAAAGTTGCAAAAATAAGAGCTTGAATACCACTTGTAAATAATCCAAGGAACATGACAGGGATAGGAACCACCGAAGGTACTAAAGAAACAAGAACAACAACTACTAATTCATCAGCTAATATATTTCCGAAAAGTCGAAAACTAAGTGATAGGGGCTTTGTGAAATCTTCTAAGATGTTAATAGGTAAAAGAATTGGAGTTGGTTGAATATATTTCCCGAAATAACTTAATCCTTTTTTGCTAAGACCCGCATAGAAATATGCCACTGACGTGAGTAAAGCCAAAGCAACAGTAGTATTTATATCATTCGTGGGTGCGGCCAACTCCCCATGAGGTAATTGTATGAGTTTCCAAGGTAAAAGGGCGCCTGACCAATTAGAAACAAAAATAAATAGAAACATAGTTCCAATAAAAGGAACCCAAGGACCATATTCCTCTCCAATTTGAGTTTTACTCACATCTCGAATAAATTCAAGGACATATTCGAAGAAATTCTGACCACCGGTCGGAATGGTTTGTGGGTTCCGAACGGCTAGAGCGGCTGAACCTAATAAGATAGCAATTACAACCCAAGAAGTAATAAGTACTTGGCCGTGGACTTGGAAACCCCCGATTTTCCAATAAAAATGTTGGCCTACTTCCACACCGGATAGATCATATAATCCGTTTAGTGTGTTGATGGAACATGATAGAACATTCATATTGCCCTCTGACAAAAATAGAACTTTAAACAAAATTATTTTGATTCAACCATCTCTTTCTCGACTTGACTACTTGAATCGTATATTTTGAATACCAACTAATCAAATTATATTCCTTGTTATTTTTATCTCTTTTTTGAGATTAAGAAATAGTAACCGATTCGATAAATCTATGAAGGTTCCGAAATGAAATAAGTTATTTATCTTATTATTAATCACGGATTTCTTATATAGCCAGAACGTCCCTCACAAATTGCAAATACTAATTTGTTAAGAATTAATCGGATTGAAGATATAGCGTCATCATTCGCTGGAATCGAAATGTCTGCGAGATCAGGGTCACAATTTGTATCGATTAAACAAATTGTTGGAATTCCCAACGTGATACATTCTTGAAGGGCCGTATATTCTTCGTGCTGATCAACGATGATTACAATATCGGGTAACCCTGTCATATATTTAATCCCGCCCAGATATTTTTGCAAATGAGATAATTGTCTTTTCAACATAGCCGCATCTCTTTTCGGAAGACGGTTGAGTCCCCCTGTTTTTTGTTCGGTTCTCAAGTCTCTAAACTTATGAAGTCTCGTTTCTGTAGTGGACCAATTTGTTAACATACCACCGAGCCATTTTTTATTAACATAATGACACCTAGCCCTTATTGCGGCCCATGCTACTGAATCAGCTTCTTTATTTTTAGTTCCAACAATTAAGAATTGTTTTCCCTTACTTGCTGCATCAAAAACCAAATCACAAGCTTCTGATAAAAAACGAGCAGTTCTAGTAAGATTTATAATATGAATACCTTTACGTTTTGCAGAGATATAAGGTGCCATTTTAGGATTCCATTTCCTAGTACCATGGCCAAAATGAACTCCTGCTTCCATCATCTCTTCTAAATTAATGTTCCAATATCTTCTTGTCATTTCTCCCCACACTGCCTCCACCCTTTGATTTGAAAAAAAAAGCGAAGAGGTACCCTGAAATAAATAATTGTTCCGATGGAACCTTCTCTGCTACCGTAGATTGGCGTCGATACACAGTTCAAGCCATTATTCTTTTCTATTTGTTATTTTTTTTTTTTTTTTATTACTATTACCAAATCAAATGACTGGACCAACGGATCCTTTTAAAAGAGAAAAGAAAGGGGTTAATCTGCTCTTATGGATCATTAAATCCTAAAAAAAAGATTGTTCTTGTGTATCATGGAAATTCTTTGAAAGGCAAGAATCTAATAATTTTCTGTGGTAAAACAAAATATCTTTCATTTCCCCCTCTAATAGATTCTTTTTTTGGGGTTCAAAGGCAATGTTGTTAGGAATGTTGTTAGGTTCGTTTGATGGTGTTTTGAAGCCGCTACCAACAGGTATCATCCCCCCCAGAACAACGTTTTCTTTCAGGCCTTTCAACCAATCGATACGCCCCAGGAGAGCTGCTTTTGCTAAAACCCGAGCGGTTTCTTGAAAACTCGCTTCGGATATGAAACTTTGAGTATTCATAGATGCTCTTGTTATTCCCAATAAGACGGCTTGGTAACAGATCGCTTCTTCCAAAGCGCGCCCCATTCGTTCCGCTCGCAACAATCCAATAAGTTCTCCGGGCGAAAAAACATTAGACATTTCATCTTCTGAAACCAATACTTTTGATGTTATTTGACGTACAATAATTTCTATATGCCGATTATGTATCTGCACCCCCTGGGATCGATAAACCTTTTGGACCTTATTAACCAAAGAGATACGACTTTGCACTATAGTTAGCTCAGCACCAATCAAGAATGCCCAAGGAATTCCAAGAATTCTTGTTATACATTTATTCCAACTCTCAATCCTCTTTTCGAGATTCATCGATATTGAATCAATTGAACGCACTTCTAACACCTGTTCCACTTTTGGAAGACCTTGGGTTATATCACCAGATCTGGATTTTTCATATATAAATGTAACTAATGTATCTCCTTCGTAAAGGATTTCCCCATAATGTCCATGAACAGTTGCTCCTGGAGTAGCCAAATAAGGCTTAGCCGATCGTATTACCACAGAGTCAACTTGAAGAATTAGAACTTGACCCGATTTTAAATGCGGTCCTTTTTTGGCTATACATACATTTTCACAAAGAAACTGCCCAAGACTAACGATTGTAGATGTCTCTTCACAATAATTGTAATGGAGAAAATACCAATTCAAATTCAATGGATTCAAAATGATGTTACTGCACGAATAGGGATTATAAATTTTACCATTTTCATCCAGTAAATAATATTTAAGTATTTGAAAAATCTGTTTTAAATTATCAAGTTGCAAATAGTTAGTTACCAAGATCTGATTATGGGTTATTAAATCGGAAAATAAATCAAAATTATAAATTGGAAAGCCTGTTCCTAAGGGGCCCAACGAATTCCTAATTGGAATGAGCAGGTCCTTTTTGATTGATTCTTTTATCACATTGGTTGATTTTACATCGTTGAATGGGCCTATTCGAGAACAATTAGATGATGACAAAATTATCAAAGATTGAGATTCCTTATTTCGATTCAATAACGTATGAATAGTTCCTTGATTTGGATTAAGGGATTCTTGAATCCTTGGCTTGGGATTGGAATAGGAATAAATGGAAGAAAACGGATTGACATTAGCGCGATCTGATCCATTCTCAGAGATCAATCCTGAACCCGACAGATCATTTCTTTTTCCGGTATACGAAATAGGGGACTTCGCTAAGTCGATTCTTAGAAAATCTCTAATCAAACCATTTGTCCTTATTTCAACAAAGGAAGCACAGGCCTTTTCGATCTTTTTGTCTTGGTCCCAGTTCAGCACTAAACAAGTCCGAACTAATTGAATATTTGTGTCCCAAATTTCAAGAATTGGGTCGTAATAAAGGATATAATTGACAACTCGAAGTTGTAGATTATCACTTTCCTGCAAGAGATCCGGCGGGAAAAGTCTTCCTAAATTTATACCATCTGTTTTTTTATATGGGACTACAGGTTGAACCAAAACAAAATAATTTTTTTCATACCTGGAAAGTTTCATTCGTTGGATATAGAGCCAATTTTTCAATTTTTTGTATTCTTTGGAATTCTGTTTTCCCCCTCCTGGTGGTATCAATCGGAATGCCTTATTTGTCTTTCCAGGAAAATGGATATCTCCAGAAAAGATTATCAGTTTAATTTTTTCTGCTTTTTTCTTCACTCGGACCAATCCGCCTACCCGACTTCTTCGATTTAAAGTTATTTGTGTATCTACCCCAATAATACTATTGTGCCGTACCATTATGGAAGAAGATTCGGCCAAAATGTGGACTTCCACGGGAATAAAAAAAAATGGATTTACTTCCTTTTGGTATTTTGGCCAAAGTACATTGACTCCTCGATATTCAATCAAATCCTCTTCGTTGACGATTGAATTAAGTTCTCTAGTCTCATATTTAGTAAGTCCCGAGCTCTTTCTTATATATCGAGGATCATCAAAATAAGCAAGAATACTATTTCTACGGAGAATACCATTTCTGGGGATTTCAATTGAGATACCCGAAGAAGGTATGAGTGGGTTCTCTCCTTCTGGAATCGATTCGAGTGGGATGATGACTCTATTTCTTCGCCTCTTTGCCAATAAATCAGAATTCCCCTCGAGAATGGACGGATATCTGAGATTCCAACGACCAGTACATGTCATTCGATTAAGTTCTGAATAATCAGGAATCCTATCTCCTTTTTGATTTTTAACAGAAAAATACGAACTAAAAAATTTGTGTCTAACTTGATTATTAGTTACTGAGGGGTTAGAAATATATCTTCGCTTAACAGAAAGAGAATAAGCGTTTATTTGATCTTGATCCTTATGGATCGAACAGGGGCCTGGACTGGATCTCCAGGGCTCCCCTAATAATATCCATAAATGACTTGTTTTTGGTAAGAGATGAATATTACCATATGTAAATTCAGGTGCATGGTACACGTCGGTATTCCAGTGCATTTCGCCCTCTGAGTCAGAATAAATATGTTTTCGAACTTTCTCTTTCAAATTCAAAGTGGATGTTCTCGCGCGAATCTCAGCAATGACTTGTTCTGATTCTACATATTGATCGTTTTGAACTAAAAGAAAACTTTTGGGCGGAATACACACATTGTGTATAATATCTTCACTCTCAATAGTTACATATAAGTCTCTAGAACATAGAAAAGCAGGATGTCCATGACGTGTACGTGTCGGATGAACCAAATCCTCGTTGAATTTTATTTTTCCATTAGAAGGGGCTCGCACATGTTCTGCAGTACCCCCTGTGAATACTCCGCCGGTATGAAAAGTTCTTAATGTTAATTGAGTGCCCGGTTCTCCAATAGATTGACCTGCAATAATACCTACAGCTTCTCCCAATTCGACCAGGTCGTCATGAGCTGGACTTCGGCCATAACATAATTGACAAATCCACGACGTACTCCTACAAGTAAAGGGAGTTCGAATAGAGATTGGTTGTGCTCTAAAAGTTATGAATCTATTGACAAGTCCAACTCCAATATCTTGATTTCTAGTAGCAATGCATCGCGAACCTATATATACATGATCTGCTAATACACGCCCAATTAATGTTTGGATAAAAATCCTGTCCGCCATCATTCCATTTCGAGGACTTACAGAAATACCTCGGACGGTGCCGCAATCTGTTCGACGTACAACAATGTGTTGAACTACTTCAACAAGTCTGCGCGTGAGATATCCTGCATCTGATGTTCGGATAGCGGTATCCACAACTCCTTTACGGGCTCCGTAACAAGAAATAATATATTCTGTTAAAGAGAGTCCTTCGCGTAAATTGCTTTGAATGGGTAAATCAATCATTTGCCCTTGGGGATCCGACATTAATCCTCTCATACCTACTAATTGATGTACCTGAGATGCATTTCCTCTGGCTCCCGAAAAAGACATTATATGGACTGGATTAAAAGGATCGGTCATCCGAAAATTAGGATTCATTTCTTGTCGCAAATATTCACTTGTGGCATACCAGATCTCGATCGATTGACGTAATTTTTCTACCGCGTGTACATTCCCATAATGATGGTGTTTTTCCAAAATAAAACTTTGTTGTTCAGCGTCTTGAACTAGCCATCTTTTAGAAGGTATTGTTAAAAGATCATCAATTCCTAATGAAATGGATGCGGCGGTAGCTTGTCGGAAACCCAGAGTCTTTACTTGATCCAGGATATGTGATGTATATCCTATTCCATAGTGATCAATAAATCGACTAATAAGTCGTTTCATGGCAGTTCCGTCTATCATTTTATTGTGAAAGACCTGAGTGGGCCGTTCTGCCATCAGTACCTCCATATTGCGCTGAGTAGAATTTGACAATGGGTTTGAGTCAGTGATTGTAAAACTTCCTTTTCTAGATCTTGATTCACGTAGAAATTCCGCAATTGCAATTATAGTCCTAGTTAACCCGGTGAGACTCGAATTCCCCCTGGTAGCATAGAATTACAACAGCCCTGCCAAAACCCCTGTATGGCTTCTTCTATTTCTCGATAAAGAGAAATATGACCGAGAGTGGTTCGAATATATATATAAAGAATTTCTTTTTTTATACTTCTTACTATTAGATAGTGTCCATAAATCTCATAATAGGTCCCCAAAGATTCATAGTGAATTTCGATGGGAGTTTCTCTTGCAGCAATAACGCGTTGATCTAGTCGCCACCGCAGCCACAAGGGACTACCTAAATTGATGCGTTTTTGCCGATAAGCTCCAATTGCATCATAGGCATTAGAAAAAAAAGGTTCTTTTTTTTTTGTATACTTATAGTTATTATCTTCATTTTGATAGTTTATACGATTACATGGATTATACCTATTTACACAAATACCCCGACGATTTCCACTCGTTAAGAAATAGAGTCCACTAAGCATATCTTGAGTTGGTGCAGAAATGGGATCTCCAATAGTTGGAGACAAAAGATTCATATGAGAAAACATAAGTAAACGTGCCTCTGCTTGAGCCTCCAAAGATAAAGGCACATGAACAGCCATTTGATCCCCGTCAAAGTCTGCATTGAAGCCCTTACAAACTAATGGATGTAAACAAATAGCACGCCCTTCCACTAAAATGGGCAGGAATGCCTGTATGCCTAATCTATGCAGAGTAGGCGCTCTATTCAGCAATACAGGATGGTCATCCAGAATTTCCTGAAGTATTTCCCATACAATCGGTTTTTTTTTTCGAATTTGACTTTTAGCAACTCCGATGTTCGAAGCAAGATGTTTTCTAATTAGGTCACGAATTACAAATGCCTGGAAAAGTTCTATTGCTATTTCGCGAGGCAATCCACATCGATGTAATGAAAGTGAAGGGCCCACGACAATCACTGACCGCCCTGAATAATCAACCCGTTTACCAAGCAAAGTCTCGCGAACTCTTCCTTCTTTGCCTTCAATTACATCTGAAAGAGACTTGTAAACTCTATTATGATCATCCCTCATCGGTTGTCCGCAGATTCCATTATCAAGAAGT
>JAYDZM010227635.1:0-15807 GCA_034509245.1 Artemisia ludoviciana
CAGAGTCAACCCGCCGGGTTTGAAGCATCCCGGGTCAACCCGGTTTCAATGTATATCAATAGTTTTCTTTTGAAACATACGTTTCAGCATTTCCTTTTTTAGTTTCAACATTTCCATAATATTTTAAGTTTTTTCTTACCTAATATAATTTTTTCAACATTTCATACATTGACTTTTTCACATTAATTGCTTTTATATGTTACTGTATAGATTTAAACTTTGTGTTTGTTGAAAAGAAAACAATTTAAAAATTGAAATACCAAAAAATTGGGGTTAGCTTACATCGGAAGACATAACAAGATACTCCGTACATAACTTGTCAACGGTCCATTTCTGTCTCTCCTGAACAACCAAAATGCTTAGCGACGAAATCCCACAAATATCATCATCATTAGCAACAGAGATCCCAATAGAAATTGTTAGCGACGAAGAAATGTCACTAATAGAAGCCGCCTTCTCTTTAGCCTTTGAAACCAAACGAACTTATAATAATATTTCTAATTGTTTGGGTGATATTGAAGATGATGTTAGAAACAAGAATAATAATAAGAAGATGAAAAATATGAATTTGTTGCAACGGTTTAGGAAGAAAACTGGTTTGTTCGTCACTGATATAACATCTTCGGTATTATTTTATTATAGTTTTTGAATTACTGTTATCGTTATTTCATTATTCATCCTGTGATTTTTATGTTCATTTTAAAATTACACTTTTCTTTGCACGTAAATCTTTTAAGATTAGTTTAGAATCTGAATGTGTTGAAAGTGTGCAATGTAGGGGACTAGGCCTGTCTAAACAGCGCTTAAGTTAAAAGAGAAAGATAGGAAAATTTATAGCACCCAGTAAGCCATGTTACCCGTTAATTGGAATGGTTATATGTATACGCGTTGGGGTTTATATGTTGGACGTCATTACTTAAACAAGCCTTTCTCCGAGACAAATACTATGTTTGACTTGACATCATAAATTTATAGTTGCGAGGATGTTTACAAAAGTAAGAAACTTTTACCATAGAATGTTGCTAAACTGTAATTTTTGTAAGATATGATACTGGTTTGTTTTGGACTTGGAGGAAAATGAGTGTAGTAGTTGTAGTTCATAATATCAGACAATCAAACCAGAATGTCTGTGTATTGAAGAATGACCCATGTTGACAGTAAAGGTGTAGAAATAATTAATCATTTGTATGACTACTTTACTAGGAATATCTTAAAAATGTTTAGCATGAAGGTTACCAGTATATTACAGTAACTTTTTATTACTTGTCGAATTGGCATATTTCGTAATACAATAGGTTATGTTTATCTTTTTACAAAGCGAAAATGTCTTCCCATTGCTTGCTTTACGTGTTTTTATGTCAAATTATACCTAAATCTGGTGATTTCGTGAAAAAGTTTGTATCTTTGTAGTAGTTCGTTATAGATTGTAATGTTTTTTTTTCTTCATGTTAGGAATGGTGTGAAAAACAAAAGGAGTTCTTTCTTGTATGTGGAAAGCCAAAAGCTAGTACAGCTATGAAAGTTGGCAGTGCTCGTCATGCAGTACTAATCAGTTAATTCTTGATGGGTTAACACGCGAATTGCCACTGTAAGCTTCATTAACCAATTTATTTTTCTTACCATTTTTTTTTTTTTTTTGGTAAAAAATTGAAGAATACATTTGCAGACAGAGCTCTTTTCTGCATATTTCTCATTTCTTAGCAGTTATATTGCCTTGTAGTCTTTCAAAGCTAGAATTGCTGATTTGTTGTTTGTCACTATTAGTTTTGTCAGTAAGATTCCTAGAGGTTACAATGTTGTCTCGTTTGCTCATAAATGGGTCACTTTTGGTTATGTTTTATCTCAAACGGGTTGACTATAATGGAAAAACTTAACTGAAAATGGTAACAGGTGGAAAGTCACCCAGAATGTAGTTTTAATGCATACAACCTTCCAAAATCCAAACAGAGTTTTCCAGACATCAACTTCTGAAAAATTAAAATCTATAATCTAACTGATTGATTGCACTGCTTGTATCTTCAGGATTGGATTTGCAGAAGGTGTATGTGTGGTTGGAGTTATTGATGAAATACAGATGATGAAAAGTGGAGATGGTCCGACATTAGTTGAAACCAAAACCCGCTCACAAAACAATCTTCCTTCTGAACCCCAACAAAGAAACGCAAGGCTTCAGTTGATGTGCTACAAGTACCTTTGGGACAGTTTACTTGCTCAACCATTCCCTTCTCAACACTTCTTACAATTGTTTTCTTTAAATCCTGATTATGTTCTGTCTAAAGATATCCAAGAGTTTGCAATTCAAGCGGGTGCACCTGTACAGGTCATTTCTTTTTCCTTCTCTTCTTATCTGTATTTTCGGGAGGGTAATAGGGGCTAATGGGCAAACTAAATATTTTTACTGCCCAAAATGAAAAAGGTTTGAACGCATCATAAGTCACCTCAAGTGTATTGTAAATGTAAAAAAAGTTATTAGTCATTTCTTTTCTAAAGTTAGATTATTAATGTAATAAAATGCTTGTTTAACATAATTAACTCGTTATCTTCTTTTATAAAACTCAAGAAAATAAAAAATGTATTTCTGGGTTGGCCACACATTTTGACCCGCACTATAAATTGCTCCTTTTGACCTATTAACCAAACCGCCCGACACACTTTTCGTGTATCAAAAATGTATTAATGTATTATGTCCTTATACACTCCGGTATGCATAAAAAAAATGTTTGCTCATGTGATATGATTTATGTTCTTTGATGTGTTTGCAGACCCTTAATGACGTATTAGGAAAATACCAATATGTCTTTTCCATGTTGCCTGGACCTCGCGACCAGCTTCTGATAAGGTATGTTGGTGACTCTTTGAACTCTGATCAATAAACAAGTTCAATGAGTTACAACTACATTGATTAAATGTATTTAGTTATCTAGTAAATCATTTGTGCCTTCTGAAAAGAAAATGTGTATCAAAAGACTAGCAGAACACATAAAAATCATAGGTTTAGCTCCTATATGGGCCAATTATATTGATTTAATCTTTACTCTTTAATCGTTGACAGATACGAGTACCAACAAGATCAATCTCTGATAGGGGAAAATGAGTATTTATATGATTATGATTGGGTTACGCATCAAATCAGGTCTATTATTGAATTCTGGAAAGGTGAACGAGAAGCTAATTATGCTCTCGAGGATGAGCGTTGGAAATGCAGGCACTGCATATATGCGTCTAGATGTCCAGTAAACACTATTTCTACCCCACAAAGCACTCAAGAAACCTAATTATTGTGCGCATATCAGGATGTTCTCTATTTTGTCTTTTAATTTTCATTTGATTATGTATAGTGTACATGTATACACATTTGGTAGTGGTAATATTATTGGTGGGTGATCTGAATGTCCTCTTGATTACCAGTTTGTTGTTAAACTGCAGTAACTTTAGCATCAATTCAAAGTTTCGAGTTTTGCCTGAAGAGAGAAACTGTTGATGATTTTTTACCATTAGATCAAAACATTAAATTGGTGAATGTGAAGTATTCTTTACTTTCTTTCTCACCTAAAAGTAATAAAAATTCAATTTTTAACTACAAAAAATTATGAGAATCTCTTGATAACTCGAAGAAAATACTTTTTTTTTGTCTCGAGATTTAAGCCAAATAACATTCATTTTTTTTATCTGATTTACTTTTACAAAAACGATCACAAGAGCCTGCAACATTTTCTTTGATATAAAAGTTGTTTTTAAACCCATAGGTTAAATTCTTTTGTTTTCACTAAATGACAATATGAAAATAGATAATACGATAAGCTACAACTTCCATGAAATGGAAGTACTATCAAATTTATGAAAGGTAAGACATACATCCTTATAAGCCATCGTTGACTCGTTTAATTTACTTGCAGTTATACCTCCGAAATTTAACAGTACATTGTAACACAGAAAGTACAGGCAAGTCAGGATGAAATGAACCGACTCATTCACGTCTAGAATCCTATTAATATACAAAACCACAGATCACTGGCGAGGCACAGCTGGTGGGGTCGGCTGATGGTTTT
The DNA here is from genome assembly GCA_034509245.1 of Artemisia ludoviciana. Classification (NCBI taxonomy): domain Eukaryota; kingdom Viridiplantae; phylum Streptophyta; class Magnoliopsida; order Asterales; family Asteraceae; genus Artemisia; species Artemisia ludoviciana. The sequence goes on from JAYDZM010227635.1 coordinate 4,050, forward strand.
GCCCATAGAATCCAATACCCGGAGGCCTGTAGTATCCGCTACTTGTAGTTTGTTGCTGCTGCTGCTGTAACTGTTGTTGCTGCTGCTGTAGCTGTTGTTGCGGCTGAGGTGGCGGATGGGCGGGCCGCATCATACCCATTGCAACATGTGGCATTGAGGGTGGCGGCGGCGGTAGGCTGCTAGCACCGTATACAAAGGGCATGCCATTACCACCCATCATCATGCCGCCAGAAGACTGATTCGAGGGAGAATTTGTGCCAACTGTGGATGGTGGTAGAGGAGCTTGTGGTAGTGGTGGAAATGTGGTTTGGTTGGCTTGTGACATTGAAGTAAAATAATCAGAATTGTTCATATCTGAATTTGACATTGGGTTTTCTAGCTTGGGTCTTTTCTCGGGGGGAAATATATTGGTGGCGAATACAGATGAGTTAAAGCCGTTGCTGATTGAAGCAGCTTCTTCTGCAACTAGAGAAGAAAGAACAGACGTAAGCATTTGTGCAGAGGATGTTGAAGCAGCAAGTTTTGCAGCCATTGCTGCGGCAGCAGCCTTTTTACTTTCTTCTTCACTAACATGTGTAGTACTTCCAACAGACATGGATCGAGGCAGACTCTCAACAGCTGGGGCTTCACCAGCAGGAAGGGAAGGTGATGTCAGTCTCTTTCTCAATTTTACAGCATGGTCAATTTGATTTCGAGCAACCTGCACAATGATCAGCAACTTTAGGGTCTTTTCCTTTTTCAAATGTACGTGATTCTATTAGCTCCTTCAAATAATCAGCAACTAGCAAACAATCTTAATTGATTATCTGAGAATTATAACATCAAATTCCATCCACAAACCCTTTCCTGTAGCCTGTTTTATTACAGCTCGTCAGATTTTGATTATTTAATACTCCCTCGGTCCCAATATTATAGTCCACATTTTCCTTTTATAGTTGTCCCAAATTACGTGTACACTTTTGGATTCAAATCACCAAACTCAACCAAAACAATAAATAATTAGTTAAGGACAAAACTATATTTTTGCAAAAAGTAAGCTGCTACAATTATGCTTTGCTTAAAGAGTATTTATTGTCTGGGGAAAATTATTTTTGGACAGAGGGAGTATCCAGATATTCACTTTCAAGAAACATCACTTACTGATGAAATCACCCATAAATGCAAAGGTATTGTCTAGACAAAGAAAATTACTTCTAGAAATACAGCAATTACATACAAGCAACAGCCATACTGAGCCAGCTAAACCATGCCTATCATTAATAGTGCAGGACCCCATAAACTTTCATAAAAATATTATCCTCACAAGGACATAGTTTTCCACTGTCACTTTATGAAATAATGCTCCAAATTATATATGTCGGAGAGAGAGGAAAGTTCTTTCGTATATGTGCCCATTGACTAGTCTAGTACAGTATTAAAATCACAACTACTGTGTTATCATATATCTCTTTTGTGCCACTTGATTCTTTCTCCATCAACTTTTAAGACAAGTCCACCATATAAGAATTCCAAATCATGTATCCGTAACATTTCCACGGTTCTGCCTAATTAAGCATTAGGCATTTTCATTTTCAGATCCAGGTTATTCCAGATTAATTTATCTCTCATGTATACATAACCATCCTAACAACTACACATGTTAACTATTTTTATTACTCAGTATCCAATCAGTTGAAACAATGATGCGTAAAAACAGTATTAAAACATAGAATAAAAATAATACGGTAAATAATTCTATGATCATATATAGTAGATTTTAAAACTAAAACGATCATAAGAAAAAAATCAGAACTACGCATCTCTATAAGACCATCTCCAATGTATACACCAAAGGTGTTATTTTTTTGCGTGGACCACTTCGCAAGACTTTTTCATACCAAATTTGGTGTTACACGATATCTTCTCACTCAAATCGAGTGTGGCCCGCGCCACACCCAACTCCCACAACGATCCGCCCCTGCGCATGACTTTGCAGACTTTTTCGTTAGGCGGGAAGGCCTGAGGCGGTGGCCTCTTTGAGAAACGGCCATATAAGTCTTAATATTAGTACTAAACAATTAATCCCATTAGCGGCATCTATGTAGATACAAAAAAATAGGGTTTTGGGGATACGCTGAATAAAAATTATAAATAAACAATAAAATCTCCACCTAGTTTCTGCCATAAATATGCAAACAAAGAACAAGGAACTCAGAAATTTTCTATTGTTTTCTTATCAACCTTTACTGTTCTATATTCTTTTTGTTTGTTCCTTCATTAACAACTTTTTAATTTTGCTATCACACCCAAGGAAAAATGATTAGACTTCTATTTTTTACTTTTTGGTAATGTTTGATACTCCTCTTTCATGGGATATGAACTATTTACTATATAGATATCAGGCATTTATGCTTCAATTCACCATATTATGTTTTTGTTCTACTTTTTTATGTCATATTGTATCACAAGGTTTCTTGCAAAGTTTAACTGGCACACTCCTCTCTGGCCCTCGAGTTTTTATTCCTAAGCAGCACTACAAGATACAATGAGGTCCAGGAATACAATTAGGAATATTTTCATTTAATGCATTGGTATGCCCCATACAGGAGATTTAGCACATGACCCTTAGGTAATCCTCAGTCTTTTAATTTCCAAAATCTTAAAAGTTTAAAAGAACTTAGAAATATCACATTACTATTTTCCACCATAGAAGGAAATCCCTATCTCCAACATGAGCATAAGAATCGTTAACGTTATTGACTGCAAATAAATTTAGATTTTCATTTCAATCATTTCTCAATCCTGATTACCACGCAAACCATCACTAGATCAACACCATCTCATCTCTACTCCACCATTTCTCTAAGAAAATGTATGTCAATTGCCAGTATCTCAATACTACTCGGCGTATTGCTAGTTCCAGCTCTAATGATCCTCTGATCAAGTAAAAATAGTTTCGGAAAAACCAAAGAGAAGAACCTTAAATTCCAAGCTCCGTTCAGCCTTAGTGCCAACAATTTATACCTAGTCAAGCTAACAAAACCTCGAAAAAAAGCTTAGATATAAAGAATTTACAAAGAGAGACTAGAAGAAACCTTTTTGGGTAACTGTTTTTTCTGATAAACAAATTCTACAATACAAAGCTCACACTCTAAATAGAACGTCAAGACCTTGGTTTTAAAAAAAAGACGCCTTGGCGCAAGGCGAGCCATTAGTGAGGGTGCATCCAAGAAGCCAAGAAGGTAAGGAGATTTCATGATGCGTTGTGCGTTAGGCGCTTTGTTGCTTTTTTAGTAGGCCGCATGTATACTCTAGTATAAATCAGTTTATAGGAGAATAGTAAATTGACACGTTTATGGGTATTTTGACTAAGGATAACAGACCAAAAAGAAAGGAAAATGTCATCTTTGAACCTTAGAAGCTGAAGCTAAGTTGGCGGGGGATCCAAATTAGCAACGGTCTGTTTTACCTCCTTTCTGTTTCTCCATTTCAGAAACTAGATAAGCTGTTTGACGAAGCAACAATTAAGACGTGGTATTCTTACTAGCAGTTCAAAAGCACTACATGACTTAGATATATTTTCCGATATTTCCTAAGAATCACAGGCTGATCCAGACTTTTTTTATTAGCATCGTGATTCTTAGGATCAGCCTGGCTTCTTGGATGCTTAAGCATGACATGGCACAGAAATTTGATGTTGAATTAGATTTCATGTATTTTGTTGTACCCAATATCCTCGTGTGCGTGATGCAATGTTTGCAATCACCTTCGCCTCATGCTTTGAGGCAAAGATGGTCAGCCGACGCAAACAATGCGCCCGATATCCCAAAATACATATGAACTAAGATACAAAATACTTTCTAGCTTGTACATGTATCATCTAAAATAAATTGCAAAATTATCTAACACTATTATCAAATTTTATTAGTGTAAACTAATAAAATCTGGATCATGCTCAAGTTTTTGAAAATATAAAGATATATCAACTGTACTTGATGCTTCTAAACTACTAGCATGGTTATCACGACTAAATTAGCTCTAGTTTTCTAAAAAGGTTAGAACTTAGGCATCTGTATTTATAGATAGGTAAAAAAAGAACACATATAGAATGAGAAAAGAAAGATCATTGTTTTATTTTGGGTTGATCAAGACTTTTTCAGTTTAGAGATGTATTTATTTTCTCTTTGGTTTATTACATATAGTCAAAATACCCACCAAATAGCCAGCTCAAAAAGCCATTTCATTTTACCTGCATGGATGCACCCACACAAGCGCATCGCATAGCGCCTCATGCGCATTTTTTTGGCCAAGGCAGCGAAAGACACCTAAACGGTGATGATAATGTTGTTCATTGGACATGAATTAGACCAGAACAAACAGCAACCAGAAATAAATGATAAGTGAAACCAAAAAAGGCCAGAACCATCTGCTTAAGTTTTAAAAACAGATCCATCCCGGATCTGACGATGAAGCGAATACAGTCATCAGCAACACGTTTAATCAAACGAGTGTGATCCAAATATAAACTTTAATTTAGTTTTTTTAGGAATTAAGAGCTTAAACGCTTGTGGGGGGCAATTTGCCAATTGTTGCCTACCTGTACTCGTTTTACTTTCTACACGTGGCATATGCAGCATAAAAAGATATCAAGCACATAGTAGAAGTTACTTGATGCCTTTCTAGATCATCTTTTTAATTTTGAAAGGCAATTATTATACATACATTCCCACAAACCACAATAATCTCACTTTTGCCCATGACGGGACTTGAACCCACAACCTCTTGGTTGGGGACACAGCTATCTCACAGGTACAGCCTCACTTTCCGCTCATGTTATCTAATTTTGAGGAGATGAGATATGATGCATATGGATTCCAGAGTAAACACTTTCACTCTCATGAGTCCATATGGATATAAACTTGTTTCTCTATTGGAGCAACAACAACAACAACAACAACAAACCCAATGGAGATGCTTTTACCCAAAAAAAAAAGTCCATATTATCACAATCACCATGGACCTCCCTATAAACTCCCACTGGAGATGCTCTTAGAGACTCACGGTATCATATTCAAAAGCTAGCACTTGTACACATAAATGCACACATCAAAAGTACGTCGCAGTTTATACTCGGATAAGTATGAACTCCATCCTTTACACCTCTTCAAAGACTATAAATAGATGTGATCTATGTACTGAACATCAAAGAGAGTGGATGTATACTTTAGCTTATCGGAATTCAAGCTTAGCGAATGATGGGCCCTTCTTATATTAACAGATGCTAATTCCATAAAAAAGTTAGTTGTGGCAAACAAATTGTATGTTTATAAACGCTGGTTTAAAAACAAAGTACAATTTATGATAAGTTGAAATGCTAGTTAGTAGTTACTACAAAATAATACATAGATATTTACCGACATTAAGAACAAGATAATTAAAAGAGTTCTTTTTTGACCTACTCGGCTTCCTAATTTCTGAGGTTCCATAAAACCTTTGCAACAATATATGCTGCTATCATTTATATAACATCAGAACACACTAAGACAATCCAGGTAATTCACCTAACATAGAAAGTCTGACAATCTGCACCTTAGATAAAATAGAAGTTGCTACTTTTGCGCACACAGGAACATTTGCAACTTTTTGATATTACCATAATAGATCTAAGATGCCCATGGTCACAGACTTAAGGTAGATTTTGAACACAGCTGAAGCATGGAAAGAAAAAAGTATGTGTTTGTGTGAGAGAGAAAGAGGGAGAGGAAGTGTGTACCTGCAACTGACTGTGAATAACATCTAGCCTCAATTCCTGTATGACCAAAAAAGAAAGTTGCCAAGCACAACATAAGATCACTATACGGCAATAATAATTAGAGAGACCATAAGTTTTAAAATTGACATCAATATATCAGATTATTTGGTCTTAATATGTTCTTTTATTGTACAATGCTATGGTATACTGCGACAATCTTTTCATCTACAATTAAAGAAGACTTGTAATGTAATCATACCTGATCCTGGAGTGCTTCTTTAAGCAGTGAAATCAAGGACGATCTAGTCTTTTCAGCAGTTTCAAGTTGGTTGACACATTCTTGAAGTACATTTTCTTGCTCCTGGACTTCATCTAGCAATGAAGATCCTTGTTGAACTCCTGAACAAGGCAAAACAAATAAAACATGAGGATATTGTCAAATATGCCTCCCATAAAAAACAATATCACAGAACTAAAAAGTATTGATCCACTATCAGTAGCTAGAGCTAAAAATGTTAAGAGAAATATACAGTAGAAGATTGATATGAGCATCTTAAATAACTTGACTAAGATAAGCATCATTTTAACGATCCTTAGTTTGTATGGCAGCTTTTCGATGTTTAATGCGGAATCACTTGCGCAAATTAGTATCAAGTTACTCAAGAGTGACAATAGAAGCAAGAACAGCACTGCCCAACATATATAAGAATCATTCACCATTACATAGCCAAAAAGATAAATTCCCTTCACCTTGCGTTTCAATTTCTCTTTCCAAATCTCCAAACCGGTGAACTGCACCTTCACAGTTGTTTAAAGCGGTATCTTCAGTAGCATTCTCATCATGTACCAAATGGAAAGCAGTGATAATCTTTTCCGGGGCACCGCCAACAGTCAATTTCTGAATGCAAGAATGTAAACGATGTTCAAATTACGTATCTTGATATCACACGAAGCAAAAGAAATCTTACGGTGGATCAGAAATGAAGCGATGTATGATACTCACAAGTCTCAGTGAGTTAGAATCCCTCTTCACTATCTTGATAGGGTTAGGGTTCGGGGTAGAAGATGAAGTCTTTCCATTGGTAGCCGATTGTGGGAGGGGACTTTTACCAAGCATTTCATCTCTCAAGTTCTGACCCCGCGATCCGAAAACCTTCCTGTCCTCCCATATGCCAACCTTGCAAAGTAAAAGGACAAACATTTATTTAAACTGTATAAAGCTACAGCAGCAGACAATAATACTCTTGGAATGTGGTAACAACATATATAGTGTTTAGCATGCCAAAAGGTTAATAATAATAATAATAATAATTAAAAAAAAAAAAAAAAGGAACCTTCCAACAGTGATATTAAATGCTGAAGTATAAAATCCCGGTAACTAACTAACCATCATGCTAGAGTTTACGTTTGTAAAAACCATTGTATTTGTCAAATACTGGTTATAAGTATTTCTACCTCATACAATATAAATATAATTTCTCAAACATAGAATTTTGCCTACACAGGATCTTGACTTCTAGCCTGAATAAGTCCTAATTCAGTTTTTCAGAGACACTCATAAGATTATTATGAAATATGCTGAACAAATATCATGAACTGAGAATGAACAAGCACAGTACTTGTATAAACCATGTTGTCATAAAAGGATAGAGGTCACTGGTATTCCAGCTATAACTCATAGCCACTAACCACACTTTCAGAAAAAGAGGCAACGCCTATAGCTACTTGCACCCAATGAACTCCATATCATGATTCAGGAGGATGATAAATAAGGCCACGAGTCTCATTTCTCCAACATACCTTTGGGAAATATATGCATATATTTGGAAGGATAAATAAGTATGAGAAGGATGGTAAGAATTGAAATAGCCACTCATTAATATGAGGAGTCTACAATCCCTAAAAAGAGACAATCAAGATGAAAGCAGGTTCCAGATCAATACTTTCATATCAGAATGAATGTTTATGCTTGAAGTATGAACGTCATTAAGATGTAGCGAAACCACACCGTAGATATACATCAACAAGATGGACCTGACTATACAAGAAAAGAGTAACAAGGCTCGAAAAATGTAATGTCAACAATCTACTAATACAGATAGATATAAGTGCCGTATCTAGTATGGCAATGAAAAAATTTCAAGGCCGTATGATAAAGTTGAGTGAGACCCCGTATCAATGAAAATTCAGCCAAAAATCACATAGACATGAGTGGCGTAGAAGAATGAGATGACAAGGAACGGAGGTATGATACAGATATTATACCTGTTACCGCAGAATAAATTAAATTGAGTATATTTAAAAACACTTTCAATTGAGGTGTATTTGCTCAACATTTTTTTTTTTTTTTAGAGACTAGAAGATACAATCATACAAGCGCCATATAAGAAGAAAACATTCTAAACAAGTAAACAGACACTGGAACCACAACATCGATTGAAATAAAGAAACAATACCTAAAACGAGGCTAAACCTAAAGTTGAACTCAATAGAACCTAAAAGACATATAAGATAAACTAACAAAAGAAATTACCAGTCTTGATGCTACTTTCTTTCCATTATCATCACCATGTTCATTAACATGCTTGAGGGTTGAAGGAATGACCTTCCAAAATTCATTCACAAACTCATTGCCTTTTCGCCTACTATTTTGCAATATATCATTGGCCAAATACAGAAAAGAAACTTGCTGCGCCTGCTGGGCAGATTTAAATGATTTATGCCATATTTCAACAATCTGTTTGGCTTTCTTCCTGTGTGAAATACATGAACGAGACAATGCTAACTTAGCATTAAGGAAACCATAGAGGCAATAAATAAAATGTATTATACCACAAAGAGATATGTGTTGCCGTGATTATCTACTGCTAACTCTTTTCAAATAGAAATAAAGAGAGAAAGACAACAATTCTTGGATTGAGCAGGAAATAAGAATCAGAGAGAGCGTAACTAAATGCCCAGTGCATCCTAACAGCTTCACTTGACTTCCATTTATACAAAGGATTTTATCACAAAATATCAACACTCTTTTTGGTTGTACCATTTAGTCATTAAAATTTTGGCAAATATTTGGCTCAATCAAAGAATGGCCTTTGTGTATGATTCGGGTCATCTCGTACGGGAAAGTTTAACATTTCTATATAAAATAGAGCATTATTATTATTGTTTTTTGACAGCCAATATACCGCTTAAAAAATGATTCTTACCGTAAACAAACCACCTTAAAATGTATGGGATGCAAATAAAAAATCATTGACTTACACAGCGAAAACAAATAACGTATATTGGTATATGAAAAAAATAACCTTTATTCTTACCCTTACAAACTAAATAGAGTTTACATATCCAACACACCTTAAATCATAAGACAGATAATCTGAAAATTGCTCTTAGATATAGGATGGTGCAAATAAATACTCAGCGTACTTGAATGCACCACCCTCTACTTGTTCGGAAATACCATTCCGAACTTCAGATTTATTTACAACCTCTTTCGAAACATCCTATACTTGTTTTTGTACACTCCGATTTATGAAGTCAAGACAATGAAAAGTTTATGCCTTGAAAACAAGTTATAGGGTTAATAAAAGCAAAGAAGGTTATGGTTATATATAGAGAGTTCAAAAGAGATAGTCCAAACCTTTGGAGAGTGATTCCAAGTTAAATGCTCATTAGTGACAGATATACTTCATGACACACGATCATATGAACACACAAGTACACATTAGGGGACTGGGAGAAAGTAAATTCACGGACTTAAGAGCCTAAATAAACAACTCAGTCAGTGTTCAAGAAGAGAAGTCAACTCCAAGACCAAAAAACTTTGAGTCGTGAAGACATTGTAAAAGTAAGTCTTATCAGTTAATCACATACTGATATGGAATCTACAGTTTCAAGGAGATATCAACTTGAATTAAAAAAGAAAAAGACCTTGTCCAATCAATGCCATCGTTTTAGGTGCTAAAATCCAAAGTAGTTTATTTCGATATCTTCTAATTTGCAAATTAAAAAAAAATGGAAGCATATGATTATTTGATATTTATAGGCTTAAGATGGACATCCAGCTAGAGCTACGTGTTCTACCCTGTAGGAGTGAGATCTAGACCAAATATAAACATTTTGGATAAGAGAACTATAATTAATATCAAATTAACACACTGCAACTGATGGTTTCTCCAACTAAATGATGATTAACTATATTATTGGCCATCAGAGTTTGTCTATAAATTATGAAAGACATGAAAGGAATTTTTCCTGCCAAAAAGGATACACTCTATACTTTGTTGAGAACTGTTGAGTTTAAACAGCTTGTCGGACAACATTTTTCCATCAAAAACATCATCACTCATCCTGCTGGCTATGTAAGTAGATTCAAGAATCCCTGCAGATCATAAAGAAAACAGTAAATAATACCTCATCGTAATTGCAGCAACCTAAAAAGACAACAATGGAACAAACAGATAGGCAGACACCAATTATCAATGAGCTAAGAAGAGACGTAGGGGTTCATCAATACTGCAGATTTGCAGTTATATTAATATCTCATTTCATCCACATAACAGACATAGCATAAGATTATTGGACATGGGCCCATATAAGGAGTTGACAACTTGGCTTCCCCATTAGGTGCCACCCAACCTTTTTCCAATTCACAGATTGTTTCAACTCCTCATTGTGTGGACCACTGATGAACATATATTACATATTTCAAAGATCGTGTAAAGCTTAAAGTTTAGGTTCTTTGCTTCAAAACAATAAACACCAATTCGAGTGGAATATATCACATTAGCCCAATTTCCATCGTGCTACAACACATGATAGCCCTCAAACAAACTTCTAGAGTCTTGACTTCATTCTCCTAGACTCCTAGTATTCTACTTTAAATATCAAATTGTATTGCCTCACAGAGGCCAAATATGGAGGTTGAAGAGCAACTAAACCTAAGAGAAACGTTTTTTTACCAAGTATCACATTCAATTAACCCAAATCACTCTCTCAACATCCTAACCATGATATACATTCTTTAACTAGAACATTGCTAGCCTACCTTTAGAAACCCTCTGCTTAAAATCTTAATCCTCTGGATTAAAATCTTAATTCTCTGATTAAGGGGGTGTTTGGGAGTGTGTTTGCACCCTGATTATCTGATTTTCACAGTCTGAAAACGCAAAAAACAAGTTTGAAGGGTTTGGATAACAAGATCTAGAAATCTATTTTTTGCGTTTTGATATACCCAAAACGCCGTTTTTGAAATGCAGCTGGTGAAAAAACACACTCCCAAAACCCTTAAACGCGATTTACTTATAATAACAAAATAACCCATTCACCCCACGCTTTACCTTAAAACCGTTTCTGATTGGATAGATAATTTCTTGTATTAATTGCTCTTACCTTTTTTTCTTCACCAACATGTATTTGGTTGTTGTGTGAAAAAACCCAAATAAAGAAGCGAATATAGCGGCTGAAAGAGAATATATGAAAGTGAATACATATATAAAACCCTAGTTGTGACAAAACCTATTTTCTAAGCCCAATATCAAATATAAGTTCGTGTTTTTTTAACGTTTTCTAAAGGGCTAAAGGCCCATCCAAGTTTCTAAATAACTAACAAAAATTAAAAGTATCACACTGGGGTTTTTTGATAAATATGTCGTGAAGAAAAATAATTGTTATGCTATTATAAAGTATAGATTATACATTGTTTATATCAATAAAATCAGAATGTCCTTTTCCATCATTTTACTACTAAAAAGATTAAATACTCTCATTTGCCAAACACTCAAAAAACTGATTATTGCGATATCAAACAGCATAATCAAATCCAAACAATATGTTTTAAAATCACGTTTTATAAACACTGATTATCCGATTATCCGTTTTCATAACACATAATCTATTTTCAATAAGTAATCTCAAACACCCCCTAGCAACTTATATCATTAGATGTTTTATTTTTTATGATTAATTTCATATATCACCTTATTTTCATGATTAATTTTATATATACCAAATATGCAAATATTAAAT
>JAYDZM010228407.1:0-15662 GCA_034509245.1 Artemisia ludoviciana
TTGTAACCAGGAAGGTCACTTGGTTGAGCAGTGTTTTGAGAAGATATGATATCCTGATTGGTATAAGAAAGGTAAGAAAGGTGGAGGAAAAGTGGCTAATCAAGTTTCTAGTGACTATGAACAGTTTGTGCAGAAAGAGACTCCTTTTGCAATGGACTATGAGAATCAAGTGAGTGGTGAACAGTTGGATTTAGATCAGAAGTTGGTTAATGCAGTTTGCCAGGAAATGATGAAAATGTTCAAAGGAAAGGGAATTGATTGCAACAGTTATGGGGCAAGTTCATCACAGTCACATGCATGTATTCTTTTTTATGGTAAACATGTTCCAACTGGTCTATCTTTTCATGCCTCAGTTAAGTTCATGATTGACAAAGCTGGTCATAATATTGCTATTGATTGGGTTGTGGACACTGGTGCTTCAGATTATATGTCACCACACTTGCACATGTTAGAGTCCATTAGAATTTTAAGGAAGCCTATTAGGATTAAATTGCCTGATGGAACTTATAAGTGGGTTACCAAAGTAGGAAAAATAAGAATAAATGATACCCTCACTCTTTCTGATGTTCTCTATGTACCTGATTTTCAAGTCAATTTGTTGTCAGTTGGCAAGCTTCTTAATACTCAGCATGTCATTGCTGTTTTCTTTCCTAAATGGTTTGTTTTCCAGGACCCTTCAACTAGACAAGTTCTAGCTGCTGGAGAAGGGTTCAACAATCTCTACATTTATAGACCCACTGTCAAGACTATTACTCAAGGTTCTTATCCTGTCTTGTCTTCCTTTGTTAACCAAGTTGTTCAAAACAAACCAAATAATGTGTCTGTTGATTTGTTTCATTCTAGACTTGGACATAGCTCTGTCTCAAAGTTGATTCATGTTCATGATTGTAACAAAATCAATGTATCTCATTTCTTTTGTGACACTTGTATGCTTGCTAAACATCATAGATTGCCTTTCCCTCTGAGTCATACAAGGTCAAAACTACCTCTTGATTTGATTCATGTTGATTTGTGGGGACCCTATAAGTCTGCAGCTTTGAATGGTGCTCATTATTTTTTCACCATAGTTGATGATCATACTAGGTGCACTTGGACTTTTTTGATTCACACAAAAGATCAAATACGTAACACCTTGTCCTGTTTTCTGGCATACATTGGTAATCATTACAAAACAAAACCTAGGTTTTTGAGGTAAGATAATGGGACTGAGATTGTGAACAAATCTTGCTTGGATCTTTTGAATTCATTTGGCATTATACATCAGAAGTCTATGGTGTACACACCTCAACAAATTGGGGTAGTAGAAAGGAAGCATAGACACCTTTTAGACACAGCTAGAGCACTTAAGATACATGCCAATTTGCCAAATAAGTTTTGGGGAGATTGCATTTTGACTGCTACATACTTGATCAATAAAATGCCAATGAAGATTTTATATTGGAAAAGCCCTTTTGAAGTTCTACATGGTACAACTCCTTTTTATGATAATCTTAGAACCATAGGTTGTCTTTGCTATGCTGTTGTGACCAAACCTCACAAAGATAAGTTTGAGGCAAGGGGAAATGGATGTGTGTTGATTGGCTATCCACCAGGACAGAAAGGGTACAAGCTTTATGATTTGCAAACAAGAGAAGTCTTCTGCAGCAGAGATGTTATTTTTAAAGAAGATTGTTTCCCATTCAAGGAGCCTGTTTCTACTTCTTCTCCTTCTTCATTTAATCAATTTTCTCCTCTAAGTGAAGATGATTTTGAAGCTCAAAACATTTCTCTTCCAACTGCTTCAGTACCTGAAACTCATGTTGAATCCACTAATCCAGTACCTGAAACTCATGTTATACCTGAACCAGTACCTGAGCCTGCACATGTTAATCCTCCACCAACTGCTAATCCTAGAAGATCTACTAGATCTTCCACCAAACCAACTTGGTTGAAGGATTTTGTGACATCCAAGGCTGGTATGGCTTGTTCTATGCCTTCTATCTCTTCTTCCAAATAGCCTGTTTATCCACTTTTCAATAATAAAGATTTTGACATCTTTCCAAAGGATTATGTAGCTTCTTTAGCTCATGTCCTAAATGTCACTGAGCATGCTAATTACAAACAAGTTGCTGTTAGGGTTGAATGGGTGAAAGCCATGGATTCAGAATTGGAAGCATTAGAAGATAATGAAACTTGGGAGTTGACAACTCTCCCTGATGGTCACAAAGCTATTTCTTCCAAATGGGTGTATAAGACCAAATATAACCCTGATGGTACTGTGGAAAGATTGAAAGCAAGATTAGTCATTAGAGGTTTTGATCAAAAAGAAGGCACTGATTATAAACATACTTTTTCCCCTGTTGCCAAGGCTACCACTGTAAGAGTTTTAATTGCAATAGCAACAACTAAGGAGTGGCCTTTACATCAATTAGATGTCAACAATGCCTTCCTACATGGTTTTGTTGATGAGGACATCTACATGAAACCTCCTGAAGGTTACACTAAGGCAGCACCAGGGCAAGTTTGCAAGTTGAAAAAGTCACTTTATGGACTAAAACAAGCTTCAAGGCAATGGAACTTAGAATTATCAAAGTTTATTGCTTCTTTGGGGTTTGTTCAGTCAAAGCATGATTACTCTCTTTTTGTTAAAGACACTGGTGATACCTTTACTGCTGCATTAGTGTATGTGGATGATATCTTGGTCACTGGTAATTCAGACAAAGAAATTCAAGCATTCAAGAAGGCTTTGGATCAGAAATTTACAATCAAGGATTTGGGGCTTGCAAGATATTTCTTGGGTATTGAGTTATGCAGAACAGATACTGGTACTTACTTGCATCAAAGGAAATACATTCTGGATTTGTTACAAGATGCAGGTTTAACAGCAAGCAAACCATGTACTTTTCCTTTACCTCAAAACCTGAAGTTGTCTCTGGATAAAGGTTCCCCTTTGCAGCAACCAGATTCCTATAGAAGGCTTGTTGGCAGACTTCTTTACTTGTCAATGACAAGGCCTGACATTTCATATGCTGTTTAACATCTTAGTCAATTTATCTCTGCCCCAAAAGAACCACATATGCAAGCTGCTGTTCACCTTCTTAGATACTTGAAAGGAACTATTTCAAAAGGTCTATTTTACCCAGTACAACCTCATTTGAAGGTTGCAGGGTTTTCAGATGCTGATTGGGCTTCCTGTTTGATGACTAGGAAGTCTTTAACAGGTTATTGTATCTTTATGGGACATGCACTAGTGTCTTGGAAGACCAAGAAACAAGCCACAGTCTCAAGATCTTCAACTGAGTCAGAGTATAGAAGCATGGCTACTACTACATGTGAATTGATTTGGCTTACTTATTTGCCCAAAGATTTACATATTCCAGTTCAAGTACCCATTACTCTGTTTTGTGACAATAAGGCTGCTCAACAAATAGCAGCTAATCCTTGTTTCCATGAAAGAACAAAGCACTTGGAGATTGACTGTCACTTAACAAGAGATAAGATCCAAGAAGGTTTTCTTCAAACTGCTTACATTCCTACACATCTACAGCTTGCAGACATTATGACTAAAGCTTTAGGACAAGAGCAGCATTCTTTTCTTAGTTCCAAGTTGGTTTTGTAGACCTTCCAACTTGAGGGGGGAATATAGAGTTTATAACTAAATATAGCAAGTTGTGTAAAATAGAGGGTAGAATTTGTAAATAGTTTATAAGTTTGTTAAACGTGTTTTCCCTCTTTCTAATCTTGTATAAAAGGAGATTAACACTCCTCATTTTCACAATTAATGAAATAATATCATTTCTTCCTAATTTTCACTTCCGTTTGATAAAAATGCATCAGATCCGCAGCTTATATTTATCAAATGAAGTCAGAATCATGCAATCAGCGATTCAAATGAAGTCAAAATCAGATCAAAATGTAAATATTAGGTCAAAACTAGATGAAATGATAACATATCAAATCCGAACTAAAACCTAAAAACATGTATCACACTTAACGATCAGCCCACAAACAGTTTTGATCCATCTCTATAAATATTTTGTATGCAGCAGAAACTGACTTTTGACAGCTTTTAACTCATTCAATCCGTTTAAACTGTTTATCCTTTAGCTATCGTAATAACCAAACCAAATTTCAACAGACTTGAAAGTACACGTGACAAACTCAGTTACTCACAAGTAATAATACGTCTTGTTTCTCAGTAAATTAACTCAAAATGTGACATATCTCGAACAACTACGAACCATTAACGTTTCTTCACTTCCTTGAGAATGTGAGCACGTAAAACGCCGCATTTGGTAGAGATTAGCAAATCCAGACACGTCATTGGTTCATCATAGATACCGATAATAACAGACATTCAAGTCTTCTTAACTGTAACGCCTCCAGGTCCCTGTAAACAAAATAATGAGGATCAACACACTAAGTCTCAAATTAGAGCTATAAACGAATCTTCAGCATAAAAAAGGTAAAAAAATGTAAGGATATGTTTAACTGATTAGAACAAGGGAAGTAATAGTAACTATGTTTTAAAGGGGGCAAAACAGGGTTGGTTGGGAAGTTGAAACGGGCAACTAGACATTTTTAGTACTGCTAGTTGGATTAGGTCGACCCCTTTAGCTTTATTTTGTCCATTTTAACAGTTTATCATTTAGCTCTATTTTTCACAAACATTTTTTGATAACCAAAACCTAATTTTAACAGATTCATAAGTGGGCTCAAACTCAGTTACTCACTAGTCACGAATAAATCTTGTTTCTCAGCCAATCAGCCAACTAACTCAAAATCTGACATATATCTAGAAACTACGAATCAGTAATTTCTTAAAACACTACACTTTCTGTTTCTTCACTTTCTTGAGAATGTGAGCACGTAAAACGCCACATTTCGTGCAAATTAGCAAATCCAGACACGTCCTCTAAATTAAATGATATAAGAGACCAAAATACTTGGCTCGCAAATATACCCCATTCTTGAAAATTATGTTATATTTTTGCATTTTGCACTTAAGGACCAGTACAAGTGGAGGGAAAGTTAATCACTCTGGACACTGCCTTCAACAGTGTAGAGGTTAAATTATACACATAACAGGGTTTAGGTTGACACAAGACATTTTTTTAGTACAAGGCGAGCCGGCCCACAAACAGTTTTGATCCATCTCTATAAATATTTTGTATGCAGCAGAAGTTGACTTTAGACAGCTTTCAACTCATTCAATCTGTTTAAACTGTTTATCCTTTAGCTATCGTAATAACCAAACCAAATTTCAACAGACTTGAAAGTACACGCGACAAACTCAGTTACTCACAAGTAAAAAATACGTCTTGTTTCTCAGTTAATTAACTCAAAATGTGACATATCTCAGAGCAACTATGAACCATTAATATATCTCAACACTACACTTACCGTTTCTTCACTGTCTTGAGAATGTGAGCACGTAAAACGCCACATTTTGTAGAGATTAGCAAATCCAGACACGTCATTGGTTCATCATAGATACCGATAATAACAGACATTCGAGTCTTCTTAACAGTAACGCCTCCAGGTCCCTATAAACGAATCACTTCAGCATAAAACAGCTAAAAAAGTAAGGATATGTTTAACTGACTAGAACAAGGGAAGTAATGGTAAATATATATATCCTCAAAATCATTTTCCATCATTAGTATCCAGTAGTGCTTTAAGCTGACAAACATAGAGTTAATGACATATCTAACATCATCGATCAATTAATATGGATATCTACCAAATTACTCCACACCACTAATGATGATCAGTCATTAAGGAAAGTAACTCAGAATCAAACGTTTTTGCACGTACAAACCTCAAACCAATTAAAATACATAAAACAGTTGCCAATTTCATCATTCACAAGTTTGTTCATTCAATCTTACTCGGATCTAGACCCTTTAGAAATGTAAAACCAATTAGTTTATATCTATCTACTGGATTATAACAGACAAACACGTAGTCTCGCAAAATTTTGTTATTCGCAACCTAAACAAACTAATGATAGGATCAGTGATCAACAACAAACAGACGTGGCAAATTAAATTAACTGAAGTAAAAAATCATGTAGAAAAGGTGTTACCAATATAATACAGTTATTGCCTTTTATCAGGAGCTCAATGATATATGGTCAACTACTACTCTTAAAATTAAGCAATATCCAAGTTACACACACACACACACAATGAGCACGTAAAACGACACATTGTACAAATTAGCAAATCCAGACACTGTCATCAAGTCTAAATGCTAAAAGAACTTGGCACGCAAATATGCTCCAGTCTTGAAAATTATGTGATATTTTTTTCATTGTCATCTTAAGGAACCATGGCTGTTAAAGACCAGTACAAGTGGAAGGAAAGTTAGTCACCCTGGACACTGTCTTCAACAGCGTAGAGGTTAAATTGTAAATCCGTCACCTTTTTTGTTGCGGACAACCCAATCAAACTTGCCAAAACTCTGAACATATAGATCTCAAAATATCCAAAAACAGATGATGGCAAATCGATGGTTTAGATTAAAGGTAAAAGAGCGTTTAGACTGACAGAAACACTCGTCCAAAATTTTATTTAATTACAAACAAATAGTGTCAATATACAGACAAACTTTATCATTTTCACAATATAACGACGTAGTTGCATTGGATTTAAAGTATACTTTTGGCAACTTGACATACAAACCAAGCAACTATTGTGCATGTAGAATGTTTCATAATAATGATAACTTGTTTGCAAAGGAAGAAATGGTGCCATTGTATGAAAAGTAAGATCAAGAACATGGAATGGAACATACCAAACGAAATTAGAAACCCTGATCAAGGAGGTAGTCACCAAGCCTCCTTTCAACAATCATGTTACATTGGCCAGGGGTCATTGGTTCATCATGGATGCCAATAATAATAGACATTCCAGTCTTCTTAACTGTAACAATCCAGGTCCCTGTAACCAAAACAATGAGGATATTAGAGCTAAAGACAATCCAACATATAACAGCTAAGCATCCACGCTTAAGTTTATCAAAAAATAATAATAATAAATAAAAAATAAATAAATAAATAAAAGGCAAGAGAAGTAATAATGACTGTATTGAAGGTAGTAAAACAGGTGGGTTGAGTAACAGATCGAAACGGGTTTAGGTTGAAACAAGACATTTTTTAGTACAAGGCGGACCGGCCCACAAAGAGTTTTGATCAATCTCTATAAATATTTTGTATGCAGCAGAAGTTGACTTTAGACAGCTTTCAACTCATTGAATCCGTTTAAACTGTTTATCCTTTAGCTACATGTCGTAATAACCAAACCAAAGTTCAACAGACTTGAAAGTACACGTGACAAACTCAGTTACTCACAAGTAAAAATACGTCTTGTTTCTCAGTCAATTAACTCAAAATGTGACATATCTCAGAACAACTACGAACCATTAATTTCTCAACACTACACTTAACGTTTCTTCACTGTCTTGAGAATGTGAGCACGTAAAATGCCACATTTGGTAGAGATTAGCAATTCCAGACACGTCATTGGTTCATCATAGATACAGATAATAACAGACATTCGAGTCTTCTTAACTGTAACGCCTCCAGGTCCCTGTAAACAAAATAATGATGATCAACACACTAAGTCTCAAATTAGAGCTATAAACGAATCTCTTCAGCATAAAACAACTAAAAAAGTAAGGATATGTTTAACTGACTAGAACAAGGGAAGTAATAGTAACTAAGTTTTAAAGGGGGCAAAACAGGCGGGTTGAGACATTGAAGCGGGCTAAAACACGTTTGGGTTGAAACTAGACAATTTTAGTACAAGTCGGATTAGGTCGACCCCTTTAGCTCTATTTTGTCTATCTTCTATTAATATGTTGTATGCATTGAAAATACTAGAGAACTTACAACCTTATTTTAACAGTTTACCATTTAGCTCTATTTTTCACAAAAATTTTTTGATAACCAAAACCTAATTTTAACAGATTCATAAGTGGGGTCAAACTCAGTTACTCAGAAGTCACGAATAAATCTTGTTTCTCAGCCAATCAGCCAACTAACTCAAAATCTGATATATGTCTAGAAACTACGAACCTGAAACTTCTTAAAACACTACACTTGCCGTTTCTTCACATAAGCCCAAAATTTCTTAAATCTGATCTAAGACCTGACTATATGCATGCATCAGATGTGAAGCTTAATCAGCAACAAAACACACTTAAACAGATCAATTCTAGTTGAAGTCAAGCAACAAACGAAAAAATGAGGTCAAAACCAAACACAACGAATCTGATCCAAGACCTAGCGACATGCATTAGATCAGAAGCTTAATCAACAACAAACAAGCTTAAATAAATCAAATGAAGCATAAATAATCATGTAATCAACAATTCAATTACAAACACACTTGCACAGACGATCAAAATCATTTCACGTGAACTCATTCGATCCGTTTCAACTGTTTACCCTTTAGCTACATGTCGTGATAGTGTTCAACAGATTAATAAGTAAACATGTCAGACTCAGGTACTCACAAAGTCACAAGTGAAAAATACATCTTGTTTCTCAGTCAATTAGCTAGATAACTCAAAAATCTGACATATGACTAACAGCTACGAACCATTTTCTCAAAACACTACACTTGCGGTTTTGAGAAAATGAGCACGTAAAACGACACATATTGTACAAATTAGCAAATCCAGACACTGTCATCAAGTCTAAATGCTAAAAGAGACCAAAATAGTTGGCACGCAAATATGCTCCAGTCTTGAAAATTATGTGATATTTTTTTCATTATCATCTTAAGGAACCATGGCTGTTAAAGACCAGTACAAGTGGAAGGAAAGTTAGTCACCCTGGACACTGTCTTCAACAGCGTAGAGGGTTAAATCCGTCACCTTTTTTGCCACGAATGACAGCTCCTGCCTTGCCTTGAATCACCATATACTTGGTCCGGTGAGCCAGGCTCATTGAAGTCATTAATGATATACACCATTTATTTCCTCTGGCTTCACCTGTTGCATCAGCCAAGCAGATGAAAAGCAGGAGTTAGAAAGGCGAAATAAACTTAATAGATCAAATTTTAAGACAATTCGCTTGATCATTTTTGATAGTTAGTATCCAGTAGTGCTTTAAGTTGACAAACATAGAGTCAATGATATCTAACATCATCGATCAATTAATATGGATATCTGCCAAATTACTCCACACCACTAATGATCAATCATTAAGAAAACTAACAGCGTTTTTCCAGCAATTGGCGTACAATCCTCAAACCAAACACTCAAAAAACGGTTGCCATTGATCTGCTCGATATGCTTGTCATTAATTAACAATTACATCGATTCACTACATACTATGTTCATTTTTGCCTTACTCAGATCTAAAGAGCCCTTGTATATCCTTCAGAAATGTAAAACATCCATCTACTGATTATAACAGACAAACGCTTTGTTATTCGCAACCTAAACAAAGTATCCTAGCTAGGTAATTAGGAGACGGAATGATACGGAGCACTGATCAACAGCAAACAGACGTGGCAAATTAACTGAAGTAAAGAAAAAACATGTAGAAAAGGTGTTACCAAATAGAAAAAAAACGATATGTGGCTCCGTCCCCTGCAGTGAAGTGAGCATCCTAGCGCTGGTTGCATTCCCTGTAACAAATTAAACAATACAGTTATTGCCTTTTTATCAGGAGCTCAATGATATGGTCAACTACTACTCTTAAAATTAAGCAATAGTATCTAAGTGCTTGCTTGGTTTTGCTTACTAGAACTGCTTATACATTTCGCGGAATTATAATTTACTCAAAACACTACTACATTTGCCGTTTCTTCACATTGTAGAAGAGGTTATGAGCTAGTAAACCACCACATTTTGTAGCAAAATAAATAAATAAATAATTATTAATTCAACTAAACCCTAATCAAAATACATTAAAAAAATGGACAAATCAAGGTGGAGACAAATAGAATATATAGTATTTTGTACCTTTTGCACCGATCAATTTGGTAATTATCACTCAATTTGGTTTAAAAGTTAGGGTTTTTATCGATTATTGGTGAAGGGGGATAAAAAGGTAGGGGTTATGTGGTCCTAAAATCCCAAAATTCAAGAACGTGTTTTTTAAAAAGTGCAAGTGAGATGGTCAAAGAGGGTGTTTGTTTGGTTAAGCGGCTTATTATTCCCCAAAAGCAATTATTTTTGGCTTTTTGCTACTAAGGGGGTCGGCTTATTACTTACTGTATTTGTTTTTGGATTTAAACTTTTCGGTTTATACAAGTTCCTTATAAGCTTATAATCATATACAAGCCCGAAAAGTTTCAAAATCACAAAAGTAAGATACATTTTAAATACATCAGCCCAATTTTATTCAATCATACCAATTCATCTATGCCTTTGTAATACAATGTGTAATTTTTTGTGAAACATTTCAAAATAAGCCACACAAAAATGAGCGCCCAAAACCAAATAAGTCATAAACCGGCTATATAAGCCGAAACAAACACCCCCTACTAAAAACATCTTTTACCACGACATGCATTTTTATACTACGTATGTTGTAGGAATTTTGATGATTAAATTTGGTAATGCGTCGTGTATTTTAATAATAATAAAAAAAATAATGTTTTGTTAATTATAATATATACTTTTACATTATTTTCTTTTCTTTTCAATTTAGAAACCTGTATTTATTTTTTCATATGTGTTGCCACGTTAGTTATCACTGACCAAAACAACCGATAATATGTGCTGCCACGATAGTTTATTTATTTAAAAAAAAAAAAAAAACTATAATAAGTATCCACATATACAAAATGGGCACCTTTTTCTATTTTTTGGGTTAAATTAATGTAACTGTTGGTTGATTAATATAAGCTCATTCTTAGGAGTGTTGGATGACAACAACGAATCAACTGAGATGAGATGCCAAACGCTCCATTAACCTAATCACATTAGTTATTTGATCACGTACCGCATCATTAATTGGTTATACTGGGGTGAAACTAAGGTTCAAAATGCCAAACTGTGAATGGAAGGCCATTGTTTTGGTTTTCACCGCATTCACTGAATCACTGTCAGTCAATTGTGTAAATGTCTGACATTGAGGTGTACACTTAGTTGAAACAGAGTGAGTACCATATCCTTTGTCAGTAGGAAACTTTTACCCTTATTTATATTATATAAATTAAAATTGGACAATTTTTTTATGCGAGTTTTGATTAGAAGGACCAAATAGAAAGAAAAAATAATAATAAAATAACTATCCACAAATACAAAATCGGCACATTTTTTTTTTTTTTTTTTACAAACATAAATTATGTAAAATTATTTAATTTATTTGGAATGAAATATAACATTTTAGTAAATTAAAAATGGAAAATAAGTGTTAGAAAATAGAGTGAAGTGAGAAATAAATGAGATAGAATGAATGTTGGAAAAATAGTTGACTAGAATATTTCTTTATTAATGAGCGTGCTTAGCTTGTATTAAATAAACAAATGATCGGCCGACAAAACCCCCGATAGTTTGGATAGAAATATATAAGGAAATATTACAAGCCCTAACCATCATTTAACCATCCAAAAAGGTGACCAAACAAGCTCCTACTTTCTCGATCATTTCGATTATTAAGCAAGTCTTCCATTTTATCTGTTGCATGCATATATAAAATGTTGTCGTTTTATACATTTTGAACTTCATGTGGCTTACTGCTCATTTTAGATAGCTTATTATTACGCAAGAATTATATTTGATTTGAGAGTTATTGATCATTGCTTTTGTGTGTTAAAGATTTTTAGACGGTGAGAAGACAGTATGAGGAATCGTACCAGAGAGCGAAAGAGTAATAATAGAGTAAACCGAAAGCTTGGAAACCTTTTGAAGTGCGTGTGTTTGAGTAAACAGTCACATAGCACAAATGAGATGATCCCTTCATCAGAATCATTAGCAGCAAAGGACTATTCAGAAAGTGCTTATTCTTCTCAAGTCGTAGGCGAGGACGATAAGAAACCAGATACGGGTAGTATTGAAGAAGCAGAATTATCGCTTCGTGATACTGGTTCTTTAAGTTACGAGGTATGATTTTTAAACCCTTTTGAACGTTTAAATTGATAAGATCTAAATATGTTGAAATTATGTAAATCATGTATCGTATAAATGTAAGAGTCATTATTTGATCCTTTTTATCCGTTTATCAAACACTAAACATGCATTTTGAAAAAGGTTAGCTCATTATTGCGTTCTGAAGTAGCAGATATTCAGTTTCTAGTGTTCGGGTATAATTATGGCTTAAAATTAGTTGCATGGTTTCGGTTATCTGATTATATAAGGATCATTTTCCAGGTAAATAGTTAAATACTTAGACTTTTACGGTTACTCGGACTATCGGTTCTCACAACTTCGACTAGCAGAAACAATTATTAATGCCACATTATAACTTTAAAAATGAAATGCCAAACAACCCCTAACAATGGAATTAAATTATTTGAAGTTTTAGTTACATTTGATCGTTATACAGGAAGCGAGAGCATTGTTAGGAAGATACGAGTATCAAAAGGGAAATATAGAAGCAGCTCTTCATGTCTTTGAAGGAATAGATATAGCTACTGTTACTTCAAAGATAAAAATTAGTCTTGCTAAAAGAGCCGAACCTCCTAAAAGACGTTCTCATAATTACAATTACGCCGCTCCACCATTATCGGCACATGCTCTTAGTTTGCTTCTTGAAGCAATTTACTTGAAGTCAAAATCATTGCAGATTCTCGGGAAGTATAAAGGTATTCATGTTATCTATACTTTAGTTTTCAAGAATCAAGATTGCATTTTTCGGTTATTTTCATCCAAAAAATCAGTCTTAAGATATGGTGATGAAGTAACAATAAAGTTTGTGATTTGGTATGAAGGGATTGTTATAATAACAAAACTTCACCTCATTTCTAAATAGGTAAAATCGCTACTAAAAGCAATGTTTTTTTTTTCCCCAAATTATATTGACTAGCCAAAACTCTTTTATTTATAGTGCCTATTGTAGCATTGTTTGGTTGGTCGGCAAACCCCTTTTTGTCCAATTTTTTGTTTTCATAAATATCTACTGTAATTCGTTAATTCTTATACAAAAACATACAATTACAATAATAAGCAAATATCATATCTCGATCACATTTTCTTAGGAGGCTATTAGCTGTATGCATTATACTTTCAACCCGTTTGATCATTCTCTTTTTCCTAAGTTTTCGTATTTGATCCATTTGACCCTTCTCAGATAGAACTCAACCCAGTTTGACCATTTAAAATTAAAGGTGTCGAAATTTCCACCATCTCTAATTTTGGGTAGTTCTGAATAATTTGGATGCTTTTTTCAAACAGCTTTTTAAAGTCAATTTACTGCAATTTTCTATGTTTCACAATTGTGTCTTTCTTAAATCTTTTCAGAAGCTGCTCAATCATGCAAAGTTGTACTCGACATCGTCGAGTCATCTTTACCAGAAGGTCTACCTGAAAACTTTGGTACTGACAGTAAATTGCAAGAAACAATAAACAATGCAGTCGAGTTACTTCCCTCATTATATCAACTCGCTGACTTACCTCAAGAAACAATCTTGTCATTTAGACGGGCCTTACTTAATCACTGGAATCTCAACGAAGACACAGTTGCAAAAATTCAAAAAGAGTTTGCAATTTTTCTTCTTTATAGCGGAAGCAAAGAAGCAGATCCGCCTAATTTACGATCTCAAATGGATAGTTCATTTGTTCCAAGAAATAACATTGAAGAAGCGATTTTACTTCTAATGATATTATTGAGAAAGGTTTCATTAAAGATTATCAAGTGGGACCCCATAATTTTAGATCATCTTTCTTACGCGTTATCCATTTCCAATGGACTTGAAGCACTATCTATACAACTCGAAGAATTACCTGCGGGAATTATAGACAATAAAGAAAGGTACTTCCTGTTAGCCCTGTGTTACCATGGACAAGGGGATGATTTATCCGCTTTAAATCTATTAAGAAATATATATAAACATGAAGACCAACATTGTGGGCCCGGGCCAGCTTTACTACTGGCTTCAAAAATTTGCGGTTTAAGTTTAAGTATGTTTGAAGAAGGTGTAAGTACCGGAAAACAGGCCATCCGGGCTTTGGAAAATAAATGTGAAGAAATGGTCGGTGTTGCTTATTATTTATTAGCTATTTCACTTTCGGGTCATTGTAGATTATCTATTAGTGATCTTGAAAGAATCAAGAAACAATCTGAAGCGATCGAGTGTTTAGAAATGGCTGGAAAATTAACGGGAATGAATGACACAAGAATCGTCTATTCTTTGAGTTTAGAAAACGCTGAGCAGCGGAAGTTGGATGCGGCTCTTGGCTATGCAAAACGTTTGGCTAAAATGGAAGGTGGGTCGAGTCTTAAAGGGTGGATATTGTTGGCTATAATATTTTCGGGACAGAAAAGGTTTTTGGAGTGCCAAACGGTCATAAAAGCCGCTTTAGAACAAACTGGGAAATGGGATTAGGGGGAACTGTTGAAAACCAAAGCTAGGCATTAAGCTGCACAAGGACAAATAAAGAATGCTATTCAAACGTATACACAGATTCTTGTGGTTCTTCAAGTTTAGAGTAAAAGTTTTCAATCTCAAAAAAGGAGTCATGAGGTAAAAAGTTGAATTATGGGTGTGATTTTCTTAGCAAAAGTTTTATTTGAATAAAAAAGTTAATTTTTATTTTTTTGGTTATGATAGATTGGTGGAAAACATGCTAAAAATTTGGATATGGAAACATGGCATGATCTAGCTATTGTTTATATGAAATTATCACAATGGCATGATATTGAGGCTTGTCTTTTGAAGTCTGAAACTATTACTTACTACTCTGCTCCTCGATTGCATATTACCGGTATGTTTACCTTTTTTTTCCCTTCCTATTTTGGTATTCTGTGCAAGCTCTATTATTTTTAGGACAATTTTAACCAATTTAGCTACAAATGAGACAATTTGGTGTTACAGTCAGATAATAATGGTAAAACCACTAAACTTGTAACCTTTTTAGTGGTATAAAGCCTTCAATTTATTTTGCATAGTCTAATTCCTTTAACTTTTCTTGGCTCCTTTAGGATCACGCCACGACAGTACAACAAAAGATAACGGGCCTAATTGAATAAATAATCGAAGTTGGTCAGTCAACCTTAACATAAAAATAAAAAGTTGAAGGCACGAACAAATTAGGAAAAGTAGATGTTTTAACATGATTAGACAAACAATCTTCATCTTGAAATTATAGGTCATTCTACTTTGGATTGTTATAGGTTTACTCTATTATGCGAAGGGTCTAGAGAAAGAAGCTCAAAATGCTTATTTTATTTTATTCTTACATTTATATCTTGTTTTTGTTAACTTATTTTTTTTTAACGATATTCACAAGTCTAGCCCACCTATAGGGTGGGCCAATTTTCCATCTGCCCACTTTTACAGCCATTCTTTACCACCCTTCTAGGCCGGCCTTCCCAAACAGTATACAATTGCTTGCTGCGGTGTGCTCAAAACACCTATTAATAAAAGTAAAGGCAAATAACATTCCACAGGTACGCCTATCTCTTTAGTGGTAAGTTTTATCCCTTGACAAATAATATGCAAATGTCTCAAAAGTGAATAAAAAAACACCTTGATTATTATTTTTTTTTTTGTCAAACTGTT
>JAYDZM010229210.1:0-15565 GCA_034509245.1 Artemisia ludoviciana
TTTTTTTTATTGAAAAATGATGAAGAATTTTTCCCAAATGAATACAAACGGGGATTGACTAATTGTTAACATTGTAAAGTGTCATGAAGAATTGATATCACTGATGCAAAATGCATTACGAAAGCACAGTATAGGTAGTTCACATGAATGTGTCATAGTTTTAGCAATATGACACAGATTTGAGTCAAGTAGAAAATAAGTGTCGTCTTGAATATAAGTTTTGCAAATTTCCCTTTTAAATTTAGTTAGTTTGGCTGGCTCACTAAACTTTGTAACACCAGTTTTTGAACAAATCCTTTTAATGCTATCTCCTCGAACTTGTTTGATCTTTTTGCTCTAGTTCCTTGTGTTGGGCCAATTATTAGCCCAATATTCTCTTACTAGGATTTGAACATAAGTTAGGCTAACTAAAGAAGACTATCTAATAATGAACTCAGTGAGCATTTCAAGAAGACTCGCTGACAATGAAGTCAGCAAGCAGCTTCAGCAGAAGTTCAAGTCTTAGACATCGTCAAGTTTACTTGAAGACATACTCCCTAGGTGATGCGAGTCAGCCAGTATGTAGAAGGAACTCTAGCTGAAGTATAAAGGTTCATTAGGGATGGCAATACCTTGATGAACCTCTGAGCTCACTGATTAGACCAACAGAGCATAGCTCTTATCCTTAGAAGTTTAGGCGGGACTTTTCACTGATGTGTTTGAGTGGGACAAAGTGAATTTTAGTGAAAAGTCAAACTTACACGAGTTGGTGATAAAGCAGTGGACAGTTGGCAGAACTGTTCATAAAAGCAAGGAAGTAGCGTTTCCCAATACAGATGCATTAAATGTACGATGTACTTTATTGTACCTTGTCCATTAGATTTGTGACACGCATCCACCAAACCCCACCAACAACTACCTCGTACTAGAATAAATAGGAATGTTTGTGGGAGTAAAGTTTTTGTCGCTTCATTCTATATTGTTATACTTATTGAAGCTTTACTCCCTTATTGAACTTATAAAAATCTCTTACAAATTCACTTGCAAACTACCTCGTACTAGTATAATAGGAATGTTTGTTAGAGTAAAGTCTTTGTCGCTTCATTTTATATTGTTACACTTATTGAAGCTTTACTCCCTGATTGAACTTATAAGAATCTCATAGAGATTACAAATTCACTTGCAAACTTAGTAATCTAAGTTTGCATGTTAGAGAGTTGGTTATACATTGTCATTCAATTTAGTTTTTTCCCCACAATACTTATCAATAAAGGATTATACGTTGGAAAGTTATATCTTGTGTTGTCACTTAAATTGTTTTTTTAACAAGTGTTTTAATTAGTTGACATTATTTGGGACAAACACATTTTTTGAGCCTGACATCTGCCATTTACAGGTTCCCAAATAATCAAAAAGAAGTGCAACAAAGAAAGCTGTTATACATGGGTTTATATCTTCTCATTTGGGGTGAAGCTGCAAACTTGAGATTTATGCCAGAATGCCTTTGCTACATCTATCACCATGTATGCATGTTATTTTGTTATGGGACTTCCATTATTCTTTCTGATTCTATATTTTTACAATTAATATTCAAATAATCAGAAAATTTTATCATTTATGTCTAGTGTCCAAGGGACATAATTTGTGTCATCTACATTACTATACTTAGAGAAAAAAGTAAATAAATATGCACATCAATTAGGCGTTATTGCTTAATGATACCTGTCTTTAGTTCCTGGATTTTTGTTTCTTAACATCATGAAAACATGACTCACAAAACATACTAGAGATGGCAAGATAGGTGGGTTGGGTAGCATGTGAAAACGGGTTCGGGTTAAATTGGTCATTCTTAGTATGGGTGAAAATGGGTCGGTCGGGTTGGCTTGACCCACAAACACTTTTCTGTCATTGTTTGCATTTTCACTAAAATTTAATGCATTACCTATTATAATAATTATAATATCATTACTTTTTTACACATAAAAGAGAGGCTTTGTGAGGATTTTCAACCAATTTTACACATTAGACGGTTGGACCTATTTGACTCATATCTATATTAGCTAACTTTCTTTTTTCATGCATTTGATTTGTTTGAGGTAAACACAACTAAAAATCTACCTATTGCTACCTCTAAAACAAACTAAACAAATAAATTTCTTATCATTTCTGTTTTTATTTTTTAGCAAAACGATATCTTATCATCTCTATTGCATATATCAAACCTATTATGTTGTATTAAATGTGTATATTAAGTTATTTTGTTAATTCCTTGATTCCCAGATGGCATTTGAGCTTTATGGCATGTTGGCTGGAAGTGAGAATATAAAGCCTGCTTATGGGGGTGAGAAGGAAGCATTTTTGAGAAAAGTCGTGACTCCTATCTACAATACAATTGAGAAGGTGTAATAAATTCTATGTGAAAATTTTAACTTGTTTCATAAAGTACACTCTATAATTCAATTGTTTACATTTACAGGAAGCTCGCAAAAGCATAGGAGGAAAGACTAAACATTCTCAATGGAGAAATTATGATGATCTGAATGAGTATTTTTGGTATTGTATTGTCCTCATCTCACACATTTCATTTGATTTAGACGTGCAAGTTCTGACCCATTTACTTACGAATGGGCCAATGTCGATTGATTTTAATCTTCGACAGTTCAAATGAAGAAGTTTATCAAGGGAAGAGGTCAAATGAGTTAAAAACTGCCGAAGTGTTGTTAATCCATACAACCTCCTAATTCGTTTTATTCCAAACTTGTTATATGAATAGTATTTTATATTTAATATCATATGAACACATTCATTCTAAAAAAGAAAGTTTCAAGTTAACCCAATCCCCCACCTCATCAATCTTCCCACCTGCAGTTTGATGGTAATGTCCATTAAATATGTTAATCATGTTGTAAAACATTGTAGGTCAGTCGACTGTTTCCGTATAGGATGGCCAATGCGTATGGATGCCGATTTCTTTTACGTGCCGCCGCCGCCTCGACATGCTAAAGATAATGATGTGAGTGTTATTCCCATTTGATGATCATCTGGTCTACTTTGACTGCGTGTAATATGAAGTATTCCATCCCATTTACGTAATTGGTAGCCACATATCAACATTACTATATTTTAATATTGAAAGTTTTACTGAATTGTTAGAAATCTTAATTTTTATATAAAAGTGAGTTTGATTACAGTAACACAACTCTATAAAAATAAATAAATAAGTAACCGTATAAAACTGAACGTAATTTTTATTGGTTAAAATATTTATATCTGTTGTAATTAATTGACAAAATGAGTTTGACAAAGCTTCATTTCTGTTCCCTTAGTTTCTTTATCGCTGATGCTACCAAATTCCGCATGGTCGTCAAGGTGATGACTTGGCTGTCTGACTCGCTTTGACCTTGACTTTTGGGTCTTCAGTAGTGCTGAAAAGACAAAGAAAGACCGTTAGAGAGGTCCCCGGGCTGAGCCCGGGGGAACCCCCTCCGACGATCAAGTCAGTATTGATCTTTATGCATTAAAACATATAGTTATGCATTAGAATGTAGTAAATAGGATGGGAAGAATTGGTGTTATCATTATAGGTAAGATTGCTTAGATCCTCTATGTGAGAATACTAAGTTATGTATGAGAATGATGAGAAGAACTGTGTTCTTAAATCGATATAATATATGCCCTTTTATAGGCATTTTGATATGATACAACCATATCTATTAGAATCAAATCTAACTAAATCCAATCAAATATGTAAGAGAATATATTACAATATCTAATAGAATCAAAGATAATATTCATACGTAAAAGATTTGTTCTAATCTTCTTCATTCATATGCTATATGTATGTACATGGGATGCATGGATGCATGTGATGATAGATATGCATGAACTTTGGACTATATTTCTGTTTATTAGATGAGTTACGCTATGACATAAGTAAGTCATATAAGATAGTAGGATATGAAATGGGTTACATTATCAATCGCCTTTCATATTATAACTTTTTTCTTTTAATTTCAGGTGGAAAAACCGGCTACCAGGGGTCGTTGGGTAGGAAAGATTAATTTTGTGGAGATAGACTCATACTGGCATATATTTAGGAGTTTTGATAGGATGTGGAGCTTCTTCATTCTATGTTTACAGGTATTCGTCTTTTTTCATTCGTGGCAAGCTGCTTTTAACAACTTTGTTTTATTGACTATAACTGAGTTTAACTGACTAAATTTATGGCACGAATAACATATAAACCATCAACTCAAGGCAATGATTATTATTGCATGGAATGGATCTGGTAATCTTGGTTCCGTCTTTGAGGGAAAAGTGTTCAAGAGAGTGTTGAGCATCTTCATAACAGCAGCCATATTGAAACTTGCACAAGGTAACCAAGTGGTTTGAATTCTTTTTCCTGTATTAAATTTGACTTTCGCAAGTCGAAGTTAGAAAGTTTAGCAAATGGGTCAAAATAGCTTGTGCATTTTGTCCTTAATAAGACAGTGGACTATCAATGTCGCGATAAAATTCAATAAAATTGCGCGTTATAATGTTAATGTGATTATTTTGTCTCAATTTTCAGCTGTCATTGATTTGGTGATGATGTGGAAAGCAAGGTTCAGCATGTCATTTCATGTCAAGCTGAGATACGTTTTGAAGACTCTCTCAGCAGCAGCTTGGGTTATAATATTACCAGTGACATATTCGTTTAGTTTGGATAATCCTTCTGGATTTGGAAACACCATGAAGAACTGGTTTGGCAGTGGATCAAGTTCCCCTTCTTTGTTCATCTTGGCAATTGTTATATATTTGTCTCCAAATATAATTTCTGCATTATTATTCCTCCTACCCTTTGTCCGTCGGCCTCTAGAAAGATCAGATTACAGAATCGTGAGGCTCATCATGTGGTGGTCTCAGGTAGGTCTAAAGTTATATCTGTCATTCTTGTGGGCTAATTGCATAAAAAAGGGTGTAACTTTGGACCTTTGGTACAGATTTATATTCGTGGTAACCACCTTATTAAATGCCTACATCAAAGTTTGTAAGGTTTTAATTTGTGTTAACATACTTTCAGAAATTTCGAATTATGGTCATGATGCAGAAGCTACATGTCTGTGACTTTTGACTATCATATTTTTTTGAGATGTGACGTTTGGACAATCGAAAGAATATTAATACTCTGATGTTTTTTCTCTAGCCTAATATAAGCTGGTTATCCAAAACTAAAATCAGACAAAAGTTAGCTACATTTTAGTTCAATTAGCCCCATTCTTATATATTTTGGTCTTACGCTTATTCAAGGGCCGTTCAGAATTTATTTTTGATATTTCGTAAAAAATTGCAGCTTCCACTCTACGTCGGGAGGGGAATGCACGAGAATCCTCTTTCTCTAATCAAGTAATCTTTCCTTACTACATGTATATAGTGGTTTAATTAGTGGTCCGCTGCTTTATGTGTAATCTTATTTGTTGTTTTCTAGGTACACGTTCTTTTGGGTTGTCCTCATAGTAGCAAAGTTAGCTTTCAGTTTCTACTTAGAGGTGTTTATCCTTTTCCTCATCTTTTGCTTGTAAAGATTATCTACGCAAGTTCAAAATTTTGACATATTATATATTCATTATTTCCAATTATATTTCTTTTCGAAAAAAAATTATTTCCAATTATATTTGGAACATGAATTGCAGATAAAGCCACTAGTTGGTCCAACAAAAGCAATAATGCGTGTTCACATAAACCGTTACCAATGGCATGAGTTTTTCCCCCAAGGTAGTTAAGGTTTGGAAGCCCTAAAGTACATAGATTACATCACGAACTTATTGATTCACGCATTATAATTTCCTCTTTCCAGCCAGCAACAATATGGGAGTTGTGATTGCACTCTGGGCTCCTATTATTCTTGTATGTCCTTTTTATCTCATAACTCATTTCTTCAACACTACAAACTAGAAGAAGAACTTCTGACTCTTAAATAGATAAATTGTCGATCTGGTTATATTTGATCTCCAACAGGTCAAATGGGTAGAGTTTGAAAACATAGATGATATCAACTTGAGTCACATTGGTTGAACGAGCCAAATGGGTCGAAACTCACCCAAAGTGTGTTTAAAATGAATAAACCTTCCAATATTGTATATTAACAGAAATTAGAGTATGATTGCTATTATACAGTTTTTTGTATCACTTAAAGCATATTACTTGTTTATAGAATTTAGAATATTATAGACAATAGTGTTTGCTGGTCAACCCAATCTGAGCTGTTTTGACCCATATATTGACCCAAACTTGTTGACGCGTTACCAACCTCCTCGACACATCCATATTGCCAGCTCTACTGTCTACAAACCTTACATAACTTTTTTTTTGATCTTCAACAGGTGTATTTTATGGATACTCAAATTTGGTATGCCATATTTTCCACAATATTCGGTGGTTTTTACGGCGCATTTAGACGTCTTGGAGAGGTTGCTCCTTGCCACTTTATTGTTAAAGCTTGTTATTATGCTTGTTTCTTTCCTCAAGAATATTCTTTTTCAGATAAGAACTCTTGGAATGCTGAGGAGCCGGTTTGAGCAACTACCAATTGCTTTTAATGAATGCTTAATCCCACGAGAAAAAAATGAGAGTCCCAAAAAGGGACTCAAGGCTACTCTCTCACGTCGATTCACCAAGGTTAAGCATTATTATTATAATAACTAGTAACCACGCATTACAACCTTGTTTTCTAATATTTGGGTATCTATCTCAGGTCACATCCCAGAAAGAGGATGCAGCAAGGTTTGCTCAGATGTGGAATAAAATAATCACAAGTTTCAGGGAGCAGGATTTGATAAATAATAGGTGCTATGAAGATGATTTAGTATATTAAATATTTAAAAAATTTATAAGTATATACTGATTCTTTCATGGGTTTTGTAATTGTTTATTAGGGAAATGGCCCTATTACTCATGCCATACTGGGCAGATCGTGATTTGGATCTCATTCAGTGGCCTCCTTTTTTACTCGCTAGCAAGGTTTATTCATCAAGAATGATTTTCTTTCATAAATCTTTAAGGAATATTAGAGATGGAAAAATGGGCGGGATAGGAAATAGGTCAAAGAGGCTATTTTTATTTTATTTTATTTTTTTGGCATGGGTCTATTTCTTCAGGTTGAGCCGAAACACTTATTCTCCAATACTATTTCTAATCTTTTCTGTAACCCATTTGTGTTTCAAGTATAATTTCAAAATTGTATTATTTCAATGATAATATTAATATTTGTGGTATAGAGTTATTTACCAGGTTTTATGCATTAGAAGTACGCTATGGGTGACTTTGACTCGTTTGACCTGTTTCAGTTAAGCTATTTTTTTGGGTAGACCCATAGGAGATAAAAGTTAACATGAATTGTCCCATTTTCCCATCAATTCTTCATAATTGCCACCTCAGGCGTAATACATATTGACTTTTGTAATGATCACTATGTAGCTTCCTATAGCATTGGATATGGCAAAAGATAGTACTGGAAGGGACTCCGAACTGCAAAAGAGGCTGAATTCAGACCGTTATATGGTCTATGCGGTTCGCGAATGCTATGCTTCATGCCAAAATATTATGAATTTTCTGGTGTCGGGAGAGCGAGAGAAGGCGTATGTAAATCATCTTCAGCATCATTTCTTAGAAGTTTTCATTTGTTTATATGACTAACTTGTCCAACAACGTGGTTTGACTCTTTCAGTGTTTTGAGCGAGATATTTGCCACAGTCGACAAACACATAGAGGAGGAAAATTTAACGGAGTTGGATATGAGTGAACTTCCTAGCCTCACTGTTCAATTTGTTAAGCTTATTGAATTTTTGGTAACTATGCTGTATTCTCTTCAATCCCATAAACATTGCAAAATTTAACCCTGCAGATTGTTGATATCTGTTTTTGACTATATGTAAATGTCCGCCCCTTCCAATAATGGGATATGTTATTTATCATTGTGCGTTACAATGAAGAAATAATTGACTCCTAAGTCACGGCCTTTGTTTTTTACAGATGAAAAATGACAAAAAAGACCAGGACGAAGTTGTGATTGTGTTACTTAACATGCTCGAGGTGGTGACAAGAGACATAATAGCAAACGAGTCAATTACAAGGTATTGTTAATCAGCATTATGACCTCCTCAATTATGTAAATATTCTTTAATGAAAATATCTTTGCTTCCCACCTATATAGTTTGATGGAATCAAGCCATGGTGGTTTTAATGGAAATAATGAAGGTCCGCAAGATAAACACTATCAGAAGTTCTTCACAAAACTTAATTTTCCAGTTACAAAAGAAACAGATGCTTGGAAAGAGAAAGTAAGTTATTTCGTACAAAATTAGACTTCCAGTTATTGAGAAACAAAATCTACTTTATTTATTTTTTAATTATGAAGTATTTGCATACGTAAATCATGCTTATCATTGCCTGCAGATAAGAAGACTTCATCTTTTGCTTACTGAAAAGGAATCTGCTATGGACGTGCCATCAAACATAGAAGCCAGAAGGCGTATCTCTTTCTTTTCGAACTCACTATTTATGGAAATGCCCGAAGCACCCAAAGTTCGAAACATGATATCCTTCTCGTAAGTTTGCAGCTTATTCATCACTTTTATGTATTACTGGTGCACTCTAGGGGCCATAACAAATCTTTTTCATCTGAAACCGTTCCAACATGCCCTTGATCTTTTGTACCACAACTAAGATCTCTAGTCTCTACACTTTGGCCATTGCTTTCGTTTTGCGGGTCCCAAATAGTGCGAGGGGTAATGATGAAGTGCTTATGAGAATGGGACCCATAAGATGAAGTAGAAAGGAATATCATACAAGAGATTGGAACCCGAATATATATCTTGAACTTATTAAAATATTTAAACAGAATACTTGTAGAAAAAGCATTTAGAGGTACACCACATACTGGTTGCATGTGTCCTTTTCATATAAGTGGTAACTACTCATTTCGAGTCCTGATATTTTGTGTGCTACTTGTTTCGCTCAAGGATTCTTACTCCTTACTTCAATGAAGATGTCCTTTTCCCCATGGATACTTTGGAGGAACCAAACGAAGACGGGGTTTCCATCCTCTTTTATCTGCAGAAAATTTTCCCAGGCAAGTTTTTTTCTTAGTTGTCTCCTCTATGACATTGTATCCGGGTGGTATGATACTGAGTAACTATCTGATATACAGACGAATGGGAAAATTTTCTTGAAAGGATGAATTGCAAAACTGAAGATGACCTGAAAGGTATTCCGGATATGGAAGATCAACTTCGCCATTGGGCATCATATAGAGGTCAAACGTTGACTAAAACTGGTATGTATTTTTCTTCTTTTTTTGAAAAAGACTTATACTAAGTGATTGTGTTTTGTTTGTAATTCCTTATATTTTGAACATGAATTAGTACGAGGTATGATGTATAATCGACAAGCATTGGAACTTCAGGCTTTTCTTGATATGGCACCAGATGAAGGTATGTAAAAAAATTACTTTTTTTTTTTTTTTTTGATATATCAGATTATCATGCTGTGCAAGTTTTATCTTATTTCAGAGTTGATGAAAGGTTACAAGGCTGCTGAATCTAATACTGACGAACATTTAAGCAATGAAAGATCGTTGCTGACACAATGTCAAGCTGTGGTGGATATGAAGTTCTCATATGTGGTATCTTGCCAACAATATGGTATTCAGAAACGACAAGCAGATTTTCGTGCCCACGACATTCTCAGGCTCATGACAACGTATGACTTTTCTTTTTCTTTTATTTGAAACTCTGTTATTATTGTATGGGACCAAGTCAGGTTGGGTTGAGGCACAAACAATATTCGGTCCTATTAACTTTTTTATAAATATCTAATGTGATAGCTACGATTACACAAACAATATTATTGCAAAATTTATTTGAAAATATATGAGCATATTTAGAAGGTTAGCACATTTGGTTTAGACTAGGTGAATTTCTACATATTTGACCCATTTGACTGGTTTGAGGTCGGAATTGCCATATGTGGTTATTTTATTTACGAATGTGTATATTTTTTACATTGATGGGCAGGTATCCTTCTCTTCGTGTTGCCTATATTGATGAAGTTGAAGAAACAAGTGATGAAAAAACGAAAAAAGTGGTTGACCGTGTTTCTTATTATTCAGTTCTTGTGAAAGCTGTGCCAAAGTCTGGTGATTCCACTGACCCTGTTCAAAACCAAGATCAGGTACAAGTTCTGATACTTTTTAGAGGCACAATCAATGCATAATAAAGGTGGAATTTCCTAAAGGTGGCAAAAATGGACGGGTTAGGTAATGGATCAAAATGGGTAATGTTTTTTTGGTACGGATTGGGTTGACCTAGAGCATTTTATGTCCAAAAAAGTTATTTTTGAAGTATATAGTGGGTCAGCATGATTGGGTTCAGATTTATACATACTATGGACGACTTTCGACCCAATCCATTTGATCCATTTTTTGAAGATACATTTTATTTTACCCATTTGACATGTTAGATATATAAAATAACCCAAAGTAAGTCATAATTATGTAAATGGGTATTTCTTGCCATACGAAGATAAAATAACCATGTCAAAAGGTAGAATAACTATTACAAAATAAAAAATGAATTGGTTTTTAATGCTGTAACGGTATAATAATATTTAATTTTAACAAGTACAAGTTTCACAACGAAAGTGAAAGTAGGACAACCAGTAAAGGACTGAGGCAGGGTTTTTTTATTAATCAATCAGGATGTTAATACATACACATTTTTGTTTGTTCAGGTTATTTATCGTATAAAACTTCCTGGACCTGCCATATTGGGGGAGGGAAAAGCAGAAAACCAAAACCATGCAATAATATTTACACGTGGAGAGGGCCTGCAAACAATAGATATGAATCAGGTACTCCTTTCTA
Source organism: Artemisia ludoviciana (assembly GCA_034509245.1). Classification (NCBI taxonomy): domain Eukaryota; kingdom Viridiplantae; phylum Streptophyta; class Magnoliopsida; order Asterales; family Asteraceae; genus Artemisia; species Artemisia ludoviciana. The sequence continues at coordinate 10,880 of JAYDZM010229210.1, forward strand.
TTGTCTTTAGTATTTCAATACTTACCATCTCCTAACCTGCTTATTGTCATGCTAACAGGACAACTACATGGAAGAAGCTCTCAAAATGAGGAATTTGCTTCAAGAGTTTCTTGTCACTCATGGTGTCCGGACCCCAACCATACTCGGGCTTAGGGAGCATATTTTCACTGGCAGGTAATTCATGAGTCATTTGTTTCACTCTTATTTGTTTCAACTACTTTTTTTCCCATCTTTTGTTTATAGAAAGAGTTGAACCAGATTATGTTTCATCTTTAACAAGTCAAATTTATTGAGCATCGCCTAAAGTGTTTATAGAATGCATAGAACCTTCTAAATCATATTTGTTTTTATCAAAAAAACAGATCTTTAGTGAAATTATAGAATATCTGTGATCTCACTAGACAAGCTAATTTATAGGGAAAAAAAATAAAAATAAAAATAAAATAAAAATAAAAATAAAATAAAATAAAAAATTGACATACACTTTATCAAAATTGATGGAGAATTAATGTCTAGAATACACGCTAAAGACAAAATAAAGAAACTGATGAAACACAATTAATAACTACTTTTATTTACTAAATCAGGATTGAAACTTCCACTATTTTCTGAACAACCCAAAATGGAAAGTGTTTAACTGTAACAACAACACGTTAACCATAACTAAACTGAATTTGTGCTATCAATTTCCCATTATGCTTTGAGGTTTGCAACTTTGCGTGATGTATAATTTTTATTTTATGTCCTAGTGCAAAAAGGTTGGGAGCTTAAGATTATAAGTATCACTTGTTCAGATTCTCAGTTTGTACTGTTATTAAAGAAGATTTCTCATTCAAACATCAAAACTAAAGAGAGACTCCATATAATTCTAAAATTAATTCTTTTCGTTCAATTGTATTAAATAGACGCTAGTTTGTGTATTTGATAAATCCCTTATAAGGCTCTAATGTAAAATTGCATTACAAATCTTCATTATCTAACCATTTTTTATATGATATCTGCTTTCAGTGTGTCTTCTCTTGCATGGTTCATGTCAATGCAGGAGACAAGTTTTGTGACTATTGGACAAAGACTGTTGGCTAACCCGTTAAAGTAAGCTTTATGATCTTGTCATCTTAAAGATATTCATTTTTAGCCCATGTCAAATGTTTAAGCAATTTAATAGTCTTTATTAATAGTTTGTGGATTAAAAATTCAATTGCTATTTTAGCTTATACTCCACCATCTCAGTTCTTTCAACATAGCTGGTTTAGAATTTATGATCAATTTTTCACAAGGTACTACATAGTTTTGCATGCTAGACGCACCTTGAATTTTATCATATTTCTTTATGCTTTTGGTGTAGTATAACAATTGCTATGACAAATATTAATTTCATATATTCAAATGATAATTTTGTTTCCTATGGATTTTTCCCTGTATATAGGATCTTCTCCTGCTATTATATGAGTATTTTCTTTGCATCGTTTGCATTTTTAAGACACATGATCCAACAAGAGTCTTACATCTTATAGCAACAGTTTTTACGATCATGGCTACATAAAAAGAAACATCATATAGTAGACAACTACATGAAGGGGAGCTGCCTGCATGATTTTGACAATTAAATACTTATGTTGTAGATTTCTTCACACTCATTATCTAATTCATGTCTTGCTCATTCAGAGTAAGGTTTCATTACGGGCATCCAGATGTGTTTGAGAGACTATTTCACTTGACCAGAGGGGGTGTGAGCAAGGCATCTAAAATTGTCAACCTGAGTGAAGATATATTTGCAGGCAAGTCGTTTCTTATGATTCTTTTCCTTATCCATTATGTATTTTACTATTACTTTGACTCCCTTTTATTTACATTTTCCATTATTCTCAGGTTTCAATTCTACCTTACGTGGAGGTAATGTTACTCATCATGAATACATACAAGTTGGTAAGGGGAGAGATGTCGGTCTCAACCAAATCTCGTTGTTTGAGGCAAAGATAGCCAATGGAAATGGGGAGCAAACAATGAGTCGTGATATATACAGGCTTGGACACCGTTTTGATTTCTTTCGCATGCTCTCTTGCTATTTTACCACTGTTGGATTCTATTTTAATACACTGGTAAGATTTGAAAATGGTGTGTATTCTTGGTATTTATAGTTGCAATAAATTTGACAAAAACTTATATTTTATGGCAGCTCACTGTGCTTATTGTATACATCTTTCTTTACGGACGTCTTTATCTCGTTCTGAGTGGACTTGAAAGAGAGTTGACTTCAAACAAGAGACTTGTGAACGATGAACCTCTTCAAGTAGCTCTTGCTTCTCAATCTTTTGTTCAAATTGGATTTCTTATTGCACTACCAATGATGATGGAAATAGGTCTCGAAAGAGGGTTTCATAAAGCATTTACCGATTTTGTCCTCATGCAATTAAAGTTAGCTTCTGTATTTTTTACATTTTCACTAGGAACTAAAACCCATTATTATGGAAGAACTTTGCTTCACGGGGGTGCACTATATAGAGCCACAGGTCGTGGGTTTGTTGTGTTCCATGCTAAGTTTGCTGAGAATTATAGACTTTATTCTCGGAGTCATTTTGTCAAGGGTATTGAGCTTCTAATCTTACTCGGTATATATGAAATTTTTGGTCAGTCATATAGAGGTCCCCATTCATACGACTGGCAAAAGATTGTTGATGACTGGACTGATTGGAGTAAGTGGATGATGGCGTTTTGCTCCATTCCTTTTTGGTCAGTATCAATGTGGTTTATGGTGGGATCATGGCTTTTTGCTCCATTCCTTTTTAATCCTTCTGGTTTTGAGTGGCAAAAGATTGTTGATGACTGGACTGATTGGAGTAAGTGGATGAGTAACCGTGGAGGAATTGGTGTCTCTGTTGATAAAAGTTGGGAATCTTGGTGGGAAAAGGAACAAGAACATCTTGTATCTTCTGGTGTAAGGGGTACTATCACAGAGATCTTTTTGGCGCTTCGGTTCTTTATTTATCAGTTTGGTCTTGTTTATCATCTCAGCTTAACAGATAGCAAAAGTTTCCTGGTACATTTCATGTCTCAGATATATAATAGCACTAAAGCCACCTCTAGTGTTCTAATACTTTTCCTTGGTTTATAGGCTTATGGAATATCATGGCTTGTGATCATTGGAGTGCTACTCGTACTGAAGGTGTGTTAACTCAAAGTGAATAATTAATTTATTTTTTAGAAGAATGTTCAAGCTTACTAAACTTCACTTGCATATCTAATGCATTTTTACTTCTGTTATCTAATATTAGGCCATGTCATATTGGAGGAGAACGTTGAGTGCCAATTATCAACTTCTGTTCCGATTGATCAATGGTTTTATTGTCCTTGCGTTTGCATCTACTCTCATTTCTTTGATTGCACTACCTCATATGACAATTAAGGACATAATAGTATGCATCCTCGCGTTCCTCCCTACTGGCTGGGGACTGCTTCTTGTGAGTATTATGTTTTATTCTCTTTGTGTACTTTATTCATCAACAACTATAGCTACTCCAAGTCACAGTTTTCAATTCAGAAAAATGGCCATAGTATAAAATGAAAACTGGTATGAAATGTATTTTTCATGTTAGTAAATCTTAAATAATCTTCTCCAATTTTTTCAGATTGCACAAGCTTTGAGACCTGTTTTGCGACGTTCTGGAATGTGGTCATCAATCAGAACTGTAGCACAATACTATGAAATAATCATGGGCTTACTTATATTCACCCCGGTTGCATTTCTGGCTTGGTTCCCATTTGTGTCAGAATTCGAAACACGTACCTTCAGCAGAGGTCTCCGGTCCTCCAACAAGAAGGAGTGATCTTGCACACCGACCACTATTACCACATAGTAAATACTTATATTTGTAGATGAACCTACTTGGTCCAAGATATACACTGCCAAAGGAGGTTAGGTGATTCTCCCTCAAGGTGTGTATTCCCAGGTTTATGAAGCCATTTGTAAAGATGGAAATGTAGTAAGCCTGGTATAGCCCTTGACTGGAATGGTATGGGTGGCTATAACCTACATAATGATGCTATTCCTTCTTTCCACTTGACCATTGTGGATGCTGGTTGAATGGTTAAGAATGGGAGGAGGTTTTGGAAATGTAATTATGAGGTTATGGTCTTGGTGCAATGTATGGGTGAATTCAGGTGTTGAATCTGTTGCAGCATTGGAACTGTGCAGCTGATTAATTCAAAACTGGTCTCTGTATAAGCATTATCTGATATAGTAGTTATCAGATATCCTAGTCGTGATGTATCTGATATTGGATAGTATAGTGTTTTTTCATGAATTGTTGCTGGATGGGTATATCCATCTTAGTGAATGTCTAAACTCAGGTAATTTGTGTTGATATTAATATAAATATTTCACCCTTTGTACAAAAAAAAAAAAAAATACTTATTTTGCTTCACATACTTATGATTTTGATACTTGTATGTAAAGTTCAAGTACGTATTTTTTTAGGTAAAGGGTTTATACCCGGTAAATATATTAAAAAATAATAATATGATAACCATACATGAAAGAGTTGGATGAACTACTCTTAAAATAAAAACTATGTGCTATGAATATGCTCATATGCTCATATGCACAGCGGTTAATTCCTAGCACTAAAGACATTTAATGAAATAGAAACAGTAAAACACGAATGCCTCTAGGCCAAGAACTTTATCAGC
>JAYDZM010229985.1:0-15493 GCA_034509245.1 Artemisia ludoviciana
TGCTGGTCATTCAAAGTTGGTCACTTAAGCAATTGTGAGTAGCGTATTTTGCTGTTTTTTTAGTTTCGGGCTGTCCCCCAGAGCTTAGAGCTCTAAACAGGGTTGCCTGGTGGTTCAGGCAGGATGGAATCCTAAAACGGAAGAGCCGATGTAGTGTTCTTCTTCCGGTCAAGCAGTGTTGACCTCTCACCCCTATCCTTCTCAGAGCTGCCACGGGAGTGTTAGGCATTTCTTTTATGTCTTTCTTGTTTAGGTGTGTAAGACCTGGTCATTCTCTAAACCGTAGGTGTCTTAATGTGTGCAATGCTGCTGTAGTATCTTTGTCTTGGCTTTTACCGGATTCTATCTGCTGGGTTCTTTCCTGTGATCCGTTCAATGGCAAGCGATCTTTCGTAAAAAGCACGAAGAAAGGGGTTAGCTAGGCCACCCGCCGATCAGGGGTTCCATCCTAGAAGAAAGACAAGTAGTCAAGGAAGGCTGATTTTGAAGAGTTTGATGGCATAGATGAAGTGGCTCGAAGTCTGATAGGGAAAGTGATGGCAAAGGAAGAAGTCAATATACGCTGCCTGAGAAAGTCTATGGCCTGTGCTTGGGTTTGTAGGTCCCTTACAGTTATCCGTTTAGGGGCAAATCCTTCCAGTTTTTCTTAAGCAGTGAAGATGAGGCGAGTGTTTGGGGTAAAATCTGCAACTATATAACAAAAGAGGACGCTTCTCCAGGGTGAGTAAGACTTGCTTCAAATAAAGGAAGTAGCAAACCTTCGGGATTGATGAGGAAGTTTTCATTATACACCCCTCTTCTCATTATAAAAAAGAAGGATTGATTCAATTACTGCTCCCAGTTCTGAAAAGGGAATAAGGCTTTTTTTTCGGAAGCTGCTGAAGCGTCTCGGAAGCTCTGAAATGGAAACCACCTATCAGCTCCTTCGCTTGTCCTCATCCCTATGTATAGATAGGGATTTGAAGCCAGAGGAAGCACATTTCCTAGCCAGTTAAAGGCACCTTTGTATGAAACTTCTGCCTTCTTATTGGCCTCGTCCCTCTATCTTGGCTGGGTTATCCTTCATTACACTGAGGCTATGTGATTCGAACCTATGGCCATCTTTCTTTGAATTTAAAGATTATCAAAGACGATTTCATTCCATGTTCGGGTTTTCTTTTCTCCGTCCTGGTTCACCCATACAGAGCTGGAAATCCGGTTTACTCTACACCGACCGGGATGCTTGCACCTTCTATGGACAAGCCAAAGGAGGACCAACCGGAAAGGAAAAAAGACGAAAGCCCCGGAAAGAAGGACAAGAGGTCGATCCGTCCGGGTTCCATCTAAATCAACCAAATCAATGTTTCCTGGGAGCAAGTTCAACCATAAGGCACTGCATCAAGCAACTCTAGGTTGTATAGCCTTGTGGTGTAAGGCTGTGTAAATAACTGGACCTTACCACCGGGCTCAAAGGATCTCATTCTCCGTTATCGGATTGGCTCGTGCTGGAAATGGGTTCTTCCCTCTCATTTCCGGGTGGATTAACCCACAATCGGCCATGGGGTCACGAGGATCTGATCCTCAAACAGGGCAATGATAGACAGGCATCGCTAATCTCTTCCTAGCCTGTGTATTCTTAAATCCTTTATACTTTTCTCTCGTATGACCAATCCACGATTCCCAGCTTAAAGGAATGGCCTAGATCATCAGTACCTGGAAACCCGCAATCCCGGTGCCCCACCCATCATTCCCTATACCCTTATGGGTTGTAGAACAGAGAAAGCAGACCGGCATCTGTTATTCCTGGTCTTACCCTGTGAATCAAAGCAAGACTCAGAGCTCAAACTCTATTTAAATCAAAGTCAAGCAAAGCAAGCCAAAGAGGGAGATGATCATTCTCTTCGTTAGGTATAGATCCGGACTGAAAGCTAGATGTTCACAACCGAGGAACCACACGCTAGTTACTAGTACCCCGACAGCTGCAACCGGGAAAGCCGAAACCAAGCCCTGTTCGAGTTCGTATTCAAGCTAAGTCTCTGAGGTAACTGTAGTAGCGATAGTAGTAAGAAGGCAATCTCTTCAGCTTTGTCCAATCATTCCGCTTCTAAGCCGTTAAGCCCTCTTTCATCAAGAACATGAAAAGCAGTAAAGAAGCCGGCTACTTAACAGTTGATTCGATAGCAGCATTCGATGCCTTTATATATATGTTATTTGCTTCTCCACTAGCCTTACGCTTTCAGGGGAGGGATTGGATGCTGGGTACTTCTTCACTAACGATGTCAAAGAGCAAGCAAGCCTTCTTGCCGCATCAGAGTCAATACTACTTTGCTTCACACCCTCTTGTCGATTTTAGTGGTACTTTGACCCTTGGCTAGTTCACTTCACTATATCCTTCGACTGTTGCCAACTCGTGGGTTGAACCCGAGAACTTATGTTCTGAGTGAGAAGTGGAAAACCTCTTGAGAGCATTAAGCGAGAACCTTTCTAGGCCTCTTACCTCCTTTACTACTTTCACTATCAAGCCAATTAGTAAGACAGGCTCCTTGTCCGGATCTATACACCAATATGCTAAAGGATGAACTCGGAAACACACTCTTTGTCGGAACGAGGAAGAACTGTTGACGTAAAACCCCTTCTTTTTCTCTTTATTATCTTTACTCTTAGTAGCCCCTTTTTACCTGAAGTAGCAGATTTGATCTTTCCGGCACTGTTCCTTATGTACTTTTAAACCGCATCAGATAACTGCATTTTGATACTCTCACTTTTCCCTTCGATGAGCTGATCATGAATTGAAAAAGTGATAGCTTATATAACTGCATTTTGATACTCTCACTTTTCCCTTCGATGAGCTGATCTTGAATTGAAAAAGTGATAGCTTATATAACTGCATTTTGATACTTTTTTTGAAGAGTTAGCTAAAGTTTTGTTCTGGAGAGAAGGCGACCGGAAGGCTGTTTAGTTTACTGTTAGAAAGCGAGAGTACTTTAGGGTGCCTTTCTAACAAGCTGACCGGAATAGCGGCCCTCGCTTCTAGTCCCACTTGTAGCCTGATCGGGACTTCTTTCTCTCTTGCTTGAATGCCAACCAACTTTTCTGACTCTGGTTAGTAGCTCTATACTTTCACCCGCTTGAAATACCTTATCTTGCTGTAAGTGAATTAAGGTACTTTACTTGTCTCGTTAGAGAAAGGCAGCGAAGTAGAAAGCGAAGCTGGAGCCTTAGCAGCCTTGTCAAAGGAAAGCGAAGGTTGAGCCAAGCTACTTGTTAACTCTGGGTCCCATCCGTCCTGCCGAACCGCCAACTCCGTTCACTGCCTTCTCTCCAGAACTCCAGTTTGGCTTGATTACTGGAACTCAAAAGCCCTAGCTTCTCTTACCTTCTAGAACTGTAAGGGAATTTCGGTAGTGAGGAACTGTGCCTCATGTTCCCTGCCTAATCTGAAAGACTAGCTCAGGTCAGAACTCATAGCTCAAACTAAACAGCCTAGCTTCGCTACAGAACTATGATCTACGACCACCCTCTCTCATCCGAAGCCATCGTAACATAACATAATAAGAGATAGGCGCCTACCTTAAAGTCACCTATCGACACTCAAGCCTGTTCATCCTGCTTTCTTTCCCTAGCCGGAGCTTTGCCCATTTAGTTTAGTACGAACTTTGGTGAGAGGCAAGCAAAAATTGATTGTACAAAGGTGGGCACTCTATCTCACATATCGCGCATCTGTCTGAATGATGAACCGGTGGCATCTGACGACCGACCACATGCAACTCTTGCCTGCAATAGCTATAATAGAAAGGGGAGATACGGAACATTCATAGCCTCATCTTTCAAGCCTACCTACCAAGATGGAAGATCTCATTTCGTTTGGAAACTTCCTTAGTTGAAATGGCTAACGTGTACCCCTGCTTGGACTGATTCTTGCTATTGGAAACAGAGACTCCCTCATTTTGAGCTTGAGCCATCCTTTCGTTTGATGGCATGCGCCTTCTTAGAATCAGGCTAGGAGTCATTCTCCAGTGATGGCTGCCTTCATTCAACAAAAGGCTTTCACTATAGAAAATGATCCAGTAGATGTTCCCTGAAATCAAGCAATTTCTAAAGCAATGGCGGCTAGGAATAGTTTTGCTGTCTAGTTTGTCCCTCCCTTCTACGTGCGATTTTCTTGCCGTCAGCCCGGCTTCATGCCCAGAATCCGATAGTGGAACTGGAATTGCTCTATCCATTGGTACTCCTCCTTCAGATTGTCTGCTTTCAGCACCTATTTCATTGCCTTCCATCAGCCGGTTTCACCTTCTCAGGCTCCCCTTGATGATGGTCTTTCACCAGGAGTTTCAAATATGGAAAGGTTTCGAGGCATGAAGTAGGACATGAAATTCTGATAGCAAAAGACCTCTTTCTGCGCCCGCCTAATAAGCCCTGGAGAGTTAGCCCCAACCCTTTTTTTCTAGTTTCCTAGGTTTGTTTACCCTTATCTAATCTAATAGGGCCCAAACTCCTTGATACGCGGTCAAAGACAGAACCAAAGAAGGGATGGGATAGACGGGTACACTGGCGGGCTGTGATTGTTCCGGAAAGCAGGAGTCAAGATGTAGTAAGACCCTGATAATAGAACTCAGACTCTTTAGGGAGAATTCCCCGTTCGTTCTTGAAGAAGAGTCAGTTCCGAGTGCCAGGAGTGGGATCCCCTAGCAACAGTTCACCACTTTCCCAAAGAACCGGGTGAAGACAGCAGAAAGAGCTCACTTCTCTGAGAAAAGATGGTTTCAATCTGGAGTTGACTATAGTTTTTGAATATCCTACTACCCTTCCTGCCTTTTTCTGAAAGCCAGTGTCAGGAAACATAGGCAACCTGGTACTCTGATATCTCTGGTTTAGGTGAAAGGGGTGGTCCGTGAGCATACTTCAAAGCATCTATTGATGGTCGAAATTCATCATCTTCCAGGGGGTGATCTCCTTGTAGCATCTCTTCCAAGAGCAAAATCTTCTTTGTCTGAGAGAGCTGATTCGGCAACAGAAGAAGGGAATACGGGCTCAGAGCTAAGCAGAGAAGGAGGAACGGAGAAAGGCTGATAAAGGAGCGGGTATCGAGAATCAATAGGGGAACAGTTAGAAAAGGGAAGAAATCTGCCTAGACTGGAGGGTTCTGCCATCGAGTTCATCTCGGTTCTTGTTTGAGATTCTAGTAGCGACTGCTGTACTTTCCATTCCTATCCAATGAACGACTGACGGTTCTTTGATGCTGTCTTAGTAACAGAAAACTCGCTTTCCGGCTGCCTTACTTGCTTACCTGGGAATTGAACTGAAACTGAGAATCTTGCGCTTAGCTTGTAAGAAGATTATGCTTTGTCTACCAATTCCTTTAAGAGTTCTTACAGGAGAGCCTTAACTCCAGCTGAAAGATGAGACTCTTATTCTCCTCCCGCCAGACCAAAATGATAAAAGAGCTTTCTCACGTCCATCTATCAGTCTTATTTCCTCCAGCTCCCGCTTCAGCTATTGTAGCAGCTCCGGCCTTTGCCGGGTTTAGAAAGAGTAAAGTTACTAGTTATGCCAGTGAAAAAGCAATCGATCGTACGACCCCTTCATCTATCTATATTTTCTTTCGCAAGGAATGCCCAGTATACTACTTGAGCCGAGTGATCACAGGTCGGGGGACAAGGTACTCAGGAAGGGCACTGCCTCACATTAGTCTTTGTTACTCAGAAGTTGCGTCACTACTTCATGTCCTTCACAGTTCATATTCTGACAAGATGTGACCCAATCAAACACTTAATGTTATACTATACTATACTCATAGGGAGATCGGCTGTTCCTCACTCTAGCAGGCTATGACATGAAATGTGTAACTCCTGAAAAGTAAAGCCTTAGTTGATTTGCCCTCACATAGCTCTGATAGCGAAAGTGAGATGTTCATCTGATCACTACTATCTTACCTGCACCCTTACCTCTAACTTCCCGCTTCAAGAACAACTGTTTCTACCCAGATTCTTCACGGAAGAGAATAAAGGATTAAGGACTAAGCTCTGTAAACAAAAAGAAGATGTTGTTTAAAGTTCCAAGAAAGGGCTATGGTTCACTCGCGGTCGAAGAAGAGGAGCGACGGAACTTACTAATTAACTGATTGAACGGGGTGAAAAGAAAGTCTTTTATTGGTAAACATTACTTTCTTGAACCAGTCTATGAGACCAATTCCCTCAGCCTTGAGCTCGGCAGTAGAATGAGTGGAAGAGTCTATAGAGATGCCGCAAGGCTTCATATAGGTGTGATCTAGGATTGCTAAGATTATGTGTTCAAATCCATGAGAAATGTCACTGTTTAAATAACGTACCATCCCTAGCCAATGCAGGCCAACTGGGAAGAAAAAGGAATCCAATTGAGGGGGGAATCTAGCTATCCGAAACCGACTTTATTTTCTCTGTTTAAGGCCCTTCTCCCTCTTAGTCATGTGCTCGTGTGTTCTTGTTATCAAGGATTGGCATCACCAGGTTGGGTCTCTCTCTTTGGCCATCTCCTCATCTGAGGCTGCTGCTTATTCTTAATATCCCATCGAGCAAAATCAATGGGTGCATAGGAAAGCAATACCCCGGTTGCAAAGAGAGGTTGCTACTGAGCGCTGCCCTGGGAACAGGATTGGGAAAGGTTTTTCAACCTGACTAAAAGCAGGTTGGAGAATGATTCTCGATCAGATCAGAGAAGTACCGTTGACGTTGACACATCGGTATAGCTGCCCCGGGATTTTGAATTCAAATCGTTGGTTGTCTACTAAAGGCATTCTTGCAAAAGAGCAAGAAGCGGAACTAGACGTTGTCATGATTCCATTGTGAAAAAAAAATCTGCCTTTCTCCTTTGGCACAGGAAGAAGGGCACATTATGCGACACAAACTCGTTAAGTAAGAAGATGGGCCTCCCTAATACCAGCAACAAGAGCACGGAGGAGGACTTTCCGAACTCAATCAACTCAATGCAAAAAAACGTGCAATAAGCGTCTGGGTTAGCGTTCGCGGGGATAACTAGCCCTAAGCCAGTTGAGTCAATTTTCTATGCCAATCTCATCTCAAGATTTGGTTCTAATAAACTAGAGAATCAAGGCGAAGACGCCCACCTTACGCGAGGTGAGCTCTATCAGCTAGCGGAGGAAAGGAAATTTGATCGCCATTAGTCTCCTTAGATAAAGTACTCGCTATGATAAGAAGATGATCCACTAGAGAGTGGCCCCAGGGACGGGTCAGAAGGTTATAGGATTTGAAAAGGGCAAGCAGGCGCAAGAACACAAACAGAAGATTCAACAGAGTATGAATTTTTCTGGGAAGGTCAGTTGGGTGAGTTGGCTTTAGGAGTTTCATTCAGCAGGAACCGGGAAAGTCGCCATACCTTTAAAGGTAGCATAGATAGCTGTGGGAAAGCAAACAAATGCTTCACGCAAATAGTGTGAAAGAAGTTCTAAGCTCAATAAGCAGATAAGGCATCAGGTCTTGGGGAAGAAGAAGACCCTAGTAAACTGCTAAACCATATTCGTAATTGCTCGCCTATTATGAACTTGACTTGTGCTCTAAAGCTGTCTTTTTGAGGAAAACTTGAGATAACCTTTTCTTGAGATAACCTTTTATGGCGCAGCAGTTCTTCGCGCGCTCTGTCTGCTTAATGCCTTCTATTGAATCGATTGGCTTGAATCTCTTTAGAGGTCAACTAGAAAAGAAGGGAAAGAGGGTCCTATGTGTGAAATCAAGAAAGAGGGCTATTTCTCTGACTCAGTATCAGTAGCATGAATTGATGCCTTTTTTTACCGGGAAAGAATGAATTCCATTATCGTAGACAAGAACGGGAAGATGGCAAAAGCAAAAGGAGAGAGGTAGCCTTTCCAGCCACCGGAGCAAGGATTTTTGTTATCCAGTTCTTCAGTAAGCCGAAGGGGAAAGAGAGATGAAAAGCAGCTTTATAGCCCAAAAAGCCATTATGGATAAAGCAGGCTATGGCCATGGAAGAAAGCCTTTCGAGCCCTATTCCATTCCAACCGTGAAGAGCGAGGAAGAGAAGTAGGCGTACAGTCAGTAACAGAAGCTTTAGCTTTCGATAGCAGGGCTAAACTAGAAGAGAGGATGCTTTCCGCCTGGTAAAAGGGAGTTCTCACCCCAGTGGAGTCAGCTTTCGTTCAGGAGTTATATTATTGATCTTATCGCGGAAAGTCACCTTGAGGAACCAATCCATGAAGAAGCAATGTCTTTATTGATAAAGCTGGTTAGGGAGCCCCCCCGCTCCGTATAAGTAGAGCTTTTCCTCCATCTAATATAAATATAGGCCCTCAAAGAATTCATTCCAAGCCCTCTCGCCCTTCCAAAAGTGAGAATGGCAGAATCATGAATTAGAGAATTTCGATAAAGCCTAATTTCCTTCTCCGTGGGAAGAGTGCATAGAGAGAAATTCATATTGGCATCAACTAGAACAGGAATAGCATCAAGTAAAGAAGGGTTGCTGGTACCTTTAGAGAATCAATTCGAAAAGAAGTCCACAGCAGCAGTACCAATAACCTCCTGATCCTCAACTTCGGAATATTCGGAGCAAAGACCAGAATTACTTTCGTTGGACGGACCAGGCTTTAGGGAAGGGTGTAGAGGGGAAGTAGAAGTGGGGACAGGACAATAGGGAAATTTTTCGATTCTCCTTGGAAGTGAGGCTGTATAGATGTCAGGCGGTTTGGTTTCGCCTCTAAAAAGTCATTCGACTGAACTAAGGCGACCAGCCGCAACAAGGAAAGAGAGGCTCGTTCCATGTTAGCAGCTCGTCTTTTTTCTATTTTGACCAACCGGTCTAACGCGATGTTCAGGTCTTTGTGTGCGTGAGGCCTAGCTAAAAATGAGATATGATTCAGCAGGTGCCACACTGCCTTATGCATCAGCGGCATATTCGCTCTAGACGAGTCAAGATGTACCCCCGTGAAACCGTCTAAGTAGAACTTCCAAGAATTTGGAGATCAAACTATGCTTCGAGTGAATTAGGAGGAAAAAGTCCTGTGGCACCGTGAGAAGGTGGACGAAAGTAAACAAGCAAAGGCCAGAAGGGGCCGTTCCCCTGCTTGCTTACCGGACAAGAAGGATTAGACTTTATACCACTAATGGACTATAGCGAACAGAGAGAAATAAACCTAAGTCACTATTGTATTGCGAACCCCGCGCACTACCAGTGACTGGCTAAAAAACAGATAGAACACTCTTTCCTACTCCAGGCAAGTAGTACGGTACGGATACGGACTCTAACTCCAGCCTACTGCTCCGTACAGAGTAAGGATTCAGGGCTTTCAAACACTCTAATGGACGTTCAGCCTATTTATTACTTTTTTTTCAATGTGATCTAGGGCCATACATTTGTTCGATCAAGTAGTTGGTCAAGTCTTCCTTTCACTGGCACAGCAGGCTGTGGGATTTGGTAATTCTGGCCATTGACCCCCCTTGTACATTCAGTGGTGGTTTTTCCTGACTATTCCGGCCTGTCACTTGGCCATTCGAAGCATCTATTCCAGGATTTAGGGCTGCCCAATCACTGGGTTACTCTGGGTATTCGAAGGTAGACTCAAGTTATTCGTTTGAGGGGAACCCCTATTTTGTACTTGTGTTGGATATCCTAATGGGGCACCCTGCCCCCTTGTTCAAACAAAGGGTTCTCCCTAAGGCTTGGGAATTCATTAGCTAGAGGTACCTAGGGTCCTGTGGGGGTGCCCTAGTGCTAAGGGTCATTCTTTTCCTCTCCACAGATACCGAGATCTATCCTTAGATAGACGCACTAGAAAGTTGAACAGGAAAGTTGAGACTGGCTTGTTCATGAGGCGAATGAAGGTTTTCTAGTTTCAATCTATAAATACCGTTTAGCCCTCACTCGCCGGTGGGCTCACAACACTTGCTTTGTTGATTGAATCGATCGGGATGCCCTCGGGGGCATCCCTCCCTGTTGTTGTTGATTGAACAGTGGAGATTCTCATACTTGTTAGCTGACTTCTTGCTTCCTTCGTACATTAGCTGCACTAGACTGTTGAGCTATAGAGTTTAGACTGACTGACTCCATGGCACTAGTTAATAGCTATCATAGATCGTTCCGGCCAGTGATCATTTGGAAGATCACTGTCCTCCACTTGCCTAACTACAAGAGATTAGAAATCGTATCTCACCGTATTCGTTCGTCCTCACTCATGTAACTTGCCTAGCAGTTGTAAGAGCAGCAACAACAGCCTGGAAAAGTCTAGCAACACTTGCTTAGAGGTCTAGTAGCACTGACCGGAAGTCCTGTAGTCCAGTCATTCTCTTGAGATCTGAGTTCCAAAGGTAGGTGAAGTAGGATTTCTCAATACCAATGGGTGAAATAGCACCCTCCGATGAAAGAGTCCATCTCGCAAGCACTACGAAGGATGGCAGGGACAAGGAGGAGGATGAAGTGAAGATTTCATTGATTGCAGTGTTGCAAAAAGAGGTAGGGTGCAGACTCCAACAGACAAAGGCCGTTAAGGTGGCTGTGGCTAATGGAGATTTACTGGAAGTCAATGCTTGGTGCAAAGGGTTGTGTTGGACAGCACTGGGTTTAGAATTGACCACTGATTTCATGGTAATGCCTTTGGGAGAATATGGGGCGGTCTTGGGCATCCAATGGCTTGGGGCCAATCACATGGGATTTCCAACCCTATTGCTTGAGGAAATTCTCAAATTACTGAAGAAATTAGATAGCCAATCTGTGGTTTTGTCATACAATAAGATCCAATTTGTTTGGACTCGTTAGGTTTGGCCCATTACCTTGAGTGAGGCCGAACGTGTACACCTTTTGTTTGTTATGAAGATGTGATCTTATCCACCGATGGGTCTTGTTCTAAGCCCACTATCCTAATAGGGTCCCATCTTGTGTCGGGTTAAGGCTCCACCTCATGTTGGGTTAAGGGCTTAGTTGAACCCAATTTCTTCTTGTATTTTAGGGCTTTGCTTGGCATTGGGCTTTAGTTAAGCCTACATCTTTATTTTGATTTGGTCTGAAAGAAATAGACGCATTTTCATTCAGGCAACAAGCAAAACCCCATCGATATGTCTTTCTTTGATGGTTCATGTAGGCTTGGGTCTTTCATTCGGGCCCTCTTGGGGCACCCTGTGGGCCAATGCGTATAACTTGGGCTTTCTTAACGTGGCTCATTTGACGACTCAGTACATGGATGTCACGAGTCCATTGGCATAGAGGAATCTTTTCTACGTAAGCAGGTTGTACAAAGTTTGTTACAATGTTATTCGGGTATATTATGTGTGCTCCGCAAGGTAGCCAGAGCCAGCCAGGTTTTCATGAAAAAGGCATGATCGTCTTCAACTGCATAAAAGTGGGGTGGCCAGCTAGTCGGAATTAGACTTTCACTAAATAGGAATGAAAGTATTCAACCGCCGGAAAGTGGGGTGGCCAGCTAGTCGGAATTATACTTTCCATTCAATTCGTGACACATGGCGAGATTCCTCTACCACCACTCTGTATAAATAGAGGCTTGATTTGATAAGCTTTTGTGCTCTTACAAAAACAAAAAAACATAAGTAAGTTTTCTACCTGTTTCTATCGAAAAGCTATGGCCCTCTCCGGTCGACTTTTTGAAATTGACAATCAACTTTTTCTTATTGACCTTGAAATACAAGGGTTAGAATCTGCCCTTAAAACTACTCAATTGTATTTAGAAAAAACTACTCAACTTTTGTTAGATTATTGCCAGAGGGGTCTTTCTTTCAACCTTCTTCAAGAAAAAATGGAAAAAGACAGAAAAAAAATCCAGCAACTTGAAGAGGAACTCTCCGGCTTCCGGAAGGAACAGCGGAAACTACAGCAGGAGCAGCGGGAACTTACCGTGAGGATAATCTGCCAAGAAAACCGGCGACTCTGACTCTTTTAGTTTTTTATTTTAAAAAGTTAGGGTTTAAATTGAATAAGTGTCTGTAGACGCAAAGTAGTTTGTTTTAATGTATGGTGTTCTTTGTCTTTTGTTAGTGGGGATCTACTCCGATGCTTACTGGAGATAGACTCCTATGCTAAGTTAAGTGTCTTTGTTTGGTTTTATTTGTTATGTTGTGTTTAGTTGTTTGGCTGGTCTATGTGTGTGTAAGCTTCCTATTGGATGTACTCCCATGTAACAAAATGCTTGTAGTGCTGGAATGAAAAAAATCTGCTTTGTTCTAGTTCATTCTCTTTCCCTGTTTTGTGCAGAAAAATTGAGGATTTTCATTCTTTTTTAAATATCCTTTATTTTCTTCTTCACATACTTCACATATACAAGCTAAAACTACAGCCAACAGGGTGGAAGTTGTGTGTTTACGGTATAAATCCTCTAATAGCATAGCAGATAGCTTCCATGCCCTATTCTCTATTTTGGAAAAGGACCTCTTACGGCAGTTGACAGTGGAAACTTTCCAGCTAGCGATTGATCCAGTTACCGGTAAAGGACAGTTGACAGAAGAAAGAAGAGAGATGAGCTACTATCACTCAAGAACTAGAAGAAGGAAAGAAATCGATTCACTTCGCCAGCCTTGAACTCCTCTTTCTTGGATTGTTGTTTGCGACAGACCGATTGAGACAGATCTAGAGATAGAGCTGCAAGGGAACACTTACCAATACCTACTGCGGATCAGGCTGAAGCTATTGTTGCATCTCCAGCTTCTACTATTGTTGCACCTCCACTCTAGCCTTGATGCGCGAGGGGCTCTCGGAAAGAGGGGGCAAAGCAAACCCAAGAGGTGGTTGTTGATACTATACCAGGAAGAAGTCTCTCTCGTAGGGTATTTTTTTCTGTAGTAATCTTTCGGTGTTTATCGGGAGGGCGGAAAGAGCTATGATAGGAGTCGATGCCTTTCTGTCCCGAAAGCAAAAGGAGATCGCTTTCGATTAAGGATCAAGCCAAGGAGGATGCGGCATGTCCCGGGAGAGTGAGATGACTTACTAGGACAGAGCGAGCCAAAGGGAATCAATAGTAGAGTAGACAGGTCTTCCCCGCCAATAGATGTACCCATCGATACAATAGACCAATAGAAGAGACAGCCAAGCCAGTAGAGCCTATGCTAGATATAGGCCATTCCTCTCCCTCTTTCATTCCTCTTCCGTCATGAAAAACAGTCCAGTTGCAGCTATCTATCAATCGATACAATAGAAGGGCCAGTCAATACTAGACAGGAACGAGCAATCTACTCAATCGGCTGACTAACCTTCAAAAGACCTGCTTTTATGCCTTATTTACAGTACAGGGCTTCATCTTGCACTAGTGGAGATACCTTCTTGATCAATTCATTACTAAATGATGATTCTCGGGAGCGAGGCCAGTCGACTATACCGGAGAGGGAGATTTTTAGGGTCCTAACGAGCGGGAAAAGGGATAGCCCTTCATATCGTAGTCTCGCTCAAAAGCCTAAGCTAAAAGAGAGGGGCTTTGGAATCCATTCCGTATTCCGTACGCTAGGAAGTCGATCTTCACTGTAATTATAGCCTTCGCTTGAACCGAAGAGAGCGATGCGAACAGTTCAGGAGGCCGCAGATCAAAGCCTTAGTTCAGTGCCGGGTTTCATAAGTCCTCTCGGTCAATCATATCATTCTCCAGACGGGATGGGGTGTAGGCACGTTTATTGTAGCAGTTGGGAAGAAGACCGGCCTCTTTCTTTTTTTTCAATCGTTAGAAAAAGGAGCTTGGTCAGCCATGTTCCCTACCTAACCTCTCGTTATTCCCATGATTCCCCGTTGCACCTATTCTCCGCAACCGTCGGTTCAGATCTATCTCGGGTACGGTCACAGCGCTCCAATCGTTCTATCTCCAATCTCCGCCTCGGTTGGTGGCACCTATGGTTCTTAAGGTTTTTTGATTCCAAGAAAGATAAAGAAAAGAAGAGGATTTCTCCTCTAGTTGCGAAGGATACTACTTACTACAGATTCGAGTGAAATGGCTGGTGGTAAGCGTGGTAAGGTCGCTGCTAACGAATGGTGGGTGCGTGGAGAATGCTATGGATTCGAGCTCCATTTCCCTCTCGGTACTTAGATCTTCCTCTAAAACGTCTCCCATTCCTCTTTCCTTTGTTCCGCCGACTACATTGATTGGATACCGCTGGGCCTGCCTACGCATAAAGTCTAAGGATTCTCCCATAAAGCCATTGAATTACCCTTGGTTGTCCTACCTTAGATCTTATTCCCACCTTGTTCTATTGCTCTTTCTCGATGGGGCGCTAGACCTCATTCTCTTTGAGACGCTTATTCAATTGATAGTGACCCCTCCTTATGTTACTTTAATTGGGGAGGATGCAAGTAAGGAGCGGGTACGGGAGCTTGACCAGGAACAAGATAACGAGAAGTGGATTTGCCTGGGGTGGGCTCACTTTTCCTCCCACGATTTCAGGATTGGCTCAAGCAACCTATCTTACTAATAAGAAAGTGGCTGCTAGTTGTAGCACCCTTTATAAAATGAGATTCTTCTGCGAGACTCCATCCAACCAAATCCCATTTTGAAGGATGTATTCTCGGAAAACATCATCGCGAAAGCTTTCCGGTTGGAGGTAAGCTAAAATGGAATGACGGGGATTGAATGGCCTGGAAAGCTGGTAGGGTTTGGGGCGAGCTGTGGGCTACATTAGATATGGGTTGAAATGGCGAGAGCTGAGATGACGGGAAGAAGCAGACCCATCGAGAATCGAGGAATGACCATGTACTCCTTCCCTTACGGGGCTCATGGAGTAGCGTATTTCGAAAGAGGAAGACGGGGGTGAGAAGCCATAGCAATATTATACGCATTTCGGGCCTCAGTTTCTGCATCATGATCCACCTAATATGGTATTGTGACTGGCATATGGATTTTTATAAGGAAGGGGACTGATGTTGATTTATGAAGGCGAATATTGGATAACTGAAGTTAGGAGGATTGTAGAGTGACAAAGGAGCTACGGAGGAATGCCGAACGCATTGCAGACATGCCTTTGGATATGGTTTCCGCTGATTGGATTAGTCTTACCATCATCTTCTCTAACCTAGTCAAATCAAGACTGGCATTCATCTCCATAGCCCTTTTTCTTTAGCAGTACAGGCCGGCTGGTCGGGGTTGTGTCCTTCCGAGTTCTACCCCCGCTACCACAAAGAGCACTGCCCAGCCACCGCTCGAGGGTACCTCCGCTCCCCAACTGAGCAAAATGGAGAAAATTCGCGGGAAAGGAGAGAGAAAAAAGGGAAGGTTCTGCTGAGACTCAAGTTCCCCTGCCGGAGGAGCTCCCCGAACCTGAAGTAGAAGTCGAGGGGCTGCTCAGCGAGAAGAAGCGTCAAATGATTCGGACAGTTGTCGCGCTGGCGGAGCAGGGAGCCTACAGGGAAGATTGGGGCAATGAGGAGTTCGACGATTTAGCCCATCGACTACATCTATCGCTGAACCAACTTTCGAATCATCTACTGAATCGCATAATCAACCGGATCCACCTAAACCTAAGAAATTTCCTCTAGACAGAATGAGGCTCTCGTTGAGAGATCCATTAGTGATTGGCCCACCCCTCCTGGC
>JAYDZM010231556.1:0-15080 GCA_034509245.1 Artemisia ludoviciana
CCACTTCCGTGCCATTTAGCTGTCGCCGCGTGCCACTTATCTGTCGTCTGCCAGTGCCACTTCAGCGTCGTTCAACACGCAGCCTCAACCACCACGAGCAGCAGCACATGATTACACCAGCTACCAGCGTCACCATCAGTTGATCTCTACCTTCACCACACACCTATGCACAGTTTTGTGATCTTGGTCGGGTCCGGTACGATTACGTCGTGCTGCGCATCACCGCCATCGGCTCCGGAGCGGTCGAGTACCTGCTCCGGGGTTCGGGCTGCCGCGAGCACGAGCACCGTCACCAGGCGCCGGTTGCCGGGTCGTCTGCGGAGGCGGCGGCCGGGCAGGTCGGGCCGGGGTACTACACGGCCGCGGTGGAGCATGGCGAGGCGCCGGGCCGGTGGGCCGGTTCGGGCATGGAGGCGATGGGGCTGTCGTTCCGGGCCGGGGACGAGGTGGTCCCGGACGACGTGCGGGCGGTGTTCGGGCAGCTCCGTCGTCCGGAGTCGACCGAGGCGGAGCCGGAGTTCCTGGGGCGCCGGCCTGCGCATTTCCGCACCGAGGCGGAGCGGTACAACGCTCTGGTCGCGAAGGAGTCCGGGGCGGTCACGCCGGAGCGTGAGCGGGAATTGCGGGCCGAGGCTGCCACGTCCGGGCGTAAGCCGGTGGCGTACTACGATTTCACGTTCTCTGCCGTGAAGTCTATTTCGGTTTATGAGGCTGCTTTGCGGGCGACCGGTCAGACGGAATTGGCTGACAAGGTGGTGGAGGCGCACAATCGGGCGGTTCAGGTCGCGTTGGATTATGCCGAGTCGCGGGTGATTTTCACGCGGACCGGGTCGCACGCGCGGACGGTGACCGGGAATGAGTCGGTGGGCCGTCATGAGGCCGGTACCGGTGCGGTGTGGACGGTGTGGGGGCACTCCACGAGCCGGGAGAACGAGCCGCAGCTGCACACGCACGCGGCGTTGTTGAACCGGACGGTGACCGAGTCCGGGAAGATCGGGGCTTTGGACGGGGCGTCGTTCCGGGCGTTCAAGGAGGCCATCGCCGCGGCCTACGAGCGGGCCGCCGAGCAGTTCGTGACCGAGGAGACCGGGGCGCGGTTCGAGCTGCGCCCGGACGGCAAGGCCCGTGAGATCGTCGGTGTCGACCCCGAGGTGATGGCGGAGGCGTCGACGCGGCGGGGGCAGGTGACCGGGCTGGTCGCCGAGCGGGTCGAGGTCTACCGGGAGCGGCACGGCAAGGAGCCGGACGCGGCCGCGATGAAGCGGATCACGGACATGGCCGTGTACGAGACCCGGAAGGCGAAGGGGCCGGAGTCCGGGCCGGACGCGGTCGCGCGGTGGAGCGAGCAGCGGACAGAGCGGTTGGCCGCTCTGGTGGCCGACGTCGAGGCGGCCGGACAGCGGGCGGCCGGGCCGGTGTCCGCGGGTGGTCACGTGTCCGGTGGGGCGGTGGCCGCTGACCGGCTCGCCGGTCACGGCGTGGCCGCGGGTGCGGACACGGCCGCGGACGTGGCCGCTGCGCACCTGCGGGACGTGTCCGCGTCGGCCATCGAGGACGTGCAGGCGTCCTACTCGGTGTGGACGCTGGGGAACCTCGCGGCCGCGATCGACAAGCGCCTGGGGTCCGCGGCCGATCTCGGCGTGGCCGCCGAGGATCGCCCGGCCCGGTTGGAGGAGATCGCGCGGGAGGCGCTGCGGGCGGCGGAGGTTGTGCAGGTGTCCACGCCGGACCCGGTCGAGGTTCCGGAGTCGTTCCGGCGCGCGGATGGCGGGTCGATCTACCGGCGCGCGAACGCCGAGCGGTACGCGACGGCCGCGCATCTGGCCGCGGAGCAGCGCGTGTCCGCCCGGATGGCCGCTCCGCTGGCCGGTGCGGTGACCGGTGCGGTGACCGCGGACAGCGACGGGCTGGACGTGGAGGCACTGCGGTCGCGGCTGGCCGCGGCCGGCCTGTCCGGGGACCAGGTCGACGCAGTGGCCGGGATCATCGGGTCCGGCCGTCTCGGTGACTGCCTGGTCGGCCCCGCCGGGACCGGGAAGTCCCGCACGGTCGGTGAGCTCGCCCGGGTGTGGGCCGAGCACGCCGATGGCCGCGTGCTCGGTCTGGCCACGTCGCAGATCGCGACGCAGAACTTGGCCGGGGACGGGCTCGAAGCGCTCAACACGACCCGGTTCCTCAACGGCTTCACCCCGGACGAGGCGGGGGAGGTCCGGGACCGGCTCACCGGTCGGGACCTGGTGATCGTCGACGAGGCCGGGATGTCGTCGACGCAGGAGCTGGACCGGATCGTTGAGCTGTGCTCCGCCGCGGGGGCGAAGGTGGTCCTGACCGGTGACCATCACCAGCTCGACGCGGTCGGTGCCGGTGGTCTGTTCCGGCAGGTGATCGCCGAGCGCGGCGCGTACGAGCTGCGCGAGGTGCACCGGTTCCGGTCGGAGTGGGAGCGCGAGGCGAGCTTGCAGCTGCGCGCCGGGGACCCGGCGGCGTTCGACGCCTACAACGACCGTGGCCGTGTGCACGCGGGCACGTGGGAGGAGATGCAGGCCCTCGCCGCCGAGCGGTATCTGTCGGACGTCCTGGACGGCAAGGACACGCTGCTCATCACCGGCACCAATGAGGGGGCGGGGGAGCTGTCGGCGTCGATCCGGGACCGGTTGATCGAGCTGGGGCGGGTCGAGGAGGCTCCGGTCGCCTACGTGCGCGGCGCCAAGGGCAGCGCGCAGGAGGTGTCGGTCGGGGACCGGGTGCAGGCACGGCTCAACGACTACCGTGCCCGCGTCGACCGTGGCCCGGGCGCGGCCGTGGAGCCGGACCCGGTGACGAACCGGGCGCTCTACACGGTGGTCGGGCGGCACGCGGAGTCCGGGGCGCTGCTCGTCCGGGACCAGGGCGGCGCGACCGCGCATCTGCTGCCGGGCTACGTGCGGGAGCACGTGACGTTGGCCTACGCGGTGACCGAGCACGCCAGCCAGGGCGTCACGGTGCAGCGCGGGCACTATCTGCCCGACCGGGATGCGACCCGGGAGGGCGCATACCCCGGTCTCACCCGTGGTGCGGAGGAGAACCACGTCTACCTGCCCGCGGTGCGGGCGGCGGACGAGCACGACCCGGAGCGGGTCGAGGAGTCCGCGCGGGAGTGCTTCACCGGCATCTACACCGCCAGCTCGGCGCAGCGCAGCGCGACGGACACGCTGCGCGAGGGGCAGCGGGACGCGGGCTCGTTCGCGATGGCGGCCGCGACGCTGGACGCGGTGTCCGATGACCACGCCCGCGGCCGGTACGGCGCGGTGCTGGCCGAGGTGCTCGGCCCGGACGCCGCGGCCGCGGCCGCCGACGACCGGGCGGCGTACGGCCGGTTGTTGCAGGCGACGCGGGAGGCGGAGATCGCGGGGCACGACCCGGCCGCGGTGCTGGCCGAGGCGGTCGGGGTGCGCGGCCTGGACACCGCCGAGAGTGTGCCGGACGTCGTCCGGTGGCGGCTCCGGCAGCTGACCGAGGCCCGGGTTCCGGAGCGGTCCGTGGACCCGGCGGACTGGACGACGCGGGTACCGGCCCCGGACGGGACCGAGGCCGGGCAGTACGTCGCGGACCTGGCCGCGGCGGCGACCGAGCGTCAGACCCGGTTGGGTCGACAGCTCGCCGAGGAGCCGACCGGGTGGGCGTTGAGCCAGCTCGGCGACGTCCCGGAGGTTGGGCAGGTCGCCGAGCGGGCCGCGTGGGAGCGGTCCGCGGGTGCGGTGGCCGCGTACCGGGAGATGGAGCGGGTACCGGCCGATCAGGAGTCGATCGGTGCGGCGCCGTCGCGGGAGTTCCCGCTCCGGCGGGCGTTGTGGCAGTCCGCGCGGGACGCGCTCGGCCCGGTCCCGGACGATGTGGTCGACCACCGTGCGCTCACCGATGGGGAGCTGTACCAGCGCACCGAGCGGTGGGCGCGGGAGCAGGCCGTCGCGCCGGAGTTCGTCGCGGACAAGATGCGGGAGGCGTACCGGGCCGCGCACGAGCAGCGGGTGCGGGTCAGCGCGCGGACCGCCGAGATCGGCGCCGCAGGCGATGGTGACCCCGACCTGCCCCGGAAGATCGAGGAGCGTGCCTCGCTCCGTCGGATGATGCAGTGGCAGCAGCAGCGGGCCGCCGACCTCGAGAACAGCCACGCGCACCGGTCGAAGTGGGCCGAGGCGCACCGCGACGTCGCCGAGGATGCGCGGCTCGCCGCCGAGGAGCTGGCCCGGCGGAACCGGGCGGCCGACCGCGCCGGCGCGGTCACGCCGGATCCGCGCAAGGTCGGGCCGGACGCCGCGCCCGGCCGTGGGCAGGAGCCGTCCGTGCGGCGGCCGGCCCCAGCCGATCACCGGGACGTCGAGGGCCGGGACGTCGAGGGCCGGTCGAGCGGAGCGGCGCGGCGGGCGGTGCCGACCACGGCCGAGGCGATCGAGACGCTCCGGACGGCCCGGCAGACGTCCGACGAGCGGCGTGCCTACCAGCGCGGCCACGACGCCGCGCAGGACACCGCACGCACGCAGGGGGCCGCCGCCGCGGCGGAAGCGGAGTGGCAGCAGCGCACAGCCGGGTACGACCATGTCCGCACCCAGCGTGAGGCCGCCACGGTCGAGCGCGGCGCCGAGCAGGACGGGCCCACGATCGAGATGTGACCGGCCGGGCCCCCTACTGGGGCGGGTCGGTTGTGGTGGCCGTGTGCCGGGCGATGAGCGCGGCCTCCTGGTCGAGCGCGGCGAGCAGCTCCGGGCTCGGCTGTTCCCAGGTGGTGCGCGGTCCCCACGGGGACCGGCACACCTCGTGCTCCTGCCCGGTGATCCGCTCGTGCATCGGCGGGTCGAGGATCTCGAAGGCGTACCCGCCCGGGGGCGGACCCCACCGGCACCCGAACCTCTCCTCCGTGCGCTCCTCCAACACCGCGAGGTAGAGCGGGAGGACGGAGCGGATGCCGCGGCGCAGGCGGTGCACGTCGACCGGGAGGCGACGACCGTCCCGCACCGACACACCGGTCCTGCCGACGTAGAGGTGATGGTGGACCCGGACCCGGTCCGGGTCCCCGTTCATGGTGGCCTCACCGTGGGCGGTGAGGTCGAGGCGGGCCGGGACCGGGGCTCCGTGCTCGTCGAGGACGAACCCGCCGAGCCGCTGCACCTGCTGCACGGTGCGGGCGATCGCGTCGTCGTAGACCCGCAGGCAGGCCGCTGCGTCGATGCCGCGGCCGGTGCGGAACAGGTCGTCGACGAACGCGGAGAACGACAGCGGGGCGCGGAACTGCACGTCGAGCGCGTCCGCGGGTGGTGCGTCGGCGGGGTCGTCCGGGTCGAACAGACGGCCGGGTTCGAGCCAGGTCTCCCCGATTCGTCCGAGGTCAGCCATCGTGTCCGCCTCCTAGGCGCGTCGCCGGTCGCAGGGTAAAGGACCCCACCGACAACACCCAGCCAGCTCGGCCCCCTACAGCGAGCGGGCGAGGTCACCGCAACATGCGGTCGTGCAGGTGTGCACGTGTGCGATTACGGCCGCGCACATGTGCTGCCGCACCGCTTCCGTTCCTCGGCGCCGAGGCGCCTGCGGTACGGGTCGGCTTGCCGACGAGCCATGACCAGCAGATTCCCCCTGGCACTGCGACCGGGCCCGGCAGCTTCTCCGATACCGGCCGCGTGGATGCGGAACGTGCCCGGTCCAGGGTCACCGATCGCGGAGCGACACCGCTAGGCACCCTTGACCGGGCACGTTCCGCGTTCAACGATCCCGGCGGGAACGGGGAAACGCGCACTCCCGGCGCGGCGACGGACCGGCCTTCGCCGCCCGCTACCTTCGCGCAACGACAGATGGAGACACCACGTCATGGCCGAGAGCAGACAGCAACGCCGAGCCCGCGAACGCGCGCTGGCCAAACACCCTGACCAGGTCCGGGTCTATGAGACCGAGCTGCGCTGCTACGACCGCGCCGAGACCTACGGCGAACCGATCGAGGACGACGAGGACCCTGAGATCTGGTACGCCGAAGGCGGCTGGCGCGACAGCAGCTCGGGGGAGGATTACGGCGACGCCCCACTGGCCGATCTCGTCCAGATGGTCCTGGAGACCGCCCGCAGGACCCGGCGTCCCGGCCGCGTCCGCCTCGAATGGATATTGATCGACTCGGCGCCTGAGATCGGCGACGCCCGCACCGTCGCCGCTGCCCGGGGCGTAGATCTCCCCGAGTGGGCATGACCCGTCCGGTCTCCGACACCGCACAGCGCGGCGCTACATGCGGTAACGGTCCGAGAGGCTCGGGCCCGGCGGTATCCAACTCGTATCCACGACAGGTTCGATCCCGAGGTGACGGGCATGTTCCTCCACCGCCGCCGGGTCCGGGATCCAGTCCGCCTCGATCGTGTCGACACACAGCGGGCAGACCGGAGCGCAGGCGACTCCGCACCGGGTGTCGATCGGGTACCGGGCCATTTCCGGGTCCTGCTCCGCACATCCGGCGCACTTCACGTACCGAGGCAGCGGAGGGCATCCGCTGGTGTCATACGGCGTCTTGTCCATCGTCTTGACCTCCCCGCGCGGCGCGTGCCGCGCTCGGCCCTCCGGCCTCATATCCAGTAGTGCAGTGTTGCAGTAACTCCGTCGTGCAGTAATGCAGTAACAGCGTAGTTACTGTCTGCCGTAGCCGGTGGGATCCTCGGCGATCCGGTCCCGGACAGCGTCGGCGAGCCCTGGGTTTGCGTCCAGCTCGGCGAGCAGGGCCCGGACCACGACCGCGCCAGGCAGGTCCGCGGCCATGCCCAGGGACTCCCGGAGAGCGTTTCGTCGGGCCCGGAGCCGCTCGTGAGCCAGTGGGGACAGATCCACCGTCATCCGTACCGGCTTCGTCCGCGGCGCGATGCTGGCGGGGCGCCCCGGGCGAGCTGCCGCCCGGGGCGGCGGAGCCTGATCGTGGGGTGGGGAGAGCGGTCCCGGGTCCCGCTGGGCCTCGCCCGGGTCGGCGGCCGGTGTGCGGTTCGCCGCGCGGGCTGCACGTGCCCGCAGGTCGTCGCGTCGGGTCACCAGCCACCCCGCCCGGCGATCTCGGCGGCGGCGTCCACCACGGCGGTGTCCTCGGCCCGCAGCGTCACCGGCCCGCCGATGGCCTGGGCGTAGCGCTCGGCCATCGGGATCACCGCGCGGCAGGAGTAGCGCCGCGACTCGTCCAGCATCTCCCGGTAGACCGCCGCGCTGGTGGTGCCCGTCCGAACTCGGTTCCACAGCACCGACACCACCGCCGGGTGGGCGCGCAGCGGCTCCACCTCGTCCAGCGCGTCCCACACCGTCGGCAGGACGTCCCACTCCGACGAGGTGGGGGCGAGGGTCACCACCACGTCGGTCGCGGCGCGCATCGCCGAGTAGACGATGCCGCGCTGAAGCTCCAGCGGCGGGGTGTCCACGACGGCGACGTCGTAGCGGTCCGGCGACACGATCCCGGGCAGGTCAGCGTGCAGCTTGTTGGTGGCCAGCCCGACCACGGGAATCGACCAGTCCGCGTCCTGCGCCCAGCGGGTCAGCGTGCCTTGCGGGTCGGCGTCCACCGCGATCACGCGGCGGCCGGCCCCGGCCCATGCGTGCGCGAGAAGGCCGGTGCTCGTGGACTTCCCGCTACCGCCTTTCAAGTTCGTGACGGTGACCACGCGCAGGCCGGGCCCGGGAGAAGGGGGTGAAGGAGTCATGCGACGAGCGTACGTACTGCGGTACGGCGTGCAGTACTGCCGTAGCTACTGCGGGGAAGCGACACACCCGCGCCCCTGCCGGGGCGTGCCTCCGGCGGCCCCTCCGGGGAGGGCCTCAGCTCCAGGATGAGGGGGAAGGGCGTGGGTCATCCCGCCACGACGGCGCCCCAAGGGACAACCAGGTCAGGGGCCCCGCATCAACCGGAAAGGCGTGGTTGACACGGGGCCCCTGACCTGGTCGGGCAGAGCCCGCCGACGCGACGGGATGACCCACAGACACCCGAGCGGGCGTGCGCCCCACGAGCGAGAATCAGCCGGCCTCACGGGCACGGCGTGCGGCAACGTCAGCGTCCACTGCGCGGCGCCAGAACGGCGCCCAGTGCTCCGGCCGGATGGGATCATCCCGGAGGTACACGGTTTCGCGTCCGAGTTCGGCCTGGAGCTGTTCCAGCTCTGTCGCTGGCCGGACCGGATGGCCGGTCTCCCGGGACCCATTCCCAGCTAGCACCGGCGCGCCGTCGGGGCCCGCGCCGTCGTGCCGCCCCGGAGAGCAGACCCGTTCCCGCGGGGCCATGTGGGCGAAGATCGCACTCAGCGCGTTCGGCAGCCACCGGTTCTGCCAGTCGGCGACCGCGGCCGCCGACGCTGCCGAGCCGCTGTAGGCCGCCACGTAGGCGGTGTGCAGCGCCGAGAGGAACCGCACCACCGGCCGATGCAGAGCCCAGCAGTCGGGCAGATGCCCACGAGGCACCTCGTACCAAGGACCCAGAACGTCGGCGACCCACGTCGCCAACCGTGTCCACTCCTCCGCCGCCTCATCTGCGCTCAGGGTCTCCCACACCACACCGCTGACGGCCTCCTCGCCACCGGTCCCCCCGTCACCGCTCGTCGACGCCCGGCCCCGGACCTCCGCGACCTGCTCGGCGAGGGTGTCCAGGCGCGGGATGGCCTGCGCGAGCAGGCCCGCGGACTCGGTAACGGTTTCGCCCAGGCCGCCGAGCCTCCCCTGCAGCTCGTCGAGGACGGTGCCGTGACGTCGAGTCCGGGCGTCGAGATCGGCGATGATCTCGTCTCGGACGTTGTCCGCGGCGCTCACGCAGCTACCTCCGTTGCCGACGTCGGGTGGATCGTGTCCAGGATGCTCACGTGGTGTCGTGGGCCAGGCCGAGTGTGGCCCTGCGGGTCGCGACCAGCTCGTAGCCGGGGGTGTAGCGCACGACTGCGGGCCGCGGTGCGAGGCCGAGCACGTACGCATGGTGACGGGGCATCCGGGAGATGACGTCACCTTCCACCACCAGCTCCCGAGGGCGGCTCACCGACACCGACCGGGACCGGCGACCGTCGGCCTGCGACTCGCCCTCGGTGTCGTGCCGTACTCGCCGTTTGCCTGCGAGGTAGGCCAGATCGTCAAGGTCATCGGTGCCCGACACCCCGGGCAGGATCACCTTGACCGGCAGGTTCTGCCAGATCACGTCTCCAGCGTCGCGGCCCCAGCGGGTCGACAGCTGAGCCAAGGACTGGAACACCCCGACGACCGTGATGCCCCACCCGCGAGAGTCCGCGGCCCACCGATCCAGCGGAACCGGGGTCAGGTTCGCGACCTCGTCGAGCAGGAACGTGCATGTCGTCGGCAGTACCCCGCCCGCCTCGGCGGCCGCGCGTTGCGCCTCGGCGAAGACCGCTTCCACCAGGGCGGTGAACAGCGGCGCCACCCGGTTGTCGTTCGCGCCGCCGACCACGTAGAGGCTGCCGTGCGCAGCGAGGAACTTCCCCAGATCAAGGGTGTCGCCGTCGGTGGCGGTGCACGCGGCCGCAATCGTCGGGGACTGCATGAACGCGAGCGCGGCGTGCACGTTGGTCATTACCGTCGCTGCGGTCTTCTCGTTCTGGGTCAGCGCGGTGCGCAGCATGTCCGGGAGCGTGGCGTCCACCGCTGCCGACCCGGCCTGGACCGCACGGGCCAGGATCTCGACCGGCACCGGAACGTTGCCGCGCGGCTCGTAACGGGTGTTGACCCACGAGACCACCGTGTCCATCCGGCGGCCGGCGATCGCCGCGGCCATCAGGCAACCCCGCAGGATCAGCTCGGCCTGCCCAGACCAGTACGAGGCGTTCTCCACCCCGTTGACCCCGCCGGAGCCCCGCACCAGCGCCGTAGCGCGAGCCGAGGCGACAGCGCTGTCCTCGCACCCCGCCACTGGGTCCCACCGGAATGTCGAGCTGAGACCGGCCAGGGCCTCGGGGTTGAAGACTGCGACCGGTCCGCGGGTGGTCCGCCGCAGCGCCATCGTCGCCCGGGCGAGCTCCGGTTTGGTCGAGGTCACCACAGCCGCACCGGGAGCATCGAGAACCAGGCGGGTCAGATACTGGCTCTTGCCCGAGCCCTGCGGGCCGAGGATTCCGACCCCCCGGGTCCACGGCGCGTACACCCGCATGCGGCGCAGTCGCAGGTGAGCCGGTCCGGAGACCAGACGGCCGGCCTCCCAGCCGGAGAAGTGCAGCGGTGCCGTGAACGGGTCGCGGTCACGGAAGATCCCCGCCGCGGTCAGCCGGACGCCTCGCTCCCCCGCCTGCTCCGCCACATCACGGTTGGACAGCCACCCATCCTGACCGCCCAGCTCGCGCCGGAACGCCCGCGCAGGGTGGAAGTGCCACCGGTGGTGCACCAGGGCTCCGGCCGCCGCGAGGGAACCGACGGCGCCCCCGACGAGCGCGGCATCATCGACGATCCCGGCGAGTGACTCCCACACCGGCGCCGCGGCCAGGACCGCCGACCCGGCGGCGACGGCCAGGCCGCCACCGCCGAGGACCTGGTGCCGTAACCGGATCTCTGCATCGGTCAGCATCGCGATCACCTCAACCAGCGGGTCGGAGGCAGGGAGATCGGCGACAGGCCGTGTACGGGACGCCCAGCCCCCTGCACACCGCGCCACCGAGCCAGCGCAGGACGTGGAGACAGCCACGGCCCCACAACGCGCGCGACCCGCAGCGCGTGACCGCCAGCCACGAGCAGAAACGGCCGGAACCGGTGTGCCAACGGAGCCAGCAGCACCAGCACGATCACCGACCACGAGGCGCCGATAGCCACCGCCAGAGCTTGGGCGACTCCCGGCACGTACGCCGTGATGAGCACAGCGACAGCGAAGACCGCCGCGCCCCGTTTGACCTTGGACAACGTTGAGCGCATCAGGAAGCACCTCCTACCGAGACCAGCGCCAGCGCAGCCGCGTCCCCGGAGGTGCGGTGTCGCAGGTCTGTCGCCTGCCGGATGAGGCGTCGGCCCGTACGGTCCGAGACGCCGAACTCGGCTCCTACCGAGCGCCCGGTCAGCTCCTCACCCGCGTTCAGACGTCGGACGAGGGCCTGCACACGGGGCTCGGCGGTTCGGCCGGCCTCCGGCGCGTCGTCGACCTGAGCAGCTCGTCGCTGGACACCATCAGACTGCGCGGCAGCAGCCGAGCGCGGCGCCGCCGCGACATCAGGAGCTTCGGCCCACCAGTCCAACGAGCGGTCGTCATCGCGTTCCTCGACCTCGTCCAGGCAGCCGATGACGATCGGTTCGCCGGGCCCAGCCGGAGCGTCCGGTGCAGCGACGGGCTGACTGACCGAGCCCCGTCGCGGCCTGGACCGGTAGGCGATGAGCGCGACTAGCTCCAAGGTGATCGCCAGAGCCAGTGGCGGGAACAGCGCCACCGCGACAGCCTCCGGCTTGGGCTGGGCGACTGCGGCGAGGTTGGCCAGGATCGTGACGACCATGCCGAAGCCGAACGCGAGCCAAGGGAACACGCCCGCGCGATCGCCGCGGTGACGACGCACCCAGATCACGACCAACGCCGCGACAAGCATCCCGTCCACGCTCAGCGGCAGCCACGGCGCCATCACCGGGTCGCCGTTGATCGCGATGACGTCGTGAGCGTGCCGATAAGAAGCGACAGCGGCCGGAACACCCACCGCGCCGACCGTGCTGACGGCGAGCAGCGCGGGCCACGTCCGGCTCCACCAGTGACGTGCGGGCGCAGCGCTCCCATCGGGCGGCTCGGCCGTCGGCCAGCCCCAGTTCGCAACCGCCGCCTGAGCGTGCGCCGAGGTGCTCACGCGGCCTCCGTCCCGGTGCGCCCCTCGGCGCGAACCGCGCGCCGATCAGCCGCGGTGAGCCCACCTGCAACGCCGTACGGCAGCTCCATCCCGAGCACCACCGACCTGCAGTCGGCAAGCAGCGGGCAGCGACCACACACTCGCAGGGCCTGCCGCTCCCCGTCGGTGGGACGCCCTGCCTTGCCCGACTCCGCGACGGGAAACATCCGCTCCGGGTTCGCGGCGCAGACGACTGCGCGCGGTATCCCTGTCATCCTGTCCATTGGTCGTTCTCCCAGCTATCAGAGGCAGCGAGATCGGCCTATGCCGCGGCGGGGGCCCAATCCCCGCCGCGGTCCGGCCGGCCAGCCTGGCTTGCACCAACTGGCATGTGCCAGACTAGGCGGCATGAGCGCCTGTGTCTATGCCAGTTGGCCTAGGCTCCCGTTCGTGACTGAGTCGAAGGGGCGCCCGGCGATCGCAGCGGAGATCCGCGCAGCGATCCGCGCAGGTGAGTACCGACCCGGTCACCAGCTGCCCTCAGCACGTGTGCTTGCTGATCGATTCGGCGTAGCCCGGGGCACCGTCGGAGCTGCGATGGATCAGCTCGTCCGAGAGGGGCTAGTGGAGTCGCGGCCCCGCACCGGCTGGTTCGTTGTGGAGCGAGCTGCCCCCATCCGGATCGAACGGGCCACACGCGAGCACGCAAACGCCGTCGATCGCATTGAGGCAGCTCCCGCAGGTAAGGACGACGCGGACCGTCTGGGGGTACCTGTCGGAGCCCCACTCCTAGTGGTGACGCGCACCCCACTGGTTGACGGGGTGGAGGACCCCGCCCGCTCAGAACGTCTTGTCATCGCTGGTGCCCAGCTCGTCTACGAGGTCTAAGCCGTGCAACTCTTTGCACAAATCAGTGAGCGAACGGCGTGTCTGAGGAACTGCCTGCACGACGCTGCGGCATGATCCGGCGTCATGAGCCGGAGGAAGGACCCGCGTGGGAGGCCGTCGATAGGCCAGCCAGAGATGGTGTGGGGCCGCGTGTCGACGGATGTTCGCGACCAGGTCGACACCCTCGCTGATGAGCTCGGCATCCCGAAGTCGCGAGTCGTCGCTGCGTTGATCGAGGTCGGTCTCACCAACCTGGATCATGCGCAGTTCCCCGTGAGTCGTCGTGCGCAAACGGAGCTGCCACTGACTGAAGCCTCATAAACAGAGCGAGGCGGCCCTTGCCGGGGCCGCCTCGCTCGAATGCTCACGTCGCTCGGTCATGCACCTGAGCGACGTCGGTGCCCCGGCGTACCGGGGCGGTTCCCAACTCCCTGCGAAGAGAAGGGGCGCTGTCGCGCTCCCGACGATCAGAAGGGGCGCTGTCGCGTGCCCAGAGTAACCCCTGCGCGCAGAAATGCGCACGCACCACACCGCCGACACCAACCGAGGGTCTCTCCCGGTGCGCCAGTCTCGAGACCGTGCCGTCGTGCCGCCTACGGCCGTCAGCGTGCGGCTCGCCGAGTTCGAGCTGGGCGATTCTCGGTGCACCCGGGCTGGCGCGGCCGGGTCCCGGCCGGTCGAGTCGTGGTCACTGACCAGTACGAAGCTCGTGCATGGCTGGACCAGGTGCTCGATGAGGAGTTGTGGCGTGCGGACCGGCTTCGGACCAGCCGCGCGATTCTGCTCACCCTCGTCGAGGCGATGGACTGGCGAACCGGCCTGGTCACCGGCGCGACCCGAGTCAAGGCCGCTCAACGAGCTGCAGTCAGCACACGGACGGTGAGCCGAGTCCTTGCCTGGGCCGCCCAGGTCGGGCTCCTGGTTTGCGTCGAGAGAGGCGCCACAGCTGAGTTCCTAGGCGTCACTACCAACCGCGCTCCGGCCTACGTCTTCACTGCCCAGGCAGGCATGCCGGCCCCCGCCCGGAGGATGGAGCCGGTGGCTCAGAGTGTGGACAAAAATGGCAACCCCCCCGCATCTTGCGTAAGCACTCAAACCCTTGTGCGCGAGGGCGAGAAACTCGCTTCACGGAGGCGCCCGGCCTGGCCGGGGCGGGACAGGGCCAGGGACGGACGGGAGCGGGCGGCGGCGACACAGACGGTCTTGGACCGAGCGGGGGTCCGCCGTGTCCCGGCGTGGAAGGCGTCAGCGATGCTGGCGCGCTGGTGGCGTTCCGGCTGGTCGGTGGCGGGAGTGCTCTACGCAGTCGACCACCATCCGGACCGGCCCGGAGAGTCCCGGGGTGACGCGATCCGGAGTGCCCGCGACCCGCTGGCCGTGATCGGGCACCGGCTCGGCGCATGGATCGGCCGGGAGCACGAGCTGCCCACCGCTGTCCAGGCCGTCGACCCGGACGAGCGCCGCCGCCGAGCGGCACGTCTGGCCGAGCAGTTCAACGAGCCTGCCCAGCAGCCGCGGTGCACCGTTTCGACCACGGTCGGGCGTCAGCAGGCCCGGGATCTGTTCGCCAGCGCTCAGCGGGCACGTCGGGCTGTTTCATCGACCCCTGTTGCAAGATCCATTAGGTCCGCAAGAGAAGGGGCATTCATTTCGTATCGCTGATGCAGTCCGCAGCGTTACAGCCTAAATTTGCGTCCACCTCAACGGCGACCCACAGATACAGCAAGTAGCTGGATGCCGCCCGATTGAACCATGAAACCCGAGCCCGATCGTGGTGAAGTGCACTCGCCGAGTAGCACTTTCAGAGGGGGACAACGGAAATGGCGCGATTCACCAGGATGCGACTGAGCACAATCATGGCGACCGTTCTCGCAGCTGGCACCCTCGCGATAACTCCGGGGCTAGCAAGTGCCGCAGACGAGAGTCAGCCGCCCAATCCTCAGGCGGTCAGCCCATCGGATGCAGATCCAAACCGCTTCGAGAAGGCAGGGAAGATCTGCGACACCTACGTCAGGAGGACGAACGACAAGACGGGTGACACCGAAGTTGTCGGGGATACCTGCTCGAAGGATCCCGCGCTGCGGGCCTCCGCGCAGCGGATCAAGACCCAGCGCGCCCCGGTAGTCGTACTGGTCGAGTTCTGGTCCGCCCCGCGCCTGGTGGGGAACGTCGATCGGGTGTACGGGTGGAGCGGACCCTGCGACCCGGTTGGGTACCGGTTCTCGAACCTGAGCGAGATGAACGCCGACCTCGGCGGTATTCGCTCCTACGTCGCCGGCAATCTGTGCTATGGCCAGGAGATCTGGACCAACCCGTACTTCGCGGGCAATCTTCGACGAGACACCGGCTATTACCACCCCTGGGTGGGGCCCTATCACGACGGAGCTGTGCGGTCGATGAAGGTCTACGCCTACCCGCCTGTCGGGTAGGTAC
>JAYDZM010233128.1:0-14741 GCA_034509245.1 Artemisia ludoviciana
TTTCATGGTCTAATCTGATACAAGTTATGTTTCCTTCGACCATTCACTACGTGTTATAACTGTATTTATCTAGAAATTTCATTATCTTTAAAATTGCAAAATGAGTAATTTCAGTTGGTTATCTTTCAGTCAATTTATGACTGTCATAATTTGACACTCTCACCTTTTCTGCTGTTCTGGTATCTCGTGATATAACAGGCGTAGAATTTTATCTTTGTTTTTAAACTATGTTGGTCCAATTCATGGATGTGTAACAATACATGGTTGAGTTCGATCTCGCTCACACATTCTTATTTACTGTCTTTTGTTTGATTTGTTTGACGACGTCATTTTTCATATTTATTTGTTCTAATTAGTCGTAAGTGTTTGTTATACAATTGTTAATCACAAATTTGTCACATTTAGAAACCAAAAAACGGCATCAGTATAACGAAGTTTTTTTAATGCAGGTAAGGTGGTGTTCATATGTTCAGTTGATGCAAATGCACAATAATTCACTTGTGCAAGATCACCCAGGCAGGATGACGACCTTGCTTCTTTCAATTTGTATCAGCTCCTATATAGATGCTGGATAACTTTGGCGTTGAGGAACTTTTATGACTTTTTTAGATCCTTGTATCGTACTATCATACTTTATTCCTCCCATTTTGTTAACGTATGTAGGATTCTTATATTTTTCATCATTTGTGTATTATGTTGGCACCTGAAGTGGGATCCCAGTGAACATGGCATGGGTAACATCAGGAATGGCCGTTTATGGGTCAAATTGGGGAACTTTCAGGTATCAGCCGGGTTTTCCGAGTAAACACTTGGTCAAAATTTTAAATTTTTAGATAGTAAGAGTTGGAGTTTTTATGCATCAAGAATACACGTCGTGAAACTTTCGCCATTTTCCTTGCTTAAACTCCCTAACAGTTGCAACCAAAAGAAAAGGATGAACTGTATTAATGGAGACACAAATGAATCAATACCCTTACATGGTCATTTAATCACTAGCTTCCTTTGCATTATTCTCTCAAACATAATTTGGGTCGACAATATTATCCAAACTAGCTTTTATTCTCTCAATTCCAAATGAGTGCTAGTTTCAACAACTCAGATTTTATACTACTTAAATGACCGAGATTAAGGAAATAAACCCAACCCCAAAAACTGTGAATTACTTATCCATGTCTTTTCACTAACTTCAACTAATACGAAGAAAACAAATCGTAACGAAACATATCTTTCTTGAATTTTGAATAAAGATGCAAACATATAAAGTTTCTATAACTTTAACTAACCTGCACCATATACTACATGTTAGAAACATTGATATCACCTCTGAGTTACGCATGAATATACACGTAATACATCTAACTTTTTCATTAACTTCAATCGCCACACTGCAACACTTTGTTAGCTCCAAAGTTTCCGATGTTGACATTGTCCTTTCCTCAATTTAAGTCGAAGTAGTCATGCAATCCTAGTGATCAAGCAAAAGTAGGGTTTCCGTGTAGGGAAACGCAAAAAGTGAAGATTTTTTTCCAGAAATCTCAGTACAATCAATGTGTTCTGACTTGGGATCATAAACGCAAAGTTCAGAATCTTCTTCTTCTAAACTAGAACACTTTGCCACTTCAATTAAAATTTCGCCACTTTTTCTAAATCCAAATACATCTACTATTGCCTTTATGTTACTCTTGATAGTGTATAATTTAATAAATGATTTCGGATCACCATTTTCCATCATCCATACACCATATTCTGGTACATCCCAGTAAACTATATCCTCAAGCACAAGAGACCCATTAAACTTATGTAGATACAACCCACTGTAAGGGGTACGGTTTAGTGGGAAAGTATCAGGAAGGCGTATTTCTGTAAATTCTTCACTTATCATATCAAATGATATAATCAGATTAGAACGACTAATCTTATCAAAAGCAAGCCAATAAATAAACCTATCTATCTGAACATTCTCTTCGTATGACACAACTGTCCTTCGAGGGAGATTGATAGATAGACTTTTCCAAGCCCCCGAGCTTAATCTAAATATCTCAACTCGCCAAGCAGTGTCTGTAAAAGTGTTATTTTTCCTCGGACGATATTCAATTGAAATGTTCAGAAGCAAAGGGTCAAGAGTGTGAGGACAAACCCCAAAACCAAGCCTAGTTTTATACCTCATTCTATACAACACACTAGGCACATCAATAGCAACCGACTTCTGAATGGTAGGATTCCAAATGACAGCTGTTTTCTTTCCAGAATCACTTGGCTTTGCAAAATAATCATAAAAGCATAATAGGCCTTGAGAGCAACCAACTATTGTTGGTTTGTTAAGTAGTTTAACGGACACGGGAACAGTTAGGGAAACTTTCTGATGGGGGAAAGTATCATCATCCACAATAGAAACATAATCGTGCTCTAAATCATATCTTACAAGTATATGTTGTTGCTGCTCAGTGTGTTGGTAATCAGCAATAAACGCAGAGCTTTCAATGAGAGACTTACATGCTTTTGATACGGATCTGAACTGAATCAATGATTTAATAGGAAGCCTTTTCAAAATATTCTCTTGGATTTCGAAAGGTATGTTGTCCCACATTTTTTTAAAAGGTTCTGCAGAAGGTAGGAAAAGATATCCTGCTACAAAGTGAAACAGCGAAACGGGTCGATTAGATACTTGAAGTAGATTGGGATTTCGAACAGAATCAAATATACGCATAGATAGCCCTAACATAGCTACAGCTTATATTATGGACTAGCTTATGGGCTTATTAAAATTTGGAAAAGCTAATAAGCTCTATTGGGATTATTAGCTTATCAACTTGAAGTTATGGCTTATTTAAGTCCATAATCTCAAGCTCATAAGCTCAAAAAGTGAGCTATCGGCTTGTCCAGACTTTTCCAAATTTGTCTTAGCTTATTTGATGGGCTTATGAGCTTATTTAAAATTTGATAAGCTCATTTTATTATGAGCTTACTTACTTGAGCTTATGAACTTAGCCATAATCTCAAGTTGATAAGTTCATATAAGGCAATCATAACCCTCGCTAACCATGGACGCTAAACTCACAATTAAGCTTATCTTATAAATATAACATTAGTTTTGGAGGTTGAATTATGGTGTAAATAATATATTTTTCTAAGACTTTAGCAAAGAAAGTACAGAATTCTAATAATATATACAAGTATCATTGAGTCATACCTTCAAATTGACGAAGAATCACCAATGAAGAGAGAAAATATGGGAGGGTTTTGTGGATTTTATATGATACTCATAATTAGTCGTATTAAACAAGCAGTTTATAAATTGTATATAGTGTTGGGTTCAGATTTGTCTTTGGTCATAACAGCCCTTCAAATAAGCCTAAATTTTCTCAAATAACCAGAAAATTTAAGCTTATAAAAAGTTTCATATAAAAGCTCATAAGCCTAAACTCATAAGAGCTTTTGTCAAAAAGCAAAAGCTCGTTAAAGAGAAGAAATTATACATGTATACATAGAGTGTAGTGGACGATGTTGTTTAATTAAGGCTAATTAACATTAAGATTATAAAGAGACAATTTTTAATACAAAACTATGATACTATTTTTTTAGTAAAAAGATCGAAGGTATTGACTTAGCAATCATTTTTCTTGCCTAATAACCTTTATACAATATTTGTTATTTGTAGTTGCTAATTCTTTTGGAGTACCTATTTTTATTTCTTTGGTTTCTAATTGTTCTAGCTCATAATAACATAAAAATGTTTGACAAATTACCATATATACATTTCCCACATGAAACATCGTAGTTTCATGTTGGGCTTGAAATTGAATTTGCTTTAGCCCGGCCCAAAATTTGTTTGTGTATGTGGGTTTTCAATTTAGACTTTTTTTTAAAAAAATTATACAGTGACAGAAAAAAGGGTCATGCACATGTGCTAAATATGTGCATTAAACATACCTTTAAAAACCATAGACGCAAGAACTAAATGGTTGCATGATAAAAAACCGTTGCAGTAATAAGAAAACGGAAACAAAAACGTTCCAGAAAATTACATAGCAAATTGGCTTCGCCACAACACGCGGGTACCTATCTTCTCGTTAAAGACAAAGTTTGAAGATTATAAAGACTCTTAGAGGACCAACACAATTTAAAAGAGTAAATGACGCAAGTCCAAGAAGAAGGCCCAAAAACACACCCAAAATAGAGATCAAGTCGGCCAGTTCAGATAAACCCGGTTCAAGTTGCTAGGAACTGGTTCAAGAAGAAGGGATGTGATTTGCACACTCCCAAAATTGATTGGCACACTTAAATTATGTGTTTTGACATTTATACCTTTACAAGGTGAAAATAAGTAAATATAATGTGAGGGTATAAATGTCAAGACACTTATAATTTGAGTGTGCCAATCAATTGTGAGATGAGGAGACGATCGTAACCTCGGAGCTCAAAGATGGAAAGCATATTCTTTTTTTCAGGTTTTCAACTCCCAAAAAAAAGGGTCCTTGACAGCAGCTGGGCCCCACGCGCTTAAGAAGACTATTGGAGTCCGGTTCAAATTTTGTGAGTTTAAAAAGAGGAGCAGACATCGAAACCAAGGAGTCACATTATTAGTTATTCAAATGTTACAAGTATAACTTCTCTTCCTCTCGTGTATTACTCGCGAGAAAATTTAGTTATACCAATACCTAACGCAATGTCACAACATGCGGGTACCGGCTAGTACTTTTATAATTTAAAACAATTATCAAGTTTTTTTCACTAAAATATACTACTTCGTATCTTGTACACATAATGACGAATGAGGTTTCTTGTGGTTATAACCGCAAATAATGATGAATGAAACAAATTTGTACATTGACGAATTGTGACCACTCAGCAACACACCGTACGCTCTAAACTAATAGAGATAAAAAGCTAATCCTTGTTTAATCTTATTTATATCATACTTCATTCGCATTATTGGTCATGACTTCTATACCGATTGAAATTTTTTTTTAATGAGGATCTTGTATATGATTTTTTTTATCTTTGTAAGACTGTTAAGATCGAAATCGGATTAGAATGTAGCAGTATACTTTCATGGGTACAAACCCAACTCTTGTACCCAACTCAAAAGATTACACATACAAGAACTGAAGAACAAGTACATTTGACCATCAAAATTAATAAATCACTTGCACCAAGCGTACGTTTAAGGCCCGTTTGGTTCGCAGAATGTTCAAACAAATATAGACCGATTATAACTGTACCTAAAAAGTGCGTTCGCTGAACGGGTCAAATGGGTTGAAAGTCGTCCGTAGTATATTCACAGGGCATGAAACGTCATACATTATATATGCTTAAGTAAAATTCTTTAAATCAGTTTCAGATTCTCGAACTTTATTAACAGGTTAATGGAAATAAAATCAATGATCTACCCATTATGCTAAATGCATTCAAAGAACCATATTAGTTATGTTGTGAAAAGAAAGCATATTGTTGATCAGTGTTCTCTACAAAGAGCTAAGAATGTAAGAATAGTAGAAGTGGCAAAATGGTCACACCGAACGGGTCAGGAATGGCCATTTATGGGTCAAAATGGGGAACTTCCGGATATAAGCCAGGTTTGCCAATTAAACACTTTAGGTCAAAACTTTGAATTTTTAACAGAATCACCAGCTTCCTTTGCATTATTCTCTTAAACATAATTAGGGTCGACAATATTATCCAAACTAGCTAGCTTTTATTCTCTCAATTCTAAATGAATGCTAGTTTCGCCAACTCAGATTGTATACTACTTACTCAGATGGAGTGTAATTAACTTGAATTATGGAAATTAAGGAAATAAACCAAAACCAAAACCCGAAAAACGTGAATTACTTATCCATGTCTATTCAATAACTTCAACTAATACGAAGAAAATAAATAGTAACGAAACATATCTTTCTTGAATTTTGAATAAAGATGCAAACATACAAATTTTGTCACTTTAACTAACCTGCACCATAATACATGCTAGAAACATTGATATCACCTCTGAGTTAAGCATGAAACTACATGCAATACGTACATCTAGCTTTTCATTAACTTAAATCACCACACTGCAACACTTTGTTAGCTCCAAAGTTTGAAATGTTGACATGGTCTTTTCCCCAATTTAAGTCAAAGTAGACATGCAATCTTAGTGATCAAGCAAAAGTAGTGTTTCCGTGTAGGCACACACAAATAATGATAATCTTTTTGCAGAAATACCAAAATAATCAATGCGCTCTGATTTGGGATCATAAACCGAAAGTTCATAATCTAATTCTTTTTCTATTCTCACTTCAACTAAAGGTTCGCCACTCTTTCTAAATCCAAATACTCTTAATATTGATACATCAGGTTTATTATTATTGATGGTGTATAATTTTATAAATGATTTCGGATCACCATTTTCCATCATCCAGACATGATATTCTCGTACATGCAATTGAAATATGTTCCCAAGCACAACAAGAGACCCATTAAACTTGCGTAGATATATCCAATTGTAAGGGTAAAAGACTGATTCTAAATCATCAGGAAGTCGTATTTCTGTAAATTCTTCAGTTATCATATCAAATGATAGAATCACATTAGAACGACTAATCATATCAAAAGCAAGCCAATAGATAAACCTATCTATTACTTCAGGATAACTCACAGCTTCTGTCACTACTGTCCTTCGAGGGAGATTGATAGATAGACTTTTCCAAGCCCCCGAGCTTAATCTAAATATCTCAACTCGCCAAGTAGTGTCAGCAAAAGTGTTATTTTCCCCCGGACTACATTCAATTGAAATGTTAAGAAGCATAGGGTCAAGAGTGTGAGGACAAACCCCAAAACCAAGCCTAGTTATATACCTGTTTCCATCCAACACATTAGGCACATCAATAGCAACCGACTTCCCAATGGTAGGATTCCAAATGACAGCTGTTTTCTTTCCGGAATCACTTGGCTTTCCAACATTTTCATAAAAGCAGAATATGCCTTGAGAGCAACCAACTATTGCTGGTTCGTTAAGTAGTTTAACAGACACGGGAGCTGTTAGGGAAACTTTATGATGGGGGAAAGTATCATCCGTAGAAACATAATTGTGCTCATTATCATATCTTACAAGTATATGTTGTTGCAGCTCATGATCAGTGTGTTGGTAATCAGCAATAAACGCTGAGCTTTCGATGAGAGACTTACATGCTTTTGATACGGATCTCAAGCAAAGCAATGATCTAATAGGAAGCCTTTTCAAAATATTCTCTTGGATTTCAAAAGGTATGTTGTCCCACATTTTTTAAAAGGTTCTGCAGAAGTTAGGAAAAGATCTCCTGCTACAAAGTGAAACAATGAAACGGGTCAAGTAGGTTAAATTTTAGCAAATGAATCGGATCAAATGGGTCAATATGGGCAAATTGGGATTTCGAACAAAATCAAATATTATGCATAGATAGCGTTAACATATAATAATTTGATTAAGAATCAAATAATTTGTCTTAGCTTATTTGATGGGCTTATAAGCTTATTTAATATTTGATAAGCACATTTTATTATGAGCTTACCTACTTAAATTTATGACCTTATAAATCCATAATCTCAAGTGATAAGTTTATATAAGGCAATCAAATAAGCTTAAACAAACACCAAGTGCATAAGCCCGTAATAAGCTAATTCAAACACCCACAAATGATTTTAGTTTTAAAGGGTGTTATAAGTCTAAGCATATTTGCGACTTGTGAGCTAACAATTATGTTTAGTGATTACATTATAGCTTGTAATGAATAAGTTAATAAGCTTATGTTAAATAGGATTGGCTAATGATTATAACCTTACATGTTTTCAAATCATAAGTATTGCAACAAGTAACAAATATCGTAAACTCGTAAAAGAGTAATATTATTGAATGTATTTTTTATGAATATTACATATAGAATCGCATGTCTATTTATAATAGAACATAGTTTTGACATTATACAACATAATCATTAGTTCATAACCCTCCTTAAACCCAATCGACGCTAAGCTCACAATTATGCTTATCTAATAAGTATAACATTATATATAGTGGTTGAACTATTCAACTATGGTGTAATAAATATATTTATCATTGACTCGTACCTTCAAATTGACGAATAATCACTAGTGATCAAGTGAGAAAACAGATAGAAGAAGAGGGGGATCGTGTGTTTTGTGGAGTTTAATGATACTCATAAGGGAAACAAGCTGTTTATAAATAAAAGTTTTGGGCTTAGATTTGTCTTTTGTCATAACAGCCCTTCAAATAAGCCTAAATTTTCCCAAATAACCGCATAATTTAAACATGCAAAAACTTTCATAAAAAAGCTCATAAGCCTAAACTTATAAGAGCTTTGGATATGGTCATGTGGTAGTGATGTGGTGCTCCGACCACATTGATGTTATGACGCCTCATTCAAAGTCCATGGTAACAACCGTGGAAAAATGCTTTCAAACTAAGTTACATAACAAGTCATCATACAAAACTTATAGAACACGTACCTTATAGAACTTTGATTCAGTTCATGTTGTATGAGGCGGTTGTTTAGGCTAAAGCAACCCAAAAACACCACCGAGTCGGTTTTCCAATTTACACATACAATAACCTAAAGAGATTATAACCGCAACTACAAGATAACAAGTCTGCATATAAGTTCAACACCAGCTTAAAAACGCTGTCACCCTTTGTATATCCCATAAATTCAAAACGCAACTTTCATACTTTCATGGGTACAAACTACAAACCCAACTTAAAAGATTTACACATACAAGAACAGGTACATTTGACCATCAAGATAAATATTGATAAGTTCACTTGCACAGTTTCAACCTGCATACGTCTAAGAGCATAATATTTAAACACTCTTCTTTCCACAAACATCCTTTGAAATAAGTTTTTCTTCGATCTTGTTGGCGAACGTCACTTTTGGCCTCATCAGCTTCTGTTGCAATCATAAAAAGTAAAAACCAATGCTTCAGTTACATTCTACATGCCTAACCGCTACGCTATACTAGATTATTATATACTTATAACACTAATG
Organism: Artemisia ludoviciana; assembly: GCA_034509245.1. Lineage (NCBI taxonomy): Eukaryota > Viridiplantae > Streptophyta > Magnoliopsida > Asterales > Asteraceae > Artemisia > Artemisia ludoviciana. Next base: position 9,024 of record JAYDZM010233128.1, read on the forward strand.
TCGTATTTCGTTGATCTCTACCCAAAGTGTTGAAACTCATTTGGCTGAAAAACCGCTAATTTTAGTGTTTTAATGTTTTGTCCTTAAATGTCAGACGTGTTAAATTATAAAAGAAATCACTACAAGAAAGGGGCCAAAACGCCCAGACTGTATCCAATGCTTAAAACCTCCTCAACTTGTATAGTTCTCGTAATCAAAATGAATACATTAGTTATTTTACTATGAAAAAATAAGTTGGAATACATACCATGCTCCTGCAGTGAAAACTTAGATCCTCGTTCATTTGTGAAAGCCGTGCTTTTGCTACTTCTTCCTTGTACAAAGCTTTTTCACACGCTTCTTTTATCTGAAATACAACACAACATAAATCCCTTTAAAGCTGGCACGAAGTTTAATTATATTCACATCAACAAAAAGGACAATTTTCTCACTTTGGATGCACTTATCTTACTCTCTACAACAAGAACAATATCTCTCCAAATATTGCTGTTTCTAAATTCCAAAGCTAGGGCTAATCCAATGTTTATATTTTTTTATCACATTAAAGCAAACTGAAAATGATTTTAAGATGTTCGCGAGCTATATAGAGCTATAGAAGAAGAATACCTGTTTGTCCTTATCATTAGCAAGAGAATTGGAATCACTAGCAGTTGTTTCCAAAAGTTTCCGAAGAGACGTCAAGTCATTAATGAGATCCAATGCAACCTCTTCAGCATCATGCATCTGATTTCTGGAAAATTCGAAGGATCTTTCAGCGTGTAGACGAAATGACGTGCAGTTCAGACAGTTGCAGATCCCTCTGCACCCTCGTGGAGTTCTCTTCAGAATTCCATTTCTAAAGTTTTCCCCATTGATGGCAGGAGTCATTAAGGGTGTAATCTGTAACGTTTGATGTGCACTTTCATTAACTAATTCCTGATTATCTTTACTGCAACTACTCTTTAAGCCCGTGAAGTCATTATCAGCATCTGTAATTTGCTCGGTACGTATGTTGGGCACAATTTCCATAGCTTTAACAGTTGCTTCTTCAACACGTTTCAGATTATCTTTGAGCGGTGATAGTTCCAACTTTAACGAATTGTCAAATTCAACAGCTTCGGATTGTGAAATCACCTCCAACTGCGTAGTTGATCCACTGCATTCCATATCTGATCCATAAGTATCCAAGAGATTGTCACTTGACACTAAAGTGGCGATTTTTTTTCTATCAAGTGATGTGTCAGCTGGAATTAATGTAGATGTGGGAGAATCTGATTTCTCGTTTGTGGCATCTTGTTGTTCAGGGTTACTAATAATCTTAGGTTCATCCATACCAAGATTTTGATGCGACAAAGATTGTGTAGGTGGTTGTTGGCTTTGCTCTCTACCCTTCGTAACTTTTGAAGATTGATTTCCTTTTAAAGTACCTGTCATAAAGCACAAACAAGCATTCAACAAAAAGAGATTGTGGAATTTTTCATTAAGTAAATAAAGTAAGTATATGTAACACAAACCATCTTCGGCAACACTCATCAGAAATGGAAGTAATCTTCTATGAGTATACGAGGTAGGAGTTTGAAGTAAATTCATCCTAGAGCATGGCGTAAGTACCTGACGAAGAATAAACAAACCAAATATAAAATTAGCCATCAACACTACATAAAAGTAACGCTATTTCAGTGTCGAAATCCAACTATAAAAATAACGCTACTTGTAACTACCAAATTAGGATGTAGAAACAAAAGAGGGTGAGCGTTACCGGCTTAGGTTTTGGCTTTACAACCACATCCAACATTATATCAGTCTTAGGTTTACTAAAGATGTCTGCATCTGGTGGTGTCATCTGCTCACACTCTTCTAATGTGTCATTTAGAACGTAGTCATGGCTTTTCTGCACCACATCAGAACTCTCAACATTCCGACTTACTTCAGGATTCACCTTGTTTAAATACTGTTCTTCACTAGCACTTTTAGATGACTCGTCTGTCAAATTGATACCAACAGATACTGCACTGATCTCCTGCTCTCCATGGGCAACCATATTGGGAGCGTTATCACCCAACTTCAATTTTTGTTCAGGAAATTTGGCGTCAATTATCTCAAAATTCAAAGAATCTGACATTGAAATTATGCAAGTTAACAAGAGGTGATGATGCGCTAAAACATAGAATGAACAGATGAATAAATATAGAACCGATTTAAGCTGTGTGTATACCTGTGTCCTGTAGATAAGAAAGCATCCTTCTATAGCTAAATGAGCTTGGACTTTTGAAAACCTTCCTTCGACCACGCAAACTTGTTACCTGTCATTTATGCCAGAAAGTAAAACTTTTAATGTCATTCCCAAAAGTACTCGTGTTCCCAAATTTGACCATAATAATAAGATAAGCATCATCATTAGTATTCAACTAAAGAATGAAATGTATGTAGTAAAGCACATGTTTATATTATGCCTTACTTCGCAAGAAAAAGTTGCAAATATCAACTCAATAGCATCAAGCAGAAGTAAACATTGCAATTGTGATAGGAATGAGTGATAGTTATACAAAGATTATAAAAACTATTAGTCTCTTCCAAAAGATTGGCACATACTCATAGACCATTTGATACGAATCGGCTATATAAAAATATAAAATCCAAAACATACATTAAAAAAAATTAAGTTCAACCTGACCCAAATCCGTTTTTGACCCATTTACATGACCCGCTCATCCTACCACCTCTAATAATCGTACACTCCCTATTTCAAGATCCTAAATCCGCCACTAGATATGATCTTCCATATTATGTAGACTTGTTAACTACTAGTATGATTTAACTAAATATATTACGGCTTTCAATGTCATTAATACAACTATATAATTTCAAGTTACACCATACCGATGCACCAGATAATCAAGTACATGTAATCAAGCAACACTCAATCTTGCAAAAATCGACTCAATCAGATCAAGTAAACACACAAACTAGCAAAAACACGTGAAATGCAAGTATGCAACTTTTAATGGTGTTTAGTCCATTCATCATTTTCAAACCTTACCATAATAAGGCATCAAATAAACATCAACGGTTTATTACCGTTGCAATCTAATCCCACATCATAGAATCGGTTCAAAGTACAAAGTATATCCGACATATGATTTTGCCTGTCCTTTTGTTGACTCTATAGAAGGTATTACACATGCTCTTCGATCTAGTGAGTATCATGACAGAAATGCTCAATATTTCCGGATTCAAGAGGATATGGGGCTTAGGAAGGTTCATATATTTGAATTTAGTAAATTAAATTTCTGTTATACACTTCTTAGCAAAAGGAAGCTTCTATGGTTTGTTGAGAATAAAATGGTTGACGGGTGGGATGATGCCCGCTTCCCAACTGTGCAAGGAATTGTAGGCAGAGGTCTAAAGATTCCGGCATTGAAACAATTCATACTTGAACAAGTATTATAGGTGTACATTACTACTTTGACAATTCGATGGTTTTTGACCGTTTTTCTTTCTTTGCTACCATCTTTTTAAACATGCTTGACCCCCTTAAAGCATAACTCAACCTTTTTAAAAGGAGTTCTGCCTCCCGAAGGATCTGATTATAAGACCACCAAACTCAACCTTACATGGTTACCTGTGATTGATCAGCTTGCTCCACTAACCCTGGTGGAGTTTGGTTACCTAATCACGGTAAAGAAGGTATATTTGGTCTCTAATCTAGTTAATCGTTTATAAAAATTTCTGGAAGACATTTAACTTTTCTTTGAATGAATAGTTGGCAAAATGGGTGGGTTGAGTAAAATGGGTCAAAATCTGCCAAATTTTCAGTGAAGGCTGATTCTATACTTTGTGTACGCGTCTTATTTGTCAACTTGTTGCAATGATTTGGGTATGAATATGCCTTCACTAGAGATGGCAAAATGGGTTGGGCAATGGGTTAAAATGTGTCAGTTTTTCATTGAAGGTCGATATGTGCAGTGTTTTATTTCTAGCGGTTCAAATAAATGTTTTCTTATGGCTAAAAGCTTGAAAGTGAAACGGGTTGATGGTCACCCATCTGTCTATATTTAATGCATACAACATGCTAAATCATCTTAGTGATAGTGATTTAGTCAAATAATTAGATCATTATTGTCTTTTTGTATATGTTTATGATAAGCTGCGGCCGGCTTTGTAATTGGTATGTATTTTTGGAGGGAGTTTATATTCTGTTTCCTGTTGCAGCTGGACAAAGTCAAGGACAAATTTAAGGATGAAGTTGATGACGAAGTTGAGGAATTCATTGACATGCCAAACATAGATAGTAAGAAAGAAATTGACTTAATTGACGTGCTGAACCCAGATAGTAAGAAAGAAATTGCAGCATTGGGGGATACAAATATGAAACAATTGAAGCGTGGAGACATACTTCAGCTGGTGAGAAAAGGCTATTTCATATGTGATGTTCCTTACACCGAGCCTTCGAAACCAATTGTTCTCTATGCGATTCCAGATGGCAGGCAATCTGCACCCAAGTAAACCTGCTGATATCCGTTTAATTGTTCTATATATGTTCGTGAAATGTTTTTGACGGAAATATATTGTTGAAAGTTACGTGGCAAACTAAATCAAGTCTAAGGATTTTTTTTTTTTCTTGTTAGTATTGGATCGTATTTTGTAGTGATTTCAGATTATTCACAAACCTATGAATAGGGATGGAAAAAATCACGTAGTAGAAACGCATAGTTCTGTGAAATGGAGACATGAATCATAGAAATGAATGAATAGATTGGCACACTGATGAATAGACTAGAACAAATTAAAGTGTCGGATCAGATTCTTTCTCACAATTTACTAAAGTATTTACTCATATCTTTTAGTTGGATGGTAAACTGACTCATGATCAATGGTGCTTATATACTTCGTCTGCCTGATTTTACGATGAAAAGGAAGGCACTGTACATGTGGATAAATGCCACAACTGCGACAAATGAGCATCACTAGTAACTCTATAAGGAAGCCACCACATATGGCCTAGTGGTAAGGTCCTTGGTTTCCTCACAAGAGGTCACAGGTTCGAACATTGCTGCGTGTGTATATTTGGGGGTAGCCAGGGAAGGGTCAGAAACAGTCAACCCAGCCGCGTACATTCAAGTCGAAAAGGTTCGACCTCTCCAAGGAACTTGAACGGGGAAAATCTCATCCGTTTTAACTCTATAGGGACATATCCCAATATAGTAATTTTCATGTCTTAAACCATGGAAGTAGGCGATTGGTTAAACTTCATGTGTATGTATTTTAGGGTATGAACAGTTGAACTCAACTAATAATATCAATTGAAAGGATGTCAACTATTTACTCATGATGAAGATATGTCCTTTTGTTTGTATATGTCCTTTTGTTCCGTCATTGTCGATGCATGGTTGTCAAACTACTATATTCATTGGGGTGTAGCTCCCGTACAATGCGGCAACATTTGAGTATAGGTGCATTTTCTACGATATCCTTGGTGGACAGTTCCAAAACTAATATCAAGCTTTGACAAGTCTAACCGAAAAGATCAATCTGAGTTCACATATATGAATTCTGATTTTTAGATAAAAACAGAAAAACTAGATCGACAAGAAAGAAGTGGATGGCACAACATACTCATAAATTTAACGTATCATGGACTACATCTTTTCAACTCGTTTTGTATCACATGCAACGTTCCATCAATATAGATGTAAATTCAAATAACACTTTTTTTTTTCCGATCACGAGTTAGAAAAG
>JAYDZM010234764.1:0-2500 GCA_034509245.1 Artemisia ludoviciana
GCTTAATTAGATGGTAAGATTTTTTTTACTATTCTATGTTTACTATTTTTTATTACATAATTTTATTATATTTCATATATATTTTATATATAGAAATATATATATTTCATTTAACTTTAATTTGAAAATATATTTTAATATTTCATTTTAAATAAAATCGAGTAAAGTAATGTAATTAAATTTAGAATCTTATTCTATTTCTATATTTATTGTATATTACAATCTTATAATATTATTATTTATTATATATAATTCGAAATAATTTCATATTTAATTAATAAATAATTTTATTTTGAATTCTCTTCTAATTCTAAATTAACGGAATGGTTAGTTATAGCCATTTTATTAGTTTTAGTTATGGCTATTAATTTAATTTAAAATTAATAATACTCAAATCTTCCTTTTCGTTTTTTTGTTATGTTATAATGTTTTTTTTTGTTATGTTATAATGTTATAGAAGGCCTGCCCTAAGAATAACATGAAAGATAAAAGCGCAATCCAGATCATAATGAAACACTCCTCTGGTTTCATTCGGAAAGGTGAAAGCTAAGACGAAAAAAAAAAAAAGAATCGACCGTTCAAGTATTTAAAATTGCACGCTAAAAATGGTAGAAATAGGGGCATATATAAGTATAATAAATATATATTATACTATAATATATATGTTATGCGATCTATATTGAATTGATGATATAGAAATGATAGAATCATTTCTGATTGGACCAAATACGGGTCTCCGATAGAGATGAAAGAAAATATACAAGAAATCAAATAGTAGAAAACACTTTTCAATATAGGAACCGGTATCTAATGAATTCAACCGGTCCAGCATAATAGAAATGAAAGAAAAAAGGGGGGGCGGCATCATGATGCGATCTTAATCACATCAAAAAAAAGAGGGGATATGGCGAAATTGGTAGACGCTACGGACTTAATTGGATTGAGCCTTGGTATGGAAACCTACCAAGTGAGAACTTTCAAATTCAGAGAAACCCTGGAATTAAAAATGGGCAATCCTGAGCCAAATCCTGTTTTATGAAAATAAACAAGGGTTTCATAAACCGAAAATAAAAAAGGATAGGTGCAGAGACTCAATGGAAGCTGTTCTAACAAATGGAGTTGGCTGCATTGTGTTAGTAAAGGAATCCTTCCATCGAAACTTCAGAAAGGATGAAGGATAAACCTATATACATACGTATAGTACTGAAATACTATCTCAAAATGATTAATGACGACCCAAATCTGTATTTTTTTATATTTATATGAAAAATGAAAGACTTGTTGTGAATCGATTAAAAATTGAAAAAAGAATCGAATATTTATTGATCAAACCATTCACTCCACCGTAGTCTGATAGATCTTTTTAATAATTGATTAATCGGACGAGAATAAAGATAGAGTCCCATTATACATGTTAATATCGACAACAATGAAATTTATAGTAAGAGGAAAATCCGTCGACTTTAGAAATCGTGAGGGTTCAAGTCCCTCTATCCCCAAAACGACCCGGTTGACTCCCTAATTATTTATTTTCATTTTATCATTTTGTTAGCGATTCAAATAAAAATTCGTTATATTTATCATTCATTCTCATTCTACTCTTTTCTTTCACAAATGGATCTGAGCGAAAATTTTTTTCTTATCACAAGACTTGTGTGTGATATATATGATACGCGTACAGTACAAATGATTTGAGCAAGGAATCCATTAAATTTGAATAATTAACAATACATATCATTACTTGTACTGTACTGAAACTTTGAAAATTTTTTTTTGAAGATCCAAGAAATTCTATTAGATCCTGTATAATACTTTGTAATACTTTTTCGTTTTTCTAATTGACTAATTGACATAGACCCAAGTCCTATATTAAAATAAAATGAGGATGATGCGTCGTGAATGGTCGGGATAGCTCAGCTGGTAGAGCAGAGGACTGAAAATCCTCGTGTCACCAGTTCAAATCTGGTTCCTGGCACATGAGTAATTTGTATGAGTATATATTCTAAAAATTAATTGATATGGGTCGACATACATATTCATTAATAGTATAAATCATGATACATATTTATCCATCTAAATGTCGGAGATATACCCCTTATATATATCATATGTATATAAAGTATACAAAAGAATTCCATTTTGTTTCCTCTTGTTTTTTTATTTGTCCGTACTGTGTCTCCTTTTGTTCAAAAAAAACGTTAATACTTTATACATATTCGAAAGGCTAAATTAGTTAGTTGAAAGAGAAAAAGTATAGTCTAGAGGAGTTGAGGGATGGGAATAGCCAAAGTTCATTTCAGATACAGTACAAATAGAATATGATCCTCTTTCATTTCCTTCTATATTTTTTTCATATTCTATTTCTTCATTTCCTCCTATGTTACTTTCTATAGCCCATCTAAGTGATGGGCGCGGTACATAGTTCATAATGCGGAACTCTTTTAGTTTCATCCTAGTGGCTCGGCTCATTCGAAAAAGTATCTTCAAAATTTGAGAATCT
>JAYDZM010234764.1:5000-7500 GCA_034509245.1 Artemisia ludoviciana
TTCATTTTTAGGTTTTAGGGCTATACGGACTCGAACCGTAGACCTTCTCGGTAAAACAGATCAAACTTCTTATTATCAAAATGATTTGAACTGTTTCAAAGACCCAACGTGCATTTTTTTGCATTGGGCTCTTTCATTAACTGATATAAATATCGGCTAGTCTACCACATTTTTCTTGACAGAAAGATAAAAAGATGGTTCCATGTGCTCTGATTCATTATGTGGATTCACTCCAATCCAGGAGCACTACCAAAGTGTTTCAAAGAAGGGTTATCCTGACGTAGGTCTGCTTCTGGCCTAGATCAACTTAAGTTAAATGGAGTTTCTATCGCCCTGCTTGAATCAAAAATGAAACTTCATACACCTTAAAGTTCATAAGATAGGACGAAAAGAGAGTTTTTTTGAGGTCCTTATACTCATTATGCCTGGCATTGAATAGACAGGGAATTCACCTTATCAATATCTCAAATCAATGAGGGGTTCTGGCACCTAAATGGGCAACCGAATCGGACCAAACCCTTTGTCAGGCTATTGTTCTCTTGTTTTGTTCCCTAAAAGTCATAGAGTAAGACATCAATTTCTCAATAAGATCAAATCTTTTTTTGATTACATGATGGAGACTCCTCTGAAAAACATTGGCGCGCGTGTAAACGAGTTGCTCTACCTAACTGAGCTATAGCCCTTGTGATACATATTTTATCATGTAGATAATTTCTTGTCAAGATGAATATTACACGATCCAACATTATATCTCTTTGATACGTTTGATTGGTATTGCTTATTTGATTGGTATTGCTTATAAGTAATATTACATTTATAATCCATCAATGTGATAGGTCCCATTTGTTTCTCTTTGTGATGATAAATGACCTACTTAACTCAGTGGTTAGAGTATTGCTTTCATACGGCGGGAGTCATTGGTTCAAATCCAATAGTAGGTAGAACTTATTAGATACCAAAGTCAATGGTATCTAATAAGTTTTTCTACTCATCTTCTTTAATATTTATTTTTTATCGTTTTTGTTTCATTAGAATTTTATTCCACTTGATTGGAATTGATTCTTATTCAATCGGCAGGAACAAAATTAGGGACGAATAAGCAAAATAAGGTGTATAAACAGAAGTTCTGTTTATACACCTTATTTTGCTTATTCGGACGGACCAACTAGACTAGTTACGACATCACATTAATAGCCTCTACTCGTGTCCTAGCTCGTCTGAGAGCTAAATTTGCCTCAATTGTTTGTCTCTTGCCTTCAGCTTTCCTCAAATTAGCTTCCGCTGTTTCAAGAGTTTGTTGAGCTTCTTGTGGATCAATGTCACTACCCTTCTCTGCATCATTTACTAAAACCGTGATCTCATTATTGCCTATTCTAGCAAAACCACCCATTAGAGCCATCGTTAACCATTGGTCGTTAAGGCGTATTCTCAAAATACCGATATCTACAGCTGTGGCAATAGGCGCATGATTGGGTAATACGCCAATTTGTCCACTATTAGTAGATAAAATAATTTCTTTCACTTCCGAATCCCAAACAATTCGATTCGGGGTCAGTACACAAAGATTTAAGGTCATTTCTTCAATTTACTCTCCATTTCTAAGTTCCTAAGGTCGTAGCTTTCGCAGTAGCTTCATCGATGTTACCTACCAAATAAAAGGCCTGCTCAGGAAGGCCGTCTAATTCTCCAGAAAGGATCAATTTAAACCCTCTAATTGTTTCTGCTAGACCAACATATTTTCCTGGGGAACCGGTAAATACTTCTGCTACGAAAAAGGGTTGTGATAAGAAACGCTCAATTTTTCGTGCTCTTGCTACGGTTAAGCGATCGTCTTCGGATAATTCGTCCAACCCAAGGATAGCTATAATGTCTTGAAGTTCTTTGTAACGTTGTAAAGTTTCTTTAACCCTTTGCGCAGTTTCATAATGTTCTTCACCGACGATACGAGGTTGGAGCATAGTTGATGTTGAATCTAAAGGATCTACTGCTGGATAGATACCCTTGGCAGCTAATCCTCTTGATAGTACGGTAGTAGCATCTAAATGTGCAAAGGTCGTGGCCGGAGCAGGATCGGTCAAATCGTCCGCAGGTACATAAACTGCTTGAATAGAAGTTATAGACCCCTCTTTGGTAGAAGTAATTCTTTCTTGTAAAGTACCCATTTCAGTACTAAGGGTGGGTTGATAACCCACAGCGGAAGGCATTCTACCCAATAAAGCGGATACTTCGGATCCTGCTTGGACAAAACGGAAGATATTGTCGATAAATAGAAGTACGTCTTGTTCATTAACATCTCGGAAATATTCCGCCATAGTTAGGGCGGTTAAACCTACTCTCATACGAGCTCCTGGCGGTTCATTCATCTGACCGTAGACTAGAGCTACTTTTGATTCTGCAATATTTTGTTCATTAATTACTCCAGATTCTTTCATTTCCATGTAAAGATCATTTCCTTCACGAGTACGTTCACCTACTCCGCCAAATACGGATACACCCCCAT
>JAYDZM010234764.1:12500-26683 GCA_034509245.1 Artemisia ludoviciana
GATTTTGACTTTGGTAACATAAGATTGAATTGTAGAAAGAACCATCCGGATCGTTTTTTTATCGATATTCCTGGTTACTAATACTAACTAGGAAATCTCTATTAAACAAAAGAGTGAATTCTTTCAAAATAAAAGAGTGAATTCTTTCGCTTTCTTCCGTGGAATTAGTTAACAAGGTCTTGCATCTTTCTATATCTCCCGAAAAAAATCCCCCACTAAGAATCCTTTTTGTTGGATCGTATTATAACGAATTCTTTGGGAGTTTTTAGGAAATACTTTAAAATTTTATTAAATTATGAAATTTATAAGACAAGAAAAGATAATAACTACTAATACGAATAATAAAAGGGTGGATTATCGTATATATATATTTCATGTAGAAACATGTAGAAAGATGAATTAGAAACATGTAGAAAGATGAATAGGTCCATTTATTTATATATTTATTGTATTTTATTAATTAATATATATTTCTTAAATTAATATATATTTCTTAAAACATATACTTATAGACTCCCTATCCCTATTAAGTATATATATACTCACTTAGGTATACTTAGTATAATATAACAATTATATATGAATTATAAGATATCTTTATAACAATATAAGGATAAGGTTCAAATATAAAACAATAAATATAACAATAAATAACAGGTACAAATATTAAATCGAGGTACCCATTCTATGATAACTCTCAACAGTCTCCCCTCCATTTTTGTGCCTTTAGTGGGCTTAGTATTTCCGGCAATTGCAATGGCTTCTTTATCTCTTTATGTTCAAAAAAACAAGATTTTTTAGATACAACAAGGACAAATCTTATATATATATTTTTTCAAGACTTACTTGGATCATAACACGGATATCTATTTAGTAAAATATGGTATAATATGCGGCTTCCTTCGAGCATAAGCTCTTATGTATGTGTAAACATGATAAATGAATTATAACTATTTTCAAATAGATCGGGATCGGGGAGAATTTCTGAAATGTAAAGTCAATATATCTATATGTATTAGGAAATCATATGAAAGGGATGTTATTATTTTAGTTTGGATCTAAGAAATTCGATGAATTATCCCTAAAGGTTCACATCATAATAATGCTGGTTGATGAGAGTTACTTCGGAAACAAAAAAAAGTAAAAAAAATTATTTTTGTTATTCTCCCAATTCCAATAAAATGCAACTAGGTCTAGTTAGAGTATGAGTTGGCGATCAGAACGTATATGGGTAGAACTTATAGCGGGGTCTCGAAAAACAAGTAATTTCTGTTGGGCCTTTATTCTTTTTTTAGGTTCATTAGGGTTTTTATTGGTTGGAACGTCCAGTTATTTTGGTAGGAATTTTATATCTTTATTTCCTTCTCAGCAAATAATTTTTTTTCCACAAGGTATCGTGATGTCTTTCTATGGGATCGCAGGTCTTTTTATTAGCTCCTATTTGTGGTGCACAATTTTGTGGAATGTAGGTAGTGGTTATGATCGATTCGATATAAAAGAGGGCATAGTGTGTATTTTTCGTTGGGGATTTCCTGGAAAAAATCGTCGCATATTCCTCCGATTCCTTATGAAAGACATTCAGTCCATCAGAATAGAAATTAAAGAGGGTATTTATGCTCGTCGTGTCCTTTATATGGAAATAAAAGGACAAGGAGCCATTCCCTTGACTCGTACTGATGAGAATTTTACTCCACGAGAGATTGAGCAAAAAGCTGCTGAATTGGCCTATTTCTTGCGTGTACCAATTGAAGTATTTTGAAAAAAGGAACTGAAGAATGAATACTTTGCAAGAGATAAAAAACTCAAGAATCATCTTTTTTTCTATAGCATAACTTAACTGAAGTTTCTTCAGAACGCTTACTCGAGCCAAAGCAAACGTATATGAAACAATTCTAAAACTAAATTGTTTATGTCCACAATTTTTTTTATGCGTATGTAAATCCACTTAACTCAATTCAGTAACAAATCTAAATGATAGATTCATCATATATCAAAACAAAACATTTCATCATAAAGTAAAGAATTTTTTTTTCTAAATACTAAATATTTGATATTTTGATAGAACGGGAGTTCTTTCGTCTCGAAATCCGACTACTATTAATTTGAAGAGGGCTCTTTCTTATTCTATATTCTTTCTAAATTCAAGGACTAACCGCTGTACTGAATCACAAAAAAATCCGGAAATACATCGATGACTTGTAATAGAACTTATGCTTGATAGAAATATTAGTATCATATAGAGTCGACGAATGAGGTGCGTTCATTAAAAATTTTAAAATTCACAGACGAAAAAATGGCAAAAAAGAAAGTATTAATTTCCCTTCTATATCTTGCATCTATAGTATTTTTGCCTTGGTGGATCTCTCTCTCATTTAATAAAAGTCTGGAATCTTGGTTTACTAATTGGTGGAATACTAGGCAATCCGAAATTTTTTTGAATGATATTCAAGAAAAGAGTATTCTAAAAGAATTCATAGACTTAGAGGAACTCTTACGTTTGGACGAAATGATAAAGGAATACCCGGAAACACATTTACAAAAGCCTCGCATCGAAATCTACAAAGAAACGATCCAATTGATCAAGATGCACAACGAGGATCGCATCCATACAATTTTACACTTCTCGACAAATATAATCTGTTTCGGTATTCTAAGTGGTTATTCTATTCTAGGTAATGAAGAACTTGTTATTCTTAACTCTTGGTTTCAAGAATTCCTATACAACTTAAGCGACACAATAAAAGCTTTTTCTATTCTTTTATTAACTGATTTATGTATAGGATTCCATTCGCCCCACGGTTGGGAATTAATGATTGGCTCTGTCTACAAAGATTTTGGATTTGCTCATAATGATCAAATTATATCCGGTCTTGTTTCTACTTTTCCAGTCATTTTAGATACAATTTTTAAATATTGGATCTTTCGTTATTTAAATCGTGTATCTCCTTCACTTGTAGTGATTTATCATTCAATGAATGACTGAAAAGTGATCGAACGATCCAATTATAATATTTGTTACTTTGTACATAAGCAAAACATTCAAAATTGTACTTACTACCCATCCAAGGGATTCCTCCAATATTCCAGTAAAATTATTTATATTTAATATTTAAGTAAATAGCAAAATTATAGATAGGGAACTATACTAGCGACCTACCTAATTTTATTGTAGAAATTTTCGGGATCAATGATTGGACCATGCAAACTAAAAATACCTTTTCTTGGATAAAGAAAGAGATTACTCGATCCATTTCCGTATCGCTCATGATATATATACTAACCCAGGCACCCCTTTCAAATGCATATCCCATTTTTGCACAGCAGGGTTATGAAAATCCACGAGAAGCGACTGGCCGTATTGTATGTGCCAATTGCCATTTAGCTAATAAACCCGTGGATATCGAGGTTCCACAAGCGGTACTTCCTGATACTGTATTTGAAGCAGTTGTTCGAATTCCTTATGATCTGCAACTGAAACAAGTTCTTGCTAATGGTAAAAAAGGAGCTTTGAATGTCGGGGCTGTTCTTATTTTACCCGAGGGGTTTGAATTAGCCCCTCCCGATCGTATTTCGCCCGAGATTAAAGAAAAGATAGGAAATCTGTCTTTTCAGAGCTATCGTCCCACTAAAAAAAATATTCTTGTGATAGGTCCGGTTCCTGGTCAGAAATATAGTGAAATCACCTTTCCTATTCTTTCCCCGGACCCCGCTACTAAGAAAGATGTGCACTTCTTAAAATATCCCATATATGTAGGCGGGAACAGGGGAAGGGGTCAGATTTATCCCGACGGGAGCAAGAGTAACAATAATGTTTATAATGCTACAGCAGCAGGTATAGTAAGCAAAATAATACGAAAAGAAAAAGGGGGGTACGAAATAACCATAGCGGATGCATCGGATGGACGTCAAGTGGTTGATATTATCCCTCCAGGACCGGAACTTCTTGTTTCAGAGGGCGAATCCATCAAACTTGATCAACCATTAACGAGTAATCCTAATGTGGGTGGATTTGGTCAGGGAGATGCGGAAATAGTACTTCAAGATCCATTACGTGTCCAAGGTCTTTTGCTCTTCTTGGCATCTGTTATTTTGGCACAAATCTTTTTGGTTCTTAAAAAGAAACAGTTTGAGAAGGTTCAATTGTCCGAAATGAATTTCTAGATCTGCGGATTTATCAACATCAAGCTTTAAAAATAAACAAATTTTTGTTGGGAATTATGTATGATCAAAAAAATTTTGCTTATTTATATTCTTTATTCTACCGGATTTCGGGAATTACTTAATACCGCATTCCTGGTCATAGTATATTGTGAAGGCGACTGACTGTTTTACTTAACTCTTCTTTATTTATTTGTTTTTTCAATCCAAATTGAAACGGTATGATATAGAATGAATCAATAGTTTTATATTTGACTAGAATCAAAACAAAAGATAAATAAGCGGAGAATAGAAACCAAAGTATAAATGAGAGGAACAAAGGATTTTAGGGGAGATTGTTCGTCTCCTAGTCCTTGACACAAGAAACGGAATTTTACCCAACCCTTTCTTGTGTCGAATTAATAAAGATTCTCGATCCCATTCGTAAAAAATGGATATTTGTAGTTTTCATTTTTTTTTTTTTTTATATATAGGTTTATTTTATCATAACCCTTTTTTTTTTTTTTAGATTTCTTACGTAACATAGTGGTAGTGGACAAATAAATATAGGTCAATTTATTGAGCAATATAGAACTTCTTCAATTTCAACGAACTTATAAAAAAAAATTTCACTTTTATTAGATTAAATATTTATTAGATTAAATGAAGTAAGGTTCTATTCTATTAGTATAGAAAGGGTTTGCATGATATCTGATTGATAGAAATATATTATATTTCTATATAATTGTGAGTCATCCAAAAAGGGTAAATCGAGTGATTCCTTCTTTGTTTTAAGTATTGACAGATACTATTGAGTAACAGATGTTCTGAATCAATTAACGAAGTTCATTTTTTAAAAACATCATCAGAAAAGGTGGATGTTTTTGAAACATCTCTAAAAAAAAATATTATGATTATTAAGAACTCAACGGGACTTACCCCCTCTTTCCTTGTCTGATTCGAGGGGGATCCCGTTGAGTTCTTATGCTTTCATGTCTACAACTCAGTTCATCCGATTATTACAGGGATGAACCTAATCCGGAATATGAACCATAAAAGAAAATACCGATTAAACCGATCACAAGAATACCGGCTACAGTACCTATTATCCAAAGAGGAATCCTTCCAGTAGTATCGGCCATTTGTCCTACTTTCCTCCACATTTTATCAAGTGGTCATGCTAGAGACATAAACAGCCATAGATAATTATGAGATGATATCTTTCCGAATGGGATAAGAGAATTCCTACTATCTATTCTTTTTTTATTTTAATTAAAGAAATAATTGGAAAATAAAACAGCAAGTACAAAAATGAGTAATAACCCCCAGTAGAGACTGGTACGATTCAATTCAACACTTTGTTCGTTCGGGTTTGATTGTGTCGTAGCTCTATGATTCGGATTAGGTTTATCGTTGGATGAACTGCATTGCTGATATTGACCCTAAAAAAGAAACGGTAGGTACAGCTAGTCCGTGAACAGCTAACCATCGCACTGTAAAAATTGGATAGGTTCTATCTATAGTCATTTTGGCCTCCTAAAAAGATCTACTAAATTCATCGAGTTGTTCCAAAGGATCAAAACGGCCAGTTATTAATGGAATTCCTTGTCGGCTTTCTGTAAAATACTCGTTTGGGCGAGGGCTTCCAAATACATCGTAAGCTAAACCCGTGCTGACGAATAACCAACCCGCAATAAATAAGGAAGGTATAGTAATGCTATGAATGACCCAGTATCGAATACTGGTAATAATATCCGCAAA
Organism: Artemisia ludoviciana; assembly: GCA_034509245.1. NCBI lineage: Eukaryota > Viridiplantae > Streptophyta > Magnoliopsida > Asterales > Asteraceae > Artemisia > Artemisia ludoviciana. The sequence goes on from JAYDZM010234764.1 coordinate 18,399, forward strand.
AGAACGTTCTCCTGTGCTTCCAGACATGTTGAGCTCCGCATATTCTTGTACAGTCAGGGGGGGGCCGATTCCGTAAAAGATTAAATCAGTAAATGGAAATTTACTGAAACCAATCTTTGTGAGATCGTCAATATTGTACCAAGGGTGTTTTTAGAGTATACCGAATCAGTATAGCTATCCTTCTTCTGACACAGCAATGCAATTTCACAATCAATATCGAAATGAAGTGTTAGATAATTTGTTTCTTCTTTTCTTGTTGCTTGTCGATGTAGAATTTTGTACCATTTAATATAAAATTCCTCAAATTCCTGTAGTATAAGGATTTTCTTCAGTAGAAACTGAAGATCAAGTAAAATGTGAATTCGACAGGTTGGTTTCCAATAATTTATGAAGGAGATTCTCATATTCTTGCGATTCAATTAGACGTTACATCTAAAAACATACGTTTTGTGGTTGTATAAGATGTTTTTTGTTGGAATCTTTTTTTTTTTTTTTTAGGAATTGGTTGGCCACCCAGTAACAAGTAACAATAGTAGATATTATTCAATGAAAGAAAGAGGAACAACGAATAAATAAAAAACAATAAATATTCGTGATGCACGCATTATTCTATTAGCCCCCCAAGGGGGTCCTTCGTGACCTAATTACAAAGATGGGTCTTTGTAATATGGAAAGATAAAATGTAAAACCCAGTTTCGATTGATCTTATCGTGCGATACTTTTTTCTTTTCAATCGCGAGATTATGTGAATGAACTACTACTGAGTTCGCTTTAAAGTAAAAAAAAAGTGCATTAGAAGTGTCGTTCGAAAAAAAAAAAATGGATTCGATATTTCGATACAATAAAAAACAATCAAACTTATTTTCCAATTTTATTCCAGAGTGATTCAAAGAGAGTTTCATTTTGTGAATGAAGTTATAAAAAACGTTCTTAATTATTACTTTATTTATAATTTCTAATATTCTATATATACATATAGTTAGTTATATACATATATTAGTTCAGTCAACTCAAGAGTTGACCGATGAATCTATTGATTCAAAAGCGTGGGATGGGTAAATGTCACAGATGATTAATTTATTTCTTACTTATGTTACTCTATTTTTATTAGTATCGTCTATAATAATTGATGAATCAAATATTTTCAATTGAATTTATCCTTTCAATTGAATTTATCCTTTCAATTGGTTGGTATTTTTGTTTATCCTCGTATCTTTCAAAAATTGAAACTTAGGGAAGTGCTTTAGAAACATATGTATAAAAAGAACATATTTCATTTAGCCTTTTCATGCCTACTATAACTAGTTATTTCGGTTTTCTACTAGCATCTTTGACTATAACCTCAGCTCTATTTATCGGTCTGAGCAAGATACGACTTATTTGAAATTAATTTAATGAACAATTTATAAAAAAATCTTTCTATGGTAGTTCATATATTCTCCAGTCCCTTACCAATTCTTGGTCATTGAGATGTATAGTCAATACAGATTAATATTTAAGGATAAATATTACCTCTCCCTTCCCCCTTTCAAACAAATTGAAATGATTGAAGTTCTTCTATTTGGAATCGTCTTAGGTCTAATTCCTATTACTTTGGCTGGATTATTCGTAACTGCCTATTTACAATACAGACGTGGTGATCAGTTGGATCTTTGATTAATTAACATCTCGTTTTTTATTGACCTCCTACTTCCTTTAATCCGCGGGAGGTCAAATTTAGGTTGCTGCTCAATTATTTTAGTGTAATTTTGACCTCCCGCGATTAACAAGAACACAGAATCACGCCCTGTAGGATTTGAACCTACGACATCGGGTTTTGGAGACCCACGTTCTACCGAACTGAACTAAGAGCGCTTTATTATCACAATAAATATTTTGTAACCCCAATTTATCTTGCATATATATATACTATAAAAAATAAAAATGAAATATTTATTTAATTATGTATGTACAATTTTATTAATTGATCTCAATTGATCCCTCGTTACTGCTCAGAAGATAAGTAATAGGTAGGGATGACAGGATTTGAACCCGTGACATTTTGTACCCAAAACAAACGCGCTACCAAACTGCGCTACATCCCTTTCAATTGGTCTACAGTGTCATTGTAGAGAATCCCTGTCTTGTTTTCCACATCTTTATTTCCTACATTGATATACACAAACTATCTTATCATTTCTTCCTTCTTCCTTTTGGTCTCATATATCATATAACAAACATATAATATGGTAAAAGACTTATATAAAGTATGAAATAAATATGAAATCTACCACAAAAAATTAATATTTTTTTGGAATTTAAGGCGGAAATGGACGTATTTTTTTCTTTTAATAAATATCTATTTTGTACATTTCAATTTGAATTAGGAACTCCGCGTACAAGTGGTAAGTCATTAACTACATATACACATCCGGTCATATATGTATTACCATTATGTATTACAAATTACAATAAAATTACAATAACGAATACAGAAAGAGGAGTTTTTAAAATGCGAGATCTAAAAACATATCTCTCCGTGGCACCGGTAGTAAGTACTCTATGGTTCGGTTCTTTAGCAGGTTTATTGATAGAGATCAATCGTTTTTTTCCGGATGCGTTGATATTCCCCTTTTTTTCATTCTAGCTATTGATATGGGAAGGGGGAAGAAGATTAGAGATACAATCAAATATCTGTAACTAATCCCTACCCCTCCCTTCTTTTTTTCTTTGTTTTTTCTTTTTTTCTTTTTTTACTTACTCTTTCTAAAAAAAAAAAAAAAACAAAGAAAAAGCGGTTTCACCCTCAGTGAAACTATGAACTCGGGCTCAGGCTCAAATTAAATTAATAATAGAATGGAAATGCGGTGGTTGGGGCAACAATATCATACAAGATACTTAACTGAAAATGAAATACTGTACGGCAATTAAAAATTATAAATATAGTTAGAAATACTTATATTACTTATTATTTATTACTATATTGATATTGATTGCAACAAAATATTTCTTTCATAATTTGATTTCGAGTTACCTGCTTCTATTTTTGTGTCCTTTCTTCTTCCTTGCTTCGGGTCGGAAAATTAAAGAATTGAGTGAATCAAAAACCAAAGGAGGTTCATGGCTAAGGGTAAAGATGTCCGAGTAACGGTTATTTTGGAATGTACCAGTTGTGTTCGAAATCGTGTTAATAAGGAATCAATGGGCATTTCCAGATATATTACTCAAAAGAATCGACACAATACGCCTAGTCGATTGGAATTGAGAAAATTCTGTCCCTGTTGTTACAAACATACGATTCATGGGGAGATAAAGAAATAGATCGAACCGATCGCTCGTGTGTCAGTCTTCCAAGGAAGATGAAAAATTACATATTATATATAACAATATATATATATAATTTATTTTTGAATTTATTTAAATAGAAATAAATATAATAAATAGAAATAAATATAAACAAATAAATAGAAACAAACCAAATCCTATTTCGATCGGATCAAAGATGATGTAGAATTAAGAAATAGGATTGGGATTTTCAGGATAAGGAATAAACAAACCATGGATAAATCCAAGCGAATCTTTCTTAAATCTAAGCGATCTTTTCGTAGGCGTTTGCCTCCGATCCAATCGGGGGATCGAATTGATTATAGAAACATGAGTTTAATTAGTCGATTTATTAGCGAACAAGGAAAAATATTATCTAGACGGGTGAATAGATTGACCTTAAAACAACAACGATTAATTACTATTGCTATAAAACAAGCTCGTATTTTATCTCCGTTACCTTTTCTTAATAATGAGAAACAATTTGAAAGAAGCGAGTCAACCGCTAGAGCTGCTGGTCTTAGAACCAGAAAAAAAATAGGTTGACTCTTCAATTGAATTGAATCAAAATAAAATTCCAATCCAAACTCAAATGCGGATTGACGTTTTTTTTTTTTGTTCGAAAAATCGTAAAATCGAAATGTCCTGTCGTAAGAAAAAAAATGGGAGAAGAGGAATAAATATTTTTTATTTAACGTCTTTCTTCATTTTGATGACTTTATCATATTTTATCATACTAATTTCTACTCTACCTTCCCAGAGTTCATTCTCCAGGGAACTCCATTTAAACTATTCCAACGGATTCCTTCCAATCTCTTTATTTTATGATCTCATTGGAAATCATATAAAGACAACTCTTATTTAATATAGCTATTTGTGCAAGTATTTTACGATTAAGAAGTAACTGTCTCTTGTACAGATTGTGTATAAATTTACTATAACTAAAGTATACTTTATTCTCGCGAATTACTGCATTTATCCGAGTGATCCACAACCGACGAAAATCTCTCTTTTGTCTACCTCTATCCCGATGAGCCGAAACCAAAGCTCTTATTTTCTGTTGAGTAATAGTACGAGTAAGTCTTGAATGAGCCCCTCGAAAGGTTGATGCAAATAAACGAATTTTTGTTCTACGTCTTCGAGCTATATACCCTCGTTTAATTCTGGTCATTGAATAAATGAAACTTTGATGAATAACTAATCGATTTCCTTTCTTTCAGTTATTCCCTTCCCGTATCCTAGTCTATTAATAACAAAACTGATTCTTCCAATGTATAAAATTTAAATTCCAATGGCTTTTGCTACTATAACCTTCCCGACCACGATTTTTTTTTTTTCTAGGTGAAATGCCTAGAAAAAAATTGTATTGATATTAGGTATCAAAAACACATAAAAGTAGTAAATATAAATGGATATAGTGGGTTCCATCGTTTCTATGGTTACTTCTTAAACGGTGAGGTCCTCTCTATACACCGGAGCCCTTCTTTCGTTTAATCAATGTTATTGTTAACTTGTACAGTTCACACTCTTTGGCTCTACCCATAATTATCCAGTACGAGGTCTTTCACAATGAGATCTACTTATACAGTAACGGTATTTAATTATGAAGATTAGCTGAGTAGCTGACCCTGTTAGTCCGTTCTTGCAAGAGTAAGGCATAATTTTTCTGCTTTTTAAAATAGTATTTCCCCTGCTTAATGGATATCATTTGCTATCAATGGAGAATTCTTTCTCATCTTAAATTTAAAACGGAGTTAATTGGATTTGCACCAACGGAAACCATACATTTGATACCACAATAGAAGGATAGATCTTTTTGATTTTTAGATATTGAATGGAGTTCTTCCATTCTAGTCTATTCACTGGTACTGATCGTTGATACTGGATCAATTGTTTTCTTTCTTTTGTCCTAGCCCATGATCTGAACGAGTCGCACATACACCCTAGTACATGTTCCTCGTCGCTGAGGACATCCCCCAAGAGCGGGGGATTTCGTGACATTTCTGATTGGCTGTCTTGTGTTTCTAATAAGTTGTTTAATAGTTGGCATATTGAATCATATACATAATGGGCTGGTTTAGATCGATCTTAACCGGATGATTATGAATTATTTTATTTCTATATTAATAGATTAATGAATAGAATATTAAAAGATTAATGAATAGAATATTAAATCCGGTAAGAAGATAAAATCTCAAATCACCAATTCGTCTGAAATTTTTGTTATTTTTTCTTTTTTATTCAGTCGCTACAAGATCAACAATTCCATGAGCTTGGGCTTCTGTTGCTGACATAAAAACATCTCTTTCCATATCTTCGGATACAACCCATAAGGGTTTGCCTGTCCTTTGTACATAAACCCTTGTGACGGTTTCGCGCAGCTTCAAAAGTTCTTCCGCTTCCAAGATAAATTCTCCCGTCTGTGCCTCATAAAAAGAACTAGCAGGTTGATGGATCATTACCCTGATGATATAACATAATAAATGTTTATTCTATCTCGCATGATGATAAGGTGAAGAGATAAAGAATAATAAAATATAGAATTGAACAACCGTACAGGCATCTTTTACGCATTGCATACGGCTCTATAATGGAATTCGTTTTTACCTTACTTAAATATCAAATAAATTAAATATAAAATATCAAATAAATTAAATATAGGGTCTATCAGACTCGGGTTGGTAAATGATCCAATAACCACCCTTCTTTTTGTTTTTGGAGTAGTTCAAAAATACTATGATGGCTCCGTTGCTTTATATATTTATTTCGTCTGTTATTTAGCAATCCCAAAGTTTCTTTTTTTTTTTTTTCAAATAAAAAAACAAGATTTTTTTTATTTTCATATTCTTTCATAACCTAAATATTGTTAAGAGCCTCCCGGCGTGAAAACAAAAAAGTTTGTGACGCTGAAATAGGCCTCCCGATAGATTAGATAAAATCGGAAATACCTTTTATCTCATACTACTCTTTCGATACATAATTTAAGGGTTAAAAAAATTTATCATATCGAATTCGAAGTGCCATGCTATTATTACTTAATATTCATATTTCATATAGCGCGAAGGCATAGTCTTCTTTTTTCTCTCAAATCAAATAAAAAACTCATTGGCGCCAAGCGTGAGGGAATGCTAGACGTTTGGTAATTTCTCCTCCGACCAGAATAAAAGATCCCATTGAAGCGGCTAATCCCATGCATATTGTCTGTATATCTGGTCGCACAAATTGCATAGTATCATAAATAGCTACTCCGGGTATTACCCATCCGCCAGGAGAATTTATAAACAAATATAGATCTTTGGTATCATCCTCTATACTGAGATATACCATAAGACCAATAAGTTGATTCGAGATCTCGCTATCAACCCCTTGGCCTAAAAAAAGTAATCTTTCTCGATAAAGTCGGTTGATTGGGATAAAGTTGTATCCCTTAGAAACCGTACATGCACCTTTTGATGCATACGGTTCAACAAAAATAACGAAAAAAAAAAAAGAATCAATGTGTAGATGTAGATTCTAGCGCTTTCTTTTATTTTTTTTTTTTTTTTCATACCAGGCTTTTAACTTATAAAAAGGGGCTTTTCTTTCATTTTTCAAAAAAGATGGGTTTTGGCCTGTTTTGTTTATCTATAAAAAAAATTACTAAATTTATCTAACTAACTTTTCATTGATGTATTGTTTCATCGAGATACAATCTCAATCGCGATGTAATTTTCTTGTTCCTGAATGGGCTTCTTCAATTTTTTTAGGTTTATGCTCTACTCCGAGTAAAGATCCGCCCGATTTGGATTTGCACATATATGACAAATGCCCCAATACCACGTCCTTTTGCTATGACTTCCTTTTTACAATTTATTTCATGTCTTACAACAGATATTCAATGCATTCATCATATTACTCGATTGATTAACAGTTTGAGATCACTTCTATTATAAATATATAAAGAAATAGAATATGATAGAAATAGTAATCATAAATAGATTTATTACCGGTTTTTTTCTAAACGGAGCCTGGATACTTCATTTTATTGGCCTAACCAAGATAACCATAAATTATTCTAATTGATAATATTAATCTGTATACCCTCCCGAAAAAATGGATCTAATTGAACTTCACGCTCCAAATTTTTGATAATTCAATCAATCTTTCTTGGGCGAAGGGGAGGATATCTCGATCGGGGAAGAGAATGGGGAAATACCATATGACCCAATATATCTGACAAGTCGCACTATATGTCAATCCACAATGCATCTTCCTCTCCAGGACTTCGAAAAGGTACTCTTGGAACACCAATAGGCATTAAATAAAAGAAAAATTAAGTACTATATCTCACTTTGATGTGAAAGCGTAACAATGGATTTAGTGTCCTACTAATATTGGCCTTTATCATATTTTATCCATAGATTGACTAAGTTCATAAAAAAAGATAAAGAAGACAAAATGAATAAAGGAAAATTATTACAAATAAGTCCTTTGAATGATGAACAAATATATATATACATTCACTCATATAAAATGGTATCAACTCCCCTACCATTGCGTATTGGTACTTATCGGGTGTAGAATAGATCTGCTTCTTTTTGTTCCTACGAACAAAATAGTTTCATTATTACTAAAAGTAATTGAAAAGAATCAAACAAATCAAACAAATATTAATTCTTTCCCCAAGATAATCCACTAAAAAGAGGGTCCACAGCATAGTTTTTTCCAATGCAATAAAGTTACATTGTGTCTATTTTTCATTGATAAAGGGGTATTTCCATGGGTTTGCCTTGGTATCGTGTTCATACCGTCGTATTGAATGATCCCGGTCGTTTGATTTCTGTCCATATAATGCATACAGCTCTGGTTGCTGGTTGGGCCGGTTCGATGGCTCTATACGAATTAGCAGTTTTTGATCCTTCTGATCCTGTTCTTGATCCAATGTGGAGACAGGGTATGTTCGTTATACCCTTCATGACTCGTTTAGGAATAACCAATTCATG
>JAYDZM010236326.1:0-14376 GCA_034509245.1 Artemisia ludoviciana
TAACAAACACAGAAACACCACAGCATAAACATTTAACTGTCAGAACCACCATGGATTTTGCTAAAAGAGTCGCGGAAAGAAAATACTTGTGCCATGAAAAGAAAAACCAGTTTCAATCAAGCAGCAATTACAAGTTTATAAATTCTAAAACGACACAGATAATTAGTCTGAAACAAAAATGGATACTATAATTCGGACGAAAAAAGATGTAGCAGATACTAGTAATCGAAAATAGAAATGTTTATGTAAATCCTGTAGATTCCAGAATCCTTATGTCACGAGATCCAGCTCCACTGCCATAGCTACAATAATATGAATGGAGGGTCAACAAGTTGCTTAACATATTAGCAAAAACGCAGGCGCACACACAAGGGCACAAGCTTAGGTGTCGCAAAATGGGCCGGGCATGCAGGTTTATATAAAAAGTCAAAAATGCAACTTTTTGTTACGGGTTGACTCAGGTTGCCCGGCCAGCAAATAACTCTTTGCATGCACTTTTTACAACTAAGTTACGGTTATATTTAAGGGAATGTTGTGTATAGAGTTCTAGCGGTAATCCTTGTTTTACAACACTGCTTTTGTTATTATATTTTAGGCCGATTTTCTCTGTTCTCACATGGATAGAAAGAGGTTAAGTGGAAGAGTTTATAATGACTCACCCCAACTGGATTGCGGGTGAGTAGATCAAACACATAAACCTGAAGTTGTGGGATGCTAGTAACATTCACTATGCTTTTAAGCTGAGATTCGGTCATTATTGGGTTTAGCCTACTTCCCTGGTCTTGGGGTGCTACAGTACTTATAATGTACATACGGGATTTGGGATTGCAAGAGATTCTAAAGAACTTATACTACCACTATGATGGACATTAATATCTTAAATCCCGAAGTTGGCCAGAGGTTTGGGGATCCAAGGTATAAGCTTTGGTGCAGCAAAAGGTAAATGAAGGGGTGTTTTTGCATATGTGAATGAAGGGGTTAAAGATGTAGATTTGTTATCTCCATCTTAAAACTTGTTTTTAGAATAAATAGGTTGAGAACTCGAGATGGCCATGCGCCCATGTCTACTTCTAATATTAGCAATTTTGACATGTTTTTTCTTCTGTGAAAAAGAGAGATTAATACCTGGTATGCATCATTTTATTAAGGGCGCTCATAGGGACCAGAACGATCACGATTATATCTATCACCACCAGAATCCCTGCTTCGTCCACTTGAGCGGTCCCCACCACGATCAGGACCACCATGACGGCTGCCATTACCGCCACCTCCATATCTATCATCTCTGCCACCATACCTGCTACCTCCTCTTGATCCCTCTCCAGATGGACATTCTCTAGCAAAATGGCCAGGCTTGCCGCACTTAAAGCAGTCCCCACCACCGCCACCACCCCGTGCACCACCTCCATAGTCACGGTCTCGACCTCTCTCACGACCCCCATCTCTGTCCCGGTCCCGGTCCCGCCCACCATCACGGTCTCTACCTCCTTGATTTGGTTGAGCTTTGTCTACTGAAATATTACGTCCATCTAAATCTATTCCATTCATTGCTTCAATTGCATCTTCCATCGACTTTGGATCATCAAAAGTAACAAATCCGAACCCACGTGATCGCCCAGATGCTCTGTCCATAACCACCTGAAAATGCAAGCACTTATGTTACACGCTGTAGGCCAATTTGATAAGGTTATGCTGTTGATCACTACTAGATTTAACGAATTCCATATTATCAAAACATTCAAGTTGAAATGTGGCCTCACAAGTGTAAATACCTTAATTATGATACGCATCACGTCAACTGGCAGTGGCAAACCTAAGATTTTCAACTTGGTTTGCATTACCATAACAAAAAGACTTGAGAACATACGCACAACAAGTTTTCATTTTCCATCTTTACACTAAAAAACTTTCATGGCATGCATTGGCGTCTATATACCCTGGAGACTTTTAATCCAAACCTTATATTTACTTTTTACCTAATTTCACAAATAATTATGAAGTAAAAAATCAAAAATAACTATCCAATATTATTGACTATAAAATATATATAAAAAATGTAGAAACCATTGCCTTTTAATCCAAAATACTTCAGACTTATCCGTTAACCAATCAGCAATATTGCAATAACAAGATTGGCGTTGGCCGGCCGCGATGCGGCCTGGCGAGGTATTTTTGCATTTGTATGTAGGCCATTTGTATTTGTAAAATTTTTATTGGAATATGTTGTTTTATGTGATTTTGTAAAATTGGGCTGTAATACATTTGTTACTAAATAGAATATTTGTTATGTTGTGTTTACTTGCTAAATATTTAGTGAAAAAAAATTTTATCCAATGCATGGGCTTAGTTTTTGTTTTATTTTATTATTTTATGTGTTTCTATTTGGGCTTCTTTTTCATTACTATTGGGCCTTTTTTTTTACCGTTTATTTTGCCATTAGTACCATGATTTGGGATCAGTTGGGGAAAAAAATTATTAGGGTTCTCGCGTTTTCTAATCCGACATACTTTGGCAAGAATCTGAGAGTATGGGGCGTAGATTTTCAAGGTGCTTGAAGATTGCAGACCAGATTGGTGATCGGCGAGTTGAGCGGGTTCTTTCTGCTATTTTCGAGAGAGAGATGAAAGCATACATGGATGATGAAAAGAATTATAAGGAAATGCTTGAAGAGGTAGAGGCTAGGGTGGAACACAGACATGGGATTATTGTTGAATTGATGAAGATTGATGGGGATCCTGTTTTGGATGAGTGTTTGGTTATTTTGAGGGCTGCGGAGCAGGAAGATTTTGCTGAAATTGGTCGTTTGATTCAGATGGGTCATGCTGCTGCCTTACATGCTGGAGAGAAATCTCGAATGTTGAAGAAACTTAAGAAGCTCAAATAAGGTTGTTTGTCTTTGTATATTTTGTATGGTCGAGGATGTTGAAGTCTAGGATTCTTTTGTCGTTAGTGTTGTTGTCTTTTGCATAGGTTTCGGGGGTTGAATGGTCAGGGAATTTGTAGTCGTATTAGGAATATGCATGTAGTGCAACTTATGTATGTTGTTTTGGTGGATGTTTAGATGTAGGTGTCAGCTGTTGTATCTTCGTGTTAATATTAATAAAACCTTAAGTTATCGTCTATCTGAATTGCTATGAGTATTTTACATTGCCTTTTTATGCAATAGTTGTTTGTCTTTTGAGTATTTTACATAGATTGTTTACTTAGTAGTTGTTTGCTTTGTTTGTTTTTGAATGTGGAATGTAAGTGGAATAAAGTCTTTTAAATAATAAGTTTGATACAAAAATCTGTTCAATTACAAAGGTTGAATAATCTGAAGAACTATCATGAGTTGTTTGACAGAATATCTGACCTGAACATATGTATAAGAGAGCAAAGCAGGTTATTCTATTGTATGGCTTTTACCAAGAAAATTATAGGAATATTTGTACCTAAAACAAAGGTAGTAGTAAATATAATATGCATTGCGCATTAAAAGGCATGAAGTGGCGTGATACAGATCATATGATGCATATGCATCATCAAAAGGTAAGCAGGTTTGGCAACATTGTTGCAGTTAATGTAATACAACATAGGTACATATTTTTAGGAATAGACCCTGCAGTTTCATACATGTTTTAGACAAAAGATAGCAGGCTTGCATTTAGATAATGTACAGTAGTAGAGCGTTGTTTGTTGTTCGCTGATGTATGGTTAAAGCCATGTCATTAGTCATTTTTTTATTGCCTTTTTCGAAGATGATTGGCTTGCTGGATTTTTTTCTTCTGAGAAAAGCGGTTTTCGCACTGAAGACTTTCTTGGGCCATACTTGCCTTTTGATGGATCTGGTAAGGTGGAAGCTTGTTCCGGTGGTGTTCCAGCTATCATTTGTTGCTCTGCAGGATTTGCTGCTGGTGTTAATGTGTGTGTGGTTGATGCAGAATCTGTGATTCCTTCAGTTTCTTGATCTTTGTTGGCCAGTGGTTCAGGGTTTGGTAGAATGTCTTTTTTTTCGGTATTTGGTGGTTTGCAAGCAACGTTTGGTTTCAGTTTTTCGTCTGCTGCGTCTATACTTTCCGAAGACTTTCCAATAGTTTCGGCAACGGTACTTGTTCCTTCAATTAGTGATGGTGTCTCGTCCCAAGCGGTGTCTAGAAAAAAGACTCGTTTTTCTTTTGTGCTTTCTGGGGCAAAGTGCAGCTGGAAAATTTTTCGTTGTCCTTCCAATGCAAGTATCTCTGGTGGATACAGGTATTGGTTTCTGTCCTGCAAACGTCGAATGATGTCGTTGCAATCGGTGACCAGTGAGTTTGCTTCATTACTAAAACATGTTAAGTATAAATGACCGGTGTCGTCGGATAGGAGCAGTCGAAAGCAATAACTGTTAAATGAAATAGATGTATAAGCTGTCTAGTATATATAATATGTGTAGATAAAGTGAAAGTTTGGAAGTGGTCTGCTAACCTGCAATTTGGGTTTGTGTTAGACACTGATTCCTTGCACTGGGCATGCTGGTATGTTTCTGTTATCTTTTGTTTACAGGTCAGGCATTTCTTAAAGTACCAAGGTCTGTTGGTATCGATTTTGGTAATTCTAGCGACTATAGTAAACCTTATACCCTGCATTTTAAAAATTGGAATGAATTTAGATATTTTTTTTATACGATGAGTATGTCACATGTTTTTTGATACCTGTTGGTTGTCTGGGTTTTCTTTCAAAAGTTCGTCAACTGTGACTCTATTTCTTAGCTTTTCTTGTTCTGCATCTGAACATCGTGTGCGTTGCACATTTGGTATGACAGACGGTTCTATCAACTGGTTATACCTGTAGAAGTATGTTATGTTAGTTCGTTATTGGATGTTAACACTGCAATTTACTAACGGCTTACAGATTGCGGATTTCAGCAGTTTCTGGTATGTCTGGATTAAAGTAGTACTTTGTTGCAGCCGTGCTCGAAAGCTGAAGTCCTGTTCCATTTGAATCAGAGGTTAGTCTATTGTTTTATTTGCTTTTGGAATATGCATGAGTGAAGAAACATACCGCTAGTGTTTTACTAAACACGAACTAATTGCTATGATTGTTGGTTTTTCACTGGTTTCGTACTCTGTCATATTGAAAGCATGTGCGTTGTCACCCCATAAAGTAAAACGTATTGTTCGGCCGCTGTTGCACCGAATTAGGTGTTAGGTTCTGCGACTATGGAAATTAAGATGTAATAAAATAAAATATGTTACTTACTCTAGATTTTGGACTCCGATGTCTCTCCATTGCACAACTTCAGTTGTAGGTTTGACCACTTCTTGGATGCCAGTTACGTATTGGATACAGCCAATATAATCTGTAAATTGTAATTGCATTTTAGAATTTTATATTGTGGATGTGTTATAAGAAGTGTAGGTAATGCACCTGTAAGAAGGCCTTCCTTTTCATCGACTTTTGAATAGAGGTCTTTATATTGAGCAAACCTGAAATAATGGTTTGGGAATCCTATGTTTGCTATTGGTTGAATATCTGTGTTGTTGCCAAAAACCAACGAAAGCGAGTGTGGCAAGGTCTGCATCCATTTTTTTGCTGGCTGAAATCCGAAGCCTGTTATTCTGTAAGCTTGATTTATTTGTAGACTGGCATCGAATTTAGGTTTGTCACGAATGTTTATGTTTGCTTGTATAGCTCCTCCCTGTATTTGAAATTGGAATTTAGAAAGAGAATATAGATATTGTTTCAGCGAAATATAGGTAAATGCAATTATTATGATACAATAGGCCATCGTACCTGCTTATCAATTAGCATGCAGCAAAACATAGTTGGTCTTCCATTCTTGTTTGTCACTGTCCATTTGCGATATGCTTTTACATCGATGGCTTTGTCTATGTCTGATGCTTTTAGCATTGAGAGGTTTACATCTTCGCTTTCTGTCATAAGCTCTTTGCCTGTAGATTTTGGTAGTGGAACAGTGCTAGAATTCTCTTCCATTTCCCTGTAAGAAAACGTTGGCATGTGTATTTGGAGTAGAATGTTAATTGGATATGAATAAAAAGCAAAATATAATGCATTTATGCGTTAACTATAGGGGCCTATCCGTAACGACTAAGTAGTGTCAGTATTTCTAAATATATAAAGAAAGTATAATAAGAATAGAATAACAGGTAATGTAAAAAATAGATTATAGCAATCAAGAGCAATGCTCAGCCTAAAAATGCAACGATGATACTGTTTAGGCAGTAGTTTATATATTTAGCTAAAGAAGAAATCTAAGTGTCAATGACCTGTTGAGGTGTAACTATGTCTAAAAAGTCTTTGTAGACTATATTCTTAGTTGTGTTTACGGTTCTTTCTGCGTGCTGCTTGATGAGTATTTTAAGCCCTTCAGGGGATGTTGCTCTCGATAATGCAACGTATAGCTGTCCGTGACCAAACACAGGTTCCGGCAGATATACGCCAATCTTATTGAGCGATTGCCCTTGGCTTTTATTTATTGTCATTGCATAGCATATCTTAATAGGGAATTGCTTTCTTTTAAAGATGAATGGCAATTTTTCATCCTTATTAACTAATACAATCTTTGGTATGAAAACTTTTTCACCCATTCTAGTGCCTGTGATGATTTTTGCTTGAATAAGTCTGCTATATATTTGTGTAACAATCATCCGTGTACCGTTACACAATCCACCGGCTAGGTTTAAGTTTCTTAGCATCATGATTGGGGCACCTATTTTGAGTTTAAGGTTGTGAGGAGGTAACCCTGGAAATGAAAGAGTGTTGAGATATTCTGTAGGGTAGAGTAGTTCACTTGCTCCTCCATCATTTGTTTTCGGTATGGCCTGGTCAAAACTTGTGTAAGAATAGGTTTCACCGTGCAACATATCAAGAACTGTTGAGTTAATGATGTCGGCAGTTTCGTTTTTTGGACACACTATAGCTTTTTCTTGCAATGCTCTTGCAGTTGGTCTTTGTAGTGTATCTTCGTCGTATATAAACTTGATAAGCTCTTGGATACCTGTATCAGTGTCAGGAATGCAATATCTGTCCGGTATACGGATCCATGTTGCATTATCTGGATCATCATCATCTAAATCTCCAACTGTACCGTCACCTACTTGTAGCAGCCATTCTGAAAATGCGCGAACGGCTTGATGTTCCTCATTTGACATTCCTGGTCGTTTGAGTCTCATGTTCTCTCTAAGGCGTATCACTCTGAAATGTGGCCATAAGTAGGATAGTGTTATAGAAGATGCTATAATCTCTTGTTTTGAAGCCTTTTTTTTAACTGGAAGTGTTTGCCTGAAATCACCGCCTAAGATAACTGTTTTTTTTTCCCAAAGATATCGTCTGGAGCATCGAGTATGTCTCTAAATGTGCGATCTTCGAAGCATCTACGATCATTCATCGGAGCCTCATCCCATACAATAAGATCTGTTTGTTTGATTATATCTGCTACCTGTGTATTTTTTTAATGCTGCAAACCGATTCATCTGTTAGATCTAGGGGTATCTTAAACCGTGTATGAGCTGTGCGTCCTGACGGAAGTAATAGGGAAGCGATACCAGAAGAAGCAACTGCCAATACTATTTTTCCTTGCGACCTGAGTGTAGAAATTATACTTTTCCAGATGAAAGTCTTTCCTGTGCCTCCATGGCCATAAACGAAGATCAGTTTTTGTTGATGGCTGTTTATTCCGTGGATAACTTCATCAAAAGCTAACCGCTGTTCAGGATTGAGCTGTGCAACCAAAACGACACTGTCATTCCTTAATTGCTCTTGATTGTAGCTTCGCTCTTCCATTATGGCTCTGTTTGTTAGTATGCGAAGGAATTCTGGTGGAGGTAAGTCCATGGCAAAATCTGTAACAGATTTGCCATAGAAATTTAGAATGGCTTGTAGCTCATACATGAGACCAGCTTCTAAATCACTTGCATTCACTTCAATGGCTGGCATGTGCAGTACATCCGACAATATGAGAGGAATATCTTCGGACATACTGTCTTTGTGTGCTTGAAGCAATGCCACTGGCCTTGATACGTCATAAAATATTAGGATTTGACAAAAGAGGCGGCGCATTTCACTTGCGGTTGCTGATACAGAAGCTTCTTGCAAAGCTATATTCCATTCCTGATCATCACCCAAGAGGCCCATTGCTTGGCAAGCATCCCTGTTTGTACGATAAAAATGCCCATCGACTGTCCGGATATGATCGAATGATTTGCTTCCTTTTTGGTGACACAGCAACATCCTAAGGTAAAGCACGTCACCTGAGCTTGGGTGAACGTATGCTAATCGGCCTATGGATTGGATACCTGCTCTTCGTCTCCGCTGCCAGTATTTTCCATCTCGATACCACACGAATTCTCTAGGAAAATCTATGTATGTTAAGTGGCGACCATCTGTGTTGTTGGTATTGTACTTGAACCATTCGGTTAATGTTGTTCTTTTGTTGCGTTCGTTGTCAACAACCGATTGCAAAGAGTCGGATGCTCTGAAAGTGACACGCTGCATGTTTTGAAGGTGAACGGCCAACAACTGAACTGCTGGATCTCTGCTATGTATATTGAAGCCAAGAATTCTCCAGCATGCTTCATGCGGGCCAATGTATCTTGCATCCTGATAATTTTGAATTTCATCGACCTGTGTTGCAGTGGCACTGGTGCTTGGGTCAGAACCTCCGATTCTTCTCGTGATATGAGTCATTATTCGATCGGTACCTTTTGAGATGTATTTGAATAAATATTTAATGAGCATTGTCCATTCGCAATATTCTACGTTAATGTGCGCATAAAATCGCATACACAGCAACCGATTATGCGGGACAACGTACCCATTGTCAAGGTCGACATTTTGCCTCCTTGTTGTTATTCCCGTGTCTCTTCTACGATGGTTTACGAAGCCTTTTTTTGTCAACAAATGTGTTTTCGCAGAATGGCTTTGGAAATGATTTAGTGCATTCGTCGCCACGTTTCATACATGGTGCTGACTTGTTGACCAACCCACATGGCCCATGCATCATGAACTCTGAAATGACGCGATACTCTTCAGGATCAAGGGCTGGATTTGGCAACTCTGCAGATACATATCTGTCTATATCTTCATTACTTTGGACGCGCGAACTTGCTTTTATCCATAACAACAGATGACAATGGGGTAATCCTCTTTTCTGGAACTCGACCGTATACAAAACTGTAATAAAAGCCAACATAATCAGATATTTAAATAGGTAATTTTTTTTAGGATAAGTATATATGTATCAAATGGGGGTGATACCTGCTTCCACATAACCGAAAGGCCGCATGTCTCTTAAGAAGCGCACTAAATCATGGATTTTTCTTTCAAAAACACGGTCGACAACGTCAGGCCTGTCTGCAACTGTTACATGTGGGAATTGTTGCATGTAATCTTCAATTTCTGGCCAATTCACATTGCATGTGAATGTAATAAAAAAGGACGGGTTACCATGAACCCGACATATAGCTAAAGCGTCCAAGTAGTGGCTATACATGTATCGGGGGCCTCCTGTGAAAGACGAAGGAAGTATTATACGTGACCCTGCATCTGCACCTTGACGGTCACCACGTGAGATGGCGTCAAACAAACCTGCCATGTAGTCGTTTCTTATGTCATTTTGCTTTTGTCTAATGTAGTCTAGGCGTGACTGCTCGATGCTACAGTAGGCAGTGACAACATATTGTTGAAATAAGCGGCCACTTCGGGTAATCAAGTTATATTGGCTTGGTCGATCATGTAGCTGATAGGCATAGTACATCTTCATCGACATCTTTTTAAGATTATCAGATGCTTCGTTTGGTGCATCACGTAATGTGAGACCTAGATGGTACCCTGTTTCGCCATAAATAAAAATAAGCGGGAAATGCAGCGACATGTACTGAGGATGTAACTTGTTGATTCGCTTAGGATAGCCACCGCGTTTCTCAATAATTACATCATAATCACTTCTTACGTCTGGACCACCTTCAAATACTATTGCAGCAATTGAATCTCCTGAAGGCAACTCATACTGCCTCGAACCAACAACACCGAAAAGGTTGATCTTAAACTCAGGAACATTAGAATCTGCAATCTTGTCTCGTGCTGTTCTTAATACCTTAACAAATTCATTGTGCTCATCTAGGAAGTGTATTAAGCCCTGCACTATTTCTTGGCGTAGGCCTTCACCATGGTTTTCAAAGTTTTCTAGGCGATTTTTCACTTCATTTTATGTGTCATAGATATAAAGCTGTAAAAACTTGGGCCGTTTTTCTGTTTCTGGGCACATGCTTCCTATCCAATGGTAAATTTGACCAGAGATTTTGAACACGTAAGGTCCGCGTCCCCTGTTAACAGACTGATCAATCTCAGCACCTAAAGATGTCATTGCGAACATCTGGTTGTAGGCTTTAATATTTTCCATAAAATGCCTGTCAGTAAATAGGTGTTTTATATATTCGGGGTAGTCGGTGCGCATAGGCAGAGACACCTGGCCTTTGTTACAACAGTTGTGATATTCTGGATTAGCTGCTCTGCTGGTAGAAACCTTCTCATGGTACCAGAAAATAGCATTGCAATGACGACATATATGGTTGCATTGGCCCATGTGCATGTATGTGGCTGGAGGCCCTGTATATAGAAGGTAGGACATTGAAACCATCAAAGAAACAAATTAAGTAAATAGAAAGGAAATGGAGAAAAAGTTAGACAAACCTTGCCTTGCACGGGGTCTGCCATTTGTTGGAGGTTGCGTTGCACGGGGTCTGGTATTTGCTGTTCCAGACGGCCTTTGCCGTGGGTTGAGTCCAGCTCGCGCTGAAAACGAATCATGAGAAACCATAGCGTGAGTATATATAGGATAAATAATGCAAAAATAGTTTTACAAATGGCGCAAATAAAAAAATAGAGCATCAGACCTGCACGAACTCGTGTTGCCCTCTGTCCTGCCCTACCATCATGCACACTTGCAGCTGGGCTTTGTGGCATCGAGGAAGGCCTGCGGACTGCAAGGAAAAAAAAAGGGAAGTATATATATGCATCATCGTATAATATTCAGAGTTCTTTTAAATGAATAATGTTATTAAGATCTAGAATGATAATTTGGAACCTTGTGACAGTCGCGATTGTTGATTGACTATGGAACTCGCATTTTCATTAGCGGTAACTGTTGGGGCACCCATAACCTTTTGTCCAGGTTGCACATCTGCTGCTGAAAAGGTTGTATTAAGTAGATTAAATCAGACGAAGGCCACAAAGTAAGCGAAAGGAATAAGTATAGAAAATCAAAGAAAATGCAAGATACAAAACAAACCTTGTCGGATAGGTAGGTCTTCATTGAACCGGTCACCTGCATGTGTACACATTGTTTTGGAAGAAGATGAATTGCCTGTAAAAATTGCACGTATACCAATAAATGTATCAGCAACACTTGTACGCGAACAGTTGCAAGAACATGTTACAAAACATATTTTCTACAATGTGTATATGCAACTTACAGTAGGGGCCGGCATATTATTCATTAAATGGACACAGGTCATTGGCTTCTATTTCTGATAATATTTCCGTTAACAACTCATCAGCTGGAAAATTAAGACAAAGATAATGGTTTAAGGTATTTATTTTAATTTTTTTTTTCGAGTGAAAAAACTAATTATGAGCAAAAAAAGGTCATATAACATACATAAAAGATCTGTATGCATGTCTTCATATACTTTGTGTTTCCCTTTATCATTTTTTGCCGGAGTTATGGGACCAAGAAAGGCTGGATGGTTTGAAGTAGATGCACATATGTCTTGGGTTTCCGGTTTATTGGTAGGAGCTGAAACGAAGGACAGTCGTAAGAAACCACATAATGAGTTGGCAACAAAGCATGATAACAATTAAAGGAAGGAAAATAAGTAAAGATCATTTTGCATACATAATTTTTGAGGTGCGTTGCCAGCATAGGCTTGACTGCGATCGTCATGAGTTCTTTGAGAGGAATGACATCGGTAATCGCACACTGCTGCAGATGACGGTATTTGCGCCTTTTCTAAGTTAGCCTCTGGTAAGTCATAAATATGTGATGCTTTTCGTTTAAGTGCACGGCTTTGTTGCATATCGGCACAGGGATTTTGTAAACTTTCTTTGGGCAACACATGCTGCAAACTCTGAATAGCTTCTGTATTTATTACGGATTGACAATTGGAGGCCTTCCCACCAATAGAAGGTAAGCAAATACAACCTTCATTCATGTCCCTTTGGCTATTTCCTGGTGTAACTATATGGGTAGAGTGCATGCCTTTCAAAGGACTGCACACCTCCGGACATTCTAAAGACCTACCAGTGGTAACCCTACGCCTAGCTTTTTCTTTTGTACGCATACCAACAATATGAAATTAAAGCATAGAATATTTAATGCAAAAAGGAATAGGTAAGATGGTAAACAATGAAATAGCAGGGCATTAGATAGCAGGCGAAAACATATTGAGTTGCAATATAGTAGAATATAGCAACATATTGCATGTAATTGTTAAAAGCAACCATAAAAGAAAGGCACTGGCATTATACACATGCAAATGCAACGAACATACAACTGAAACAATAGCAGGCATAGGAAGTAAGTACACGATGATAATAAGTAAACCAAAAGTAACAAACATGGACATACCGAGCTGCACTGAGGTTTCTTCAAGATCTAATGTTGGTCTGTCAGGAGACATTCAAAACATAGGTGTAAGCATACATTGACAACAAAACACTAAAAGACATGAAAAAAACTAATGTTACACCTTACGTAAGTGGTATTCTTTTTATTTTTATTTTTACTTCCTGCTGAGCTTGTGTCACCTTCTTTTGGCCAGATCTATGTGGTTTCTACCAAAGACAAAGTTGTGATGTAGAGAAACTTCTAGTAGCAGGAGAAAGTAGATGTTTGCATGTGTATGTTGTACTACAAATAGAATATCCACCGTCTGTTACCATGGTTTGGTGAGATTAGTTGTAAAAGTAAACTGTAACCAATAGATGATCGACGTATGTCCCACTCAAACGTTAAATAATATTTTTTGCTTGACGTTTTTTTTTAGCTAAAGGATAGTATTTTTGCTTAACGTTTTTTAGTCTTAGATGAAGGTTAACATGGGCCAGGCAGTAAAGCAAAAAGGCGGGCCAAATGGGCCACAAAATTTCTCCGGATGGGCCGACATGTTTTTTGGCGGGAAAAATGAGGGGCAAAACGACTGCGTTTTGAGTCTCCCTTAATATATACAAGATTGGCGACGGTCGCCGCGTTGCAGGCGTGCCTGTTTATTCCGTCAAATATTTTTTCAGTGGTTGCACGGCTGTTTATCGCCGCGTTGCGGGCGGACCTGTTTTCTTTCCTATTGTATTACAGATGGATTCGCGAATGCAAATGCAAATGCAAACACCACCTTACCAATATATGAGCAGTCAACAATATGAAATTCGCAACGTGTACGGCAATAATTAATCCTAAAACGTCCCCCAAAAGCAGTCTCAATAAGTAATCTTGAAAAAACTCTATAAGCACTTACACTAATAAACAATGCTAAGCAGGCATACGTTACATGTTCATCTCGAGGCCTATTATTTGACAGACAACACTAAACACTCTTGTGAAGCTTATTTTCTCCAAACTAAACTGATTGTAAATATCTCGTAATTGACATTGCATCGGCGAGGTATTATACAAATCTATGTTACTCCAACTATTTATTTCCAATACCATGACAAATAAAGCTTTCAAAACCTCCAATAATGGTTGTGGAGATGCTTCCCACTCATGGCCTTTATTTTGTTTTGCTTCCGATTTTGCTACAGTTTCAGCTCGCCCTCGAGCATATTCTGGTGTGTGCTTCGTCCACTGCTGCCTGCATCTGGCCTTTTCCTGGTTGCACACAAAACAGTTCATTAGTGAACTGAACATTAACAGCAAAAAAAATAGTCATGTTAACAACTGGGTCAAATAAAATATAAATTTTTTTTCATATGTATCCAAATCTTGAAACTCATGTGCCTACAAACATTCACAATGCTTGAAACGACCTGTGTTGTGACACAACCTTAAAAACGCGGCAGTCAACTTTTTTGATACTCAAGATTTATGCTTTCTGGGAACACGTACCTTGATTACTCGATATACTATTGGAATTCGACATCCCTGCATATAAACAGTAGCAAAAAATAGAGATTAGTATGGTCAACATGTCAATTATTAGTAATAAAACATCTGTCAATGTATAGAAATAGTAAGCTGTTACCTTATTAATTACTGATAGAAGACGAAATACTTGACAATGGCAGTGCAAAACTTCACAAAGATCTAAAAAAAAATTGACTGATATATGCAGAGAGACTCCACTATATATACTGAATTTCTAGAGAAAAAAAGGTCAAATACGTGTGGACTGGAGTTCAGAC
>JAYDZM010237120.1:0-10879 GCA_034509245.1 Artemisia ludoviciana
AAAGTTGGCTTATTTTGAGCCATGCATCATTTTCCTTTTTGGTGATGACGTCATATAGAGAATTGTTTTCACATGAATCAAACAAAAGTTCATTTGTTTAGAAAAGTAGACAATTAATGGTTTTGAACTTTCGATTCATATTATTGCATGCATTGTCAAGATGTACTAATTATCAAATTATGTAGATGTGACTTGTATCTTGTTTAGTTTGAATGTAAATTTCATAGATAAGCTAATTTGTGTGGCCATAAAATAAAATACATGGACAGATTATACAAGGTGGAAACACCATAAACAAGATAGTCAAACAAGGTGTGTAGTGTAGTGTATGCCAAGTTAGACAAAGTCTACTTGTTAATGATGGAACTTTAAACATAGGAATGAAGAGACCATACATATTACATACCCTCACGTGCACCATATGCCTTTCTCAAGATTCCTTCATTGTAATTGACTAAACATAAATTGTAATATAAATCTAATGTCATCTTTGATAAAAATATACAAATTAAGTTCCCATAACATTATGTTGTTATACGTATAATGTCATCTTTAAGTGCAAAAATGACAGAGACTTGACTGTGTGACATATGCATATGTTTGAATCATATAATTATATGACTTTAGATTAACATAAGATGGGTGAAAATCCTTTGTGAACTTTTTTTAAAGCAATGATACTAGGTTGAACCTGGGCCATACAAAGCCTCATCTAACGAAGATACAATATTCTTTAATCTTTTCATAATTGTTGCTACAATGCCAACGTGCAAGCAATCTAAATTTTGTTGTCACAAGAAACTATACATATTTAAAAACCATAATCCTGAAGACTTTAAACTTATACAAATTCTTATATATTCTTTGGTATGGTAAAAAAGCAATCTAAATTTTGATGTCACAAGAAACCATACGTATTCAAAAACCATAATCCCAAAGACTTTAAACTTATATAACTTCTTATGTGTTCTTTAGTATAGTGAAAGTTGATATGAAATGTTATTTTGATTTCTAGCAGCAGCAAATCATACAAATTTCTAGGGTATGCTTTTAAAGTGTTCAAAACTTCGAATGTTTAAAAAGCCATCTTGAAGGGATTGTGTTTCGACTCCTTCCTTCGCAAATTCCACCATTTATTAATACTGTTTATTTCTCCAAAAGGTATAAATCGGCAAGGAAATGATGAACGGTGCATTATATTTTAGTGTGAACTGACTCTCCCTTAAAAACCTAGCCTAGACAATAAACACATCTTTTAACCACCTGTCACTAGTTGGGACTAAACACAGAGGCCTCTTTGATGGTCAACTAAACATTTTGAAGCGGGGAAATGTTTATTTAAAAATTGAAATGTGTATTAGATACCACTAAAAAATTTAGAAACAATTAATTTAAAAGTAAAAGCTTCATGTTTTGTCGAAAAAGATGCTTCAGGACGAGCAGCAGGGCCGTCCCATAAAATTTGGGTGCCCTGTTCAGTTACAAAAAAATTGGCCCCCTACACACAAATACCTTAAATACTAGTATAATTTTTTTTAAATTGATAAACTTAAAACATGGGAGAAAAACATCAATGTTACAAAAGTAATAAAACTAACGACAAAAATATGTTGTAGTTCTAAAAATAAAAATAAAACTAAAACTAACGGTAAATTAGCGTATCACTCTAACAAATAGCTCCGTGCAACTTATTTCTTGAAAAATGCACTTCTCCTCGCATTCTTTGAAGCAAAGTTGTTGATTAAAGCTTCATAATCAACGCTCTCCAATAGACCGTTCTAGATTGTTATTAATGCCAATCCATTGAGTCTCTCTTGTGATATTGTGGACCTCAAGTAAGACTTCAACAATTTCAGTTTTGAGAAACTTCTTTCTGCTGATGTCACGGTTACCGGGATAGTGAGC
Source organism: Artemisia ludoviciana (assembly GCA_034509245.1). Taxonomy (NCBI): domain Eukaryota; kingdom Viridiplantae; phylum Streptophyta; class Magnoliopsida; order Asterales; family Asteraceae; genus Artemisia; species Artemisia ludoviciana. The sequence continues at coordinate 1,906 of JAYDZM010237120.1, forward strand.
AATACTCTATATGCAATCATCGCATTAGGAAAAACATCATGTTCTTTAAGAAAATTTAGTATATCAGAAGGTCCCAGATTTTCGTCAGGCAAATAATTGTTAAGCAACCTCAACTCCACAAAAAGATCCTTAGCGTCAACATCTGATTGTTCATTATTCCTGAGTGCAGCTTCAAGATGACTACAATGGGACTTAAGAGTGTTGTCATCAAAGGTTTTCAACTTGTGAGAAGTGAATAAAAATCCAAAAACTTTTTCATACTCTTTGTATTGCTCGAATCGTGTTCTTAGAGAAACAAGTGCTTGGTCAACAATATATAGGAAATATTGGACCTTAAATGACTCTTCAGCGGAATATGAAGTATCTTGATCCACAGAATTCTCATCAAATTGTCTTTTTCTACGAATTACGCGCTTTTGACGAAATACTGGATCAATATCCATTTCAATAGCAATTTCCTTAGCAACATTAATCGCTTTATCGAAACCTGTGTCTCTAAACTTCTCAAAAAATGAAATTAGCCCTTCAACTTCTTTAATAGCAATATCTATAAGCATATCATGAGATTGTAACTTCTTGCTCACCAAATTTACGACAGATAATATGTCAAACCAAATGACGGTTGATACTAAAAACTCAAAATCGCCAAGCTCATTTGTTGCTAAAGATTTTGACTCGCTTTTGATTTTAGAGTCATTATCATTTTCAGCAACTTGAAGTAAAGCTTCTCTAATTTCTAGAAGCTGAAATCTAATAGCTTTCACACTCTCAACACGACTTTCCCAACGGGTTATGGACAACGACTTGAGAGTTAACCCTTTAATATTATTTTTCAAAATTAACCACCTCTTGGAAGAATTGGCAAAAATAGTGTAAATTCTTTGAATAATGCCAAAAAAGTCCATAGCTTTGCCACAAGAGCTAGCGATGTCACACAATGTTAGATTAAGGCTATGGCAACCACATGGTGTATAAAAAGCTCTAGGATTTATATCTAAAAATTTCTTTTGTACTCCACGATGCTTTCCTTTCATATTAGATCCATTGTCATAGCCCTGACCACGCACATCGTCAATATCAAGATCTAGAGACTTTAGTTCATCATGTGTAACATCAAAAAGTCCTTGACCAGTCGTATCATCTACATTTAAAAATCCTAAAAAGGATTCCTCAACTGTAACACAATTGGATGCTACATTTACATACCTTAATATCAAAGACATTTGTTCTGGATGACTTGTATCAGGGGTACAATCAAGTATCACTGAGAAATACTTTGCTTGCTTTATTTTTTGAATAATTTGTGATCTAATTCCACGAGCAAGTAATTGTATTAACTCATTTTGTATAGTATGCCCAAGATAATGAACATGAATTTCATCACTCGTGATACGACGAACATGCTCTTTGATAACTGGATCAAACTCTTCCAATATTTCAATCAAACCCAAAAAGTTTCCATTGTTATCAACATGCAATTTCTTATTTGTACCACAGAATGCTAAATGGTGTTTAGCAAGAAACTTCACAACTGAAATTATTCTCAATAGAACTTTCATCCAGTGATCTCTCTCTTTCTCAAATTGTTCATGTACCACTGTATCAATTGTTTCATTCTTTTTCAGTCTACTACGCATGTCAAACCAAGTTCCATGTTTATGATATGTTCTAAACCAACTTCATGCTCTTTAAGTCTTGTACTAAGATGTGACCAATCCGAGAAACCCTCATTAACTAATGAACCTTTTGCAACCCCTTTTCCAAATATTTTACAGCAAAAACAAAAAATTCTATCAAGCTCTTTGGAATACACTAGCCATTCTCTATCACACTTTTCATTATTTGGTAGAACTCTAGTAAAGAAAGTGGCAGAAAATCGTCGAGAAAATTTATCCTTAGGACCTTTGTAAAAAGAATGATCTCTTTTAGGACCTTCTTCTACTAAAGCTTTAATCATGTCAGAACTAAGACCATCCCACTTTCGTGGATCAAATATATTAACATGATGAACATTAGCATTAGGATTATCAACATTCACATTGTCCGCATTAATCTCATCAAGGCCATCATCACCGCACATACTTTCAGTGTTAGTCTCAATGTTAGTATCATCACTGTCATCACTATCAGCACTAACATCACCACTATGAACACCACCCGTATCGTCAATGTTAGTATCATTAAGTTCATCATCATCAACATTGTCATCACTAATACCATCAACATTCATATTATCACCATCAACATTGTCATCAATAAGATCTTGATTATCAGAAGCATCCCGTGGCTCTATTTGAACATACTTATGCATGGCTCCATATTGTCTCTTATTGCTTTGTTCAGTTCTTTGTTTCTTCAAACGTTTTTGAAACCCAGATGGTTGTTTAGGAGGCATGATTTCTCTAAAAATATATAAGTAAAAAGCCACAAGATAACTAAGTAACTAACTATAGTGCTTTAACTTATAGTCATAACATATAAAAAAATTAATAATTGACTAATAAATTATGTACTTATTAATTAAATAATTCATGTTTTCAATTAGAATATTTGTTTCTTACTTCCTCAAAACCTACAAATATCTAGCATATATATATATATTCAATCCTTAGATCTCATATTCCTATCATCCTAACAAATTAAAATTGGTTGTTTCTAAAACAATTAATAAACATTTGTATTGCTATGAATTGTGATGATGCATTTTTTATGCATAATTTAAACAAAAAATTCTCATAACCATGCTTCTAAAACAATTAATTAAATTATAAACTACTGACCTACTGTTAATGTGTAAAAGTTCACACTTTGACTATTAGGAATAAAAACATGTCGCAGGCCTAATCTTGTAATCACTAATCATAGACTACCTTCGAAAACTACAATCAATATATAATATATAAAAGAGTACTATGTTCCAATATTAAAGAGAGAGAAAAAAAACATTAAACAATTGATAAAAATAAAATAAAAGATACCTGGTCAAAAAGATCTTGATGCTTTCTCAGTTTGTTTTTTCGATGTGAATAAAAAAAGAGGACTCCTTTTTATTTTATAGTGATAATTGGATGGATTGACAAATCAAGTTAGAGTTGGACTAGGATAAAACTGGGCCTATACTTAATATACTAATATATAAATTTTAGTGCCCAAAAAAAATGGGCCCTGTTCATTTGCACTTGTTGCACAGCTTGATATCCGGGCCTGGGTGGGAGTAATATGTCATTGCTAATAATTAAAAACGTTTGGATTAGTAGGCTAAAAATGCTTTTATGCAACTGCAGTTGTTACTTATACTGATAATAGAACATGTACTACATCGTTAGATTTGGTGTGACTCTCATCATTTGCACTTGTCATTGATCGAGTAAGAGTCAATGTAAGGTACCTTTATGTCATGCTCTCTCCAACATATAACGACGTGGATAACCAAATTTTCGTTTTCTAAAACCTTTAACCTCTGACCTGAGTTCTGTCTTTGCCCTTCTTTGCTACCAAGAAATATATTGTAGATATATAAAAGTTTTAACCATATCTGTATCATTTTATTAAAATATTTACTCCATGGTATGTCGATATGAACATTAGATAGGCAACTCGCACTCACTAAATCTTTGTTCTTTCAGGAAAGGGTGAATTCTCCAAAGTCTTTTACATTTATGGATGCATATGAAGAAACCTGCAAGCCAAGAACGTCGATTTGGCTTTAATCAAACTCTAGTAGCTTAACAAATGAAATACTTCTACTTTTGTACGCATTTATTTCCTTTAATTAGATGTATGTTACTACCCTTCCATTATTTATTAATGAAATTAAAAGTTTGTTGAAAAACCATGCTGTCGTATGTTAACTGTGTTCATGGTTGCCATTTATATTAAGGTAAATATATCAACCTCTACTGTCAAACATGGTGTATGACTTTGTGAAGGTTATTTGTGTAGGATAACATGTTCAAATCTCACTCTTTTTGGTTCAATAATTAGACTTGGTTTACGGAGTTGTATATGTATGCAATATAGTGACTTTGACCAATTGAAGGTGTCTGAGCTTTATTCTCAGATCACTCAAGTTTTAGGAAAAATGCAATAAAGTTGACTTTGGTTTCACCTTATGGTTAAGCCTGAGCCTCGGGTCGAAACTGGCCTTAACCGACAAAAACCGACCCGACCACCGACCTTTTGGAAAATATGAAACAAAAAACCGATCCGAAAATACTCGGTCGGTTCGTTTCATAACCAACTTTAACTGAATCTAAAAACATTGCCTTTGATTTGTTGGGCATGCGTTTTGTTCCGGTACAATATTTCAGTTCTCTTTTATGCTTTCCCTGACTTATTCACACACTCCAGTCACTCGGTTTGTTTGTTTTTTTTTTTCCCGGTTTAATCCGACCTGAATCCCAAGCCGAAGGTTGGTTGGTTCATTTCTCGATCTGAAAAGCTCACCCCTAATGTGTGTCTGGGTGTGTCTGGTTCATTTCTTCTCAAGACGCTTAATCCCTTATGCGGGTCGGGTTTAATAAATGGTTGTAGATTCAAATCTCACAATGTATATAAAAAGTGAAATGATGAGTACTTATAAGTCACAACTGTGGTTAGTAAAGTAACCCATTGAGTGTTAGTGCTACAAAATTTATCTGTTGTGCTTATTCTTAATTGGTTTTTAACCAAACGTCCCCTTGCATTGAAAATATCACATATTTTTTTTTATTATGTCAAGTTTGTTTGTACTGTTAAATTTACCTAATGTATTTTATTTTATGTATACAGAATGTTATCGATAGATAAATATTTGTTGAAGCTAAAAAGATAGAGTATGTTTTTGTCTTTAAAAGTCAAAATCAAAGGATCTATATGCTCCACGTCTAATGGGTCATCTACTGTTTTCATTTAATTAGCGAAGGTCCATAAGGGGGAGCCCAAAAACTGACCAACTTATTGGGCTTCTTAACCTCCCACTTGAACTCAGCCCAAACATTACTTAAGATACTTCAAAGTCACGTAAAATCCCTCAATTAACATATATTCTGTTTCGAGTATGAGAAACCAAATAACTGATTCTCCTGTCATATTCCAATTTCATACACAAGTTCGTTAGGCTCGTGACTTTGTATTTTAATACTCGATCTTGACGGGAAACTCTACTCAAGTAGCTTGAGCTTGACATGCAAAATTAAGTGGCAAGTAAATGGAAAACCACTAACAAACCCCTAACCTTATTTTAATCCTCTTAGCCCATGGCTCGGGTCGGCTCAGCGTGTGAACGGTGCTGACTCGAGTAACAGCTCCACAATACACTCGAGCTATCCTCTTCGTTCCCTGCAGTCAACCACACAACCAACCACTCTTAATTATCACCCGTAATCTACAAGGACTAAAGCATTTGATATCCATAAGCTAAAGGGGTATAATATAAAACCATTCATAAAAAACCAACAGCCACAAGTACAAAATGAAGATAAGATCATTTCCAAAATTCAAAACCTAAAAACTCAAATGACCAGTGAATCATTTCCACCTGAAATCACCCGCGAAATTCTGTTAAAGCTTCCTGTGGAATCCTTGTTACGATGTAAGTCTGTTTGTAAAGAATGGTATACTTTAATATCCGACCAAAATTTCATTAAAACACATTATACTTTATCTAGTACCAACATTAACTGTGAACATCATAGACTTGTTTACAACATCTATACACCAGGAAACGATCTCTACAACTGTCCTCTTTATGATGTGTTGTTTCATAAATCTGCTAATAATACGTTACTGCTTGAATATCCTTTTCAACAAACTCGAGGTTTTAGGATAGTCGGGTCTTGTAATGGGTTAATGTGCCTTTTTGGTGTGGATGATTATACTTTGTTTATTTACAACCCGAGTACTAGAACAACCAATATTTTGCCTCCTTCTAAACAAGGTGTTTTCTATGGTTTTGGGTATGATGAGACGACTCATGATTACAAGGTGGTTAAAATATGGCGTTGTGACCCAACTTCGCGTGACTTGGGTGCTATGATATATCGTTAAAAGCTGGAAGTTGGAAGGAAATTGGTCGTTTTCCTAGGGTTTATCTTTTTAGTGATGGTAAGTTTTTAAATGGAGCTCTTCATTGGCTGACTTGTGATTGCTAGGGTTGGTGCCATATAGTTTCTATTGATTTGGGGAAGGAGACTTATGGTGAAGTTTTGCAACCGGAGTACGATAAAGGTAGTAAGACATTGACTTTGAGGGTGTTGGGAGAATGGTTGTGTGTTCTTTGTAATTATGATGAAAGTTGTGTGGTGGATGTATGGGTGATGAAGGTTTATGGAGTGAAGGATTCCTGGACTAAGTTGGCTTGCATCACACATCCGACTCATCTGATGGGTAATTTGGATATTTTTTGTATTTTAAAGGATGGGAAAGTGTTGTTGCGATTTGGGTCACAATTGCTTGTCTATGATTCAAAAGACAGTTCGTCTCCGGAAATTGTGAACTTTGATGGAATTGATGAAGCTTATGTTGTTGTTGAGAGTTTGGTTTCACCTTTTCCGCCTTTAGCCCTTGCGGATGACAATGAAAATTAAGGTGAATTTTGCTATTCCAACTCTGTTTCGTTTTCCTGTTAATTATAAATAGCCAGAACATGTTCACTGAGTGGAGTATAAATAAAGTAAATGAAATGTTACATGGACACAGAAGTCGTTGAATTCATCAATTATTTCAGTGCTAATACTCTTAACGTTTTGTTATGATTGCATTGAGCTACTATTTTAGACTAGTTTGAAAATTTGTGAAGAGGTGGGAGTAATATGTTAGTGCTAATGATTAAAAAGGTGTGGATTAGTAGGCTAAAAAGGCTATTATGCATTTGAGCCCTTCACTTATGCTGATAACAGAACATGTACCACATTGTTAAATTTGGTGCGACTCTCATCATTTGCACTTGTCATTGATTGAGTAAGAGTCAATGTAAGGTGTCTTTATGTCATGCACCAACGTATAACGATGTGGATAACCAAATTTTTGTTTTTTAAAACCTTTAACCTCTGACTTGAGTTCTATTTTTGCCCTTCTTGCTTCCAAGAAATATATTGTAGATATAAAAGTTTTTACCATATCTATATCATTTTATCAAACTTTTACTCCATGGTATGTCGATATCAACATTAGATTGGCAACTTACAGTCACTAAATCTTTGTTCTTTCAGGAAAAGGTGAATTCTCCGAAGTCTTACATTTATGGATGCATATGGAGAAATATGCAAGCCAAGAACATCAATTGAGCTTTAATCAAACTCTAGTAGCTTAACAAATGAAATATTTCTACTGTGTATGTTACTACCCTTCTAGTATATCTTAATGAAATTAAAAGTTTGTTGAAAAACCATGCTGTCATATGTTAACTGTGTTCATGGTTGCCATTTATATTGAGGTAAATATATCAACCTCTACTGTCAAACATGGTGTATGACTATGTGAAGGATAACATGTTTAAATCTCACTCTATTTGTATATGCAATACAGTGACTTTGACCAATTGAAGATGTCTGAGCTTTGATTCTCAGATCAGTCAAGTTTTAGCAAAAATCCAATAAAGTTGACTTTGGTTTCACCTTATGGTTAGGTCTGAGCCTTGGGTCAAAACTGTCCTTAACCGATGAAAACTGACCCGACCACCGACTTTATGAAACAGAAAACCAAACCGAAAATACTCGGTCAGTTCGGTTCATAACCTACTGTGTGAACCGAATTTAAAAACGCTGCCTTCGATTTGTCGGGCATGCGTTTTGTTCCAGTACAATATTTCAGTGTTATTAACTTTTTGGTGTTTTCTTTATTTGTTCATAAATAATGTGTAGTGACACAATTATAAGTTACATTGGAACGACATAAAAGAAAAGATTGAATAGGTTCTTAAATAAGCAAAATGCATCATTTTGTGTTTTCTTTATTTGTAGATATTGTGTGTGCTAATTGGTAAATTGTATGTGTAGTCACACAATTATAAGCTACATCAGAACGACATAAAGGAAAAGATTGAATAAATTCTTTAATAAGCAATATGCATCACTTTGCTTGTTATTTGCAATGCATACTGTCGTGTACTACTAGTCATTTATGGACCAAGCACATGACTATGTGTTTTACTAGTTGATTGCATAGCGTAGTGTTTACTACTAGTTGACTATCTGTTTTACTGTCGTGTACTACTAGTCATTTTCGAGTGTTTGGTTGCATAGCGTAGTTGTAATTGCATAGCATAGCATAGTGTTTAGCAACTTGCATAGCGTATTAAAATAGTAGTTGCAATAATTGAATTTAATAGGTGCAATAATCTGTAATTGCAATAATCGTATTGAATAGGTGCAATAATCTGTAATTGCATAGCGTAGCTTTAATCTGTATTGTTAATTTTTTATGGCCGCTGCAAATATTTAACTTCCAGATGCACTATAACTTTACGACAGTTAGGCACGACACAATTCGTGTGCATTTCGATATATGCTCACGTAATAAATGAATTTGCATTCATTATTTGGTAGAATTCTAGTTAACCAATATTTGGACTACCATGTGTTAAATGTGAAGGAAAGTGTTCTAAACGACACTCGTTCGATGTGATGTTAATTCACTATGCACCACTATAAAAGCCGCTTGACTCAACCCAACCCCGTAGTCAGCCAACTCGTCTGACCCGTTGTATGAAGTGACCCATTTTGATTCTAATCTGTTTTGAGATGTTACCAAATCCTAAATCATTAATGCTGTAATTTTTGGGTTTTCTTTCTCGTTATTTAGGAGCTTGTTGAAGACGAAAGATCAAAGCTTGCAATGGATTTCAGTAATTTTTTAATACTTGAAGACGAAAGATTGAAGAAGCTAGCTTTCAATGATATTTTGTAAACATACTTAGAAAAATTGCTATGAAAGTGTTATTGAGTATATGAGGTTTAATTGTTTAAAATTGCTACAGATTTGATCATCTGAGTAT
>JAYDZM010242754.1:0-23481 GCA_034509245.1 Artemisia ludoviciana
GTGCTGTCGGCATAGATATGCGGCACGCCGGCGCTGTCGCGCTTGATCTCGACCGGGCCGGCGACCGCGGCCGCGATGCGGCGATCCGCCGGCGCCGCCTGGCTGGCGAGGTAAGCGTCGCGCGCCGCGTCCAGCTCGTCGGCGCGCGTGACCTTGCGGCCGTAGCCGGCGCCGGCCGCGACCGCGATCAGCCCGTCCGCACCTTTTTCGATCGCCTTGTGGGCGAAGACATCGTTGATCACGTCATGCAGCACGATGCCGCCATAGCCGTGCACGGCCTCGTTCACCTCGGGGCGCGCACCGAGCGAGGTGATGACGATCGGCACCTTGTGCTTCACGCAGACCTCGATGTCGTGCTCCAGCCGGTTGTTGGACTTGTGCACGATCTGGTTCACCGCGTACGGCGCTGCCGGGCGGTCCGGGTGAGCCTGGTTGTGGCGGTCCAGCTCCTCGTAGATGCTGCGCAGCCACACTTCCAGCTGCTCAGCGGGGCGCGCGTTCAGCGCCGGGAACGAGCCGCCGTTCCACTTGTCAGCCAAATCCTCGACCAGAGGCAATGTCTCGTCAACCTGGTTGACGGCCTGGCGAAGCCTGATCTGTTGCGTGCTGTTGAGGGACGACAACTGCCTCTGGGTCGCCGTCCAGTCCTGATTGGCTGCAGTGAGGTCGTACCCCTGCCGCGCCAGTTCGGCTTTCACGGCAACGCCGGCTTTGTAGAGCCCCGTCGTGACCGGAGGCTGCTTGCCCGAAACGATGGCGTTGGCAATATCCACCGCGTCCGTGGAATCTCCGGTGCCGGTCTTCGAGGACTGATAGTCCTCCATCGACAGCACCGGTTTCCCGGCCGCTTGGCGTTCGGTGTTGATCTGCGTCAGCTCGCGCTGATCGTCGGTCTGCGGCGCCGGCTTGTCCCGGTCCGCGATAGCCTTCTCAAGAGCATCCTGCCCGATAGCCTTGGTGCGCACCAGGTGGGCGAGGTCGTCATCACCGGCCTGCTCCAAATACTTCGCGGCGGGTTCACGCCAGGCGTCGGCATCGGTCTCTTTTTTCGCAGCGTCATCGAGCTGTTGAGCGCGCGTGATGCCAGCCTCAACAGTCATGGCGCCGGACTGCACTCCCGCGGCTAGGTCGGGATGATCCGCGAGCAGTTTTGCGGTCGCTTCGCGCTTCGCCTTGCCCTCGTCGCGTTTCTGCGCGACGGCCATCCCCTGGATCAGGCCGTAGGTGGCCGCGCCGAGCGGATCGCTGGGCATCTGCATGCCCTGCAATGACTGGCTCAGCCCGACCGCATCGAACGAGGACGCAGGCGGCGCCGATGGCGCGACTGGCGCGACCGGGCGAATACTGGTTACCGTCCCCGGCAATTCCGGCGCCGAGTAAGTTGCCGGGGTCGCCTGCCGGGTCGCCTGGAGGGCGGGCGAGGCAATAGCCGGCAGCGGCGGCGCGACGAAGTTCGTCAACTGCGGCTTGGGCGCGACGGGAATGGTAGGTGCAAAGAAAGTTGGCATCGCAATCCCCTAGTTCTGGAACAGGCCGGAATTACCGGCGAGCGCGCCAAGGATTTCCGCCCACGTGGCGTTCGGCGTCGATGACGAACCATTGGTGGTCGTCGAAACCTGACCGGGTGTGCCGTTGATGACGTTGATCAGGTTGCCCAGTTGGCTCCAGTCGAAGTTGAGCGCGCCGTTGGCGTTGTTCTGCTGCGTCGTTGACAGGCCTTGCAGCAGGTTGGCGAGGCTGAGCCCGTTGTTGACGCCGTTCTGGCTCAACGTGGACCCGGCCCCGATCGCGCCCAACTGATCCTGCACGTTCTGTTCGTCGAGACCGGCGTTCGTTCCTGCCGCCGACAACTGACGGTCGAGGTCTTGCCCCAGCCAGCCCATCCCAGAATCATACCCCTGGGCGTGAACCGTATTGCTGATGTCGGCGGCATTCTTCATCAGATCGTCGGTGAGCTGGGCGCTCTCCACCCCGTGCCGAGCATCGCCGTAGGCGCCCGACATGAACGCCTGATCGCCAAGGTCGTTTCGGGCTTTGTCGCCTTGCGTGTTGAGATCGCGCAGCGCCCCGCCGAGAACATTCTCGAGGTAGGGGTTGAGATAGGCGTCGACCGGCTGGCCGCCGCTCGCTCCCCCCGCGCTGGACGATCCGCCGGCGCCACCCATTGCAGAGCCCATGCCACCGCCGCCGCCACCGCCACCGCCGGAGGAATCGAACGTGCCCTGTTCATAGGCATCCGAGAACATTTGCTGGCGCAACGCCGGGTCGGCCATCATGGCATCGAAGTTGTCGCCGAGACTGTAGTCGCTGAAATCATTCCCGAAATTGTTCTGCAGGACATTCCAGATGTCGGCGCCGGGTCGCACCGTCTTGCCGGAGCCGAAATAGCTGTCCCACTGGTCGAGCATCACCTTGTCGAGGTCGCTGGCACCCAACTTCGACGGGTCGAACACATCGTAGCTGTTGTAGGGCAGCACGTCGCTGGTGATGTGCTTCAGTTCAACGAGGCTGGGGGCATCCTTGTCCTCGCCCTGCAAGCCGGTGACGAGCTTGTTGTACCAGTCCGGGTCGCTGCCGCTCTTGGCCAGATCGAGCCAGTTGTTGAACCCGGCAGAGTCGGCCGGGGCGCCGCGATAGGTCTGGTACGCCCCTATGATCTGTTTCGCGATCGGGTCGTCATCGTACTGTCCCGTTGCCATCTTACCAGCCTCCCGTCGTCGATTTGTAGACCGATGGCGTCCCGTTATAGGTTTCGCGATCGGTAGAATCCGCCGGATCGTTACGCGGCTCGAAGGCGACAACACGCGCATTATAGCCGCTCGGCACATAGATCGGTTTACCCCCTAAGCCCGGCTTGCTATTGCCCTTGATGCCGACCCCGCCAGAGGTAATCGGCATGCCGGAGTTACCGATAGCACGGCCACCGGCATCGAGGCGTACCGAGCCCGTTAGGCCGTTGTAGCCCGTCATCTGCCCTGTGCGCTGGCCACCGCCACCCATGCCAGATGCGCCCCCACCGCCAGTCCCCGGATTGGTCAGGAAGCTGTCCCCGAAACCGCCGCCGCTCAGCGTCGCTGTGGGTCCGCCGTTGACCATCGTGGGAATTTGCACTCGCACCGGAGAGCGGTTGAGGATCGCATCGATCGCCGGCTGGTATTGCGACTGCGCCGAACTGATCTGTCCGCTGAGCTGGGGAATAAGTGCGTCGAGTTGCGTGCCGGCAGGCGTGGTTGAACCCGGATATGGCTGGTTGAACGCCGCCATCGCCTTTTGCAGGATCTGGTCGGCAATCTTCTGCATCTCCGGCGACAATGTGGTCGTCGTTTCTGAGCTGTTCGAGCTGGTGTTTTGGCCGCCTCCCAGGAAGCTCGAACCGAACGCACTGGCAAGAATCATCAATGAAATCGGGTCCATAAAGCTATCCTTGTCTGGATTGACCGCGGTAGCGGCCGTCTTGGAGGTAGGTCATCAGCAGGGCCTTGAGGCTGGCGATTTCACCATCCCGCGTCGTGACCGCTGCCGAGAGCGTCGACACGTTGTTGTTGAGCACGGCAAGGGCCGCGTTGAGTGCTGTGAAAGCGGCATTTACCGCAGTCGCCTCGGCCGCAGTCGGATCGGTCGACCCGTTCCACGCCAGCGCGGGGGCCGTTGCCGGCGTGTATGGAGCGAGCGTGACGGTCAGGTCCGGCGTGCCGCCGGATGTGTCGGTGACTGCCGTGGCGCCCGCTGCGTCGATACTGCGCACCGGATCGAAGTCTCCCGTCACCGAATAGCCGTCTGCGACTACCGTCTCGACGTCGTCCCGGCTGGCTTGCTCGACGGCACGCACCGAAGTGGTGAGCCATCGCAACTGCTCCGTTGTATCACTGCTCACCGGGTTGCCGAAGGTAAGCACTTTCATCGACGGCTCCCCGCCATCTTCACTTCGATCTTGGGCGTATCAATCGCCCAATCGCCGCCGACGACCTCGGTCTGCGACAGCGTGAAGGCGAGGTGACGCGCTGCCATGCGCAGATCGCCCATCTCGATGCCCTCGGAGAGATCGACACTATCGGTGTCAACAACATTGGCCGCCGCTCGGTCGTATCCAGAAACCGCCAGGTGCACGGTGCCGGTTTGGCGTTTGAAGTCGGGGTCGAACCCGAGGATTTCCGACCACGTGGTCTTCGATGGCAGGATCGGCGCCGATGCAATGCTGTCCGTCGATGCCTCGCCGTTCCAGTCCACTCCGACCTCATGTTCCATGATGCGGCCGTCGATGGTGATTTTGTACGGGTTGCGTCGGCCCTTGTTGAAGACCGCGCCAGCCACCCGCGCGTAACTCTCGTCATTCGCCCATGAGAAGTCCTTAAGGCAGACCGTCACACAGGATTCCGGCTCATCGGTTGTGGCCGGATAGTAGAAATCGATGGCCTCGTTCACCGGATCGTAGATGGCGTGGCACTTACCCTGCTGCTCGACATTGAGGCGCCGGAACAGCCAGTCGCGGACATCCTCATTGTTGGGAATGTCGAGCACTGCGCCGGACCACGCCTTGAGCCCGTTGGGGGACATCCAGAACACGCCTTGCGGCGTCACCGCGAAGGCATGAGGGCCGACGAGACCAGCGTTGTTCCCGTTCACCGCGACATGCGTGTCGTAGATGAAGGCAGACCCGGTGAACTGGTGCGTATAGCACGTGGTGTCCGTCCAGATCAGGTTGAGACCGTTGCCGAACGGTGTCATCGCCACCAGTTTGCTGCCGAACTGCACGCGGCGGTCGCCCGCCTCGTTGGTCTCGGTCGCGACGATGTCGCGCGGATCGTCGCGATCCGACCAGACGAACCGCAGGGGCTCGCCATAGGCCCCAAGATAGTGCGTGATGCGCTCCTCTGTTTGGCAGACGAAGGTCACGATATCGGGCGGGCCGCCCATGACCTGAGCACGGCTCGCGGTGCCGTCCCAGAAGTAGGCCGGCCCCCCGGTGCGCGCCATGATCGCGGTTGATCCAACCGGCGTAATCGACCAGAAGTCGGCATCGTACGAGCCGTCCAGCGCATCGGCGTGGCCGGCCCCAATGGGGAACTCGACGTAAGGTGCCCCGCCGCCGTTGCTGACCGTCGAGGTGGCCGGCGACGTGAATGTATAGGTCAGCGTGTCATCGTCCGGCACCGTGTCGATGACGAAAAAGCCATTGGGCGTGATGCCGCCAATTGCCGAGGCACCCTCGACGAGGACGAACTCGCCGGGTGATCTGCCATGCCCGGCCAGCGTGACGGTGATGGACGCGCTGCCGTCGACGACCGATAGCGGATTGCTGGTACTGACCACCAGCGGGATCGAACCACCTCCATCGATGATGGTTTCGCTGGCCACGGCGCCTTCCGTATAGACCATGATTCCAGCGCCACCGCCGGCCGCACTGCTTTCCGCAAATTGCGGATCGAGTAGCGTGACGGTGATGCTGTTTGCACCAGGAACGGTGGCGACCTCGTATTCGCCTTGCATCAGAATGCCGGACACAGCGGCCATGCCCGTCACGGCGAAGTGCGCGCCGACGCTCAATCCATGCCCAGTCCACGCGATGGTTACGCCGAGGGCCGCGGCAATCTTGCGCCAGTAACTAATGCCGCTGCCGGACGTGGCGGTCGACGTGGCGTTCGACGTGTGCGTGACGGTGAAGCTGTTGGTCGCCTTGGTGACGACTATATATTCGCCGCCAAAAGAAATCCCTCCGATGGATGTTGACCCGGGGAACACGACATGGTCGCCGACCACAACGGGGGTGGCGGTTTCGTTCACGGTGACGGTTGGAGAGGTGCTAGTTGTTTGCAGGGACGTCACGAAGCGCGATGAACCGGCAACCGTCACCGGATTGTTGGCAAGCGCCGCTTCCGTCTCGCGCGGAACCAGAACATGGGTCTGCTCATCGTCCTGGCTGACGATGAGCCATTCCCCGCGCAGGGACAGTCCGCCTACATCGCTGTCGGGCGGCTGGAAAAGCTTCACCGCCCTGCCCACAGGAACGGTCGCGAAAGCACACCCGCCGGTCATCGCCGTCGAGAAGATGGAGGCGCCAATGAACGACACCCGTATCTGGAACGTCGTCGCGGACGGCGTGGCGTAGACTGGATAGACCCCTGTAATGGTCCCGCCCGTAACGCTGCTAGACCCGAGAAAGTTGACCGCCTGCCCCACCGCCAGCCCGTGATCGGCCGCCGTGGTGCAGGTCACGATGTCGGTGAAATTGGTCTTCGAAAAGGAGATGGCCGGGAGATAGTACCACGCCAGCGACGCCGACAACGCGGTCGTCGAGGACGCCGTACTGGTCGTGGCCGTCGCGGTCGCGGCCGAGGCGGCGGTGATCTCGTAGGCGCTGATGCTGCCCACCAGGCGGCGCCCGGTGATTACATAATCGCCCTGCAGAGCAAGGCCACCGACGCTGATGGAATCAGGCAGGGAAATCGTGTCGCCAGTCGCGAGGTCAATCCCTAGCGCGCTGTCGTAGAATGCGCCCTGATTGAAGTTCACAACGACAATCGCGCTGCCGTTCGTCGTGGAAAGGGCGACGCCTGTGAATGGGATATTGATCCGTCGGCGGATGCCGGCGACCCTTACGAAGCCTGACCCTGTTGCGGTCGTCACCTGATCGACAAGAGTGGCGTCGATGACCAGCGGTGTGATGTCGATGGGCTCAGTCCCGTCCGTCGAGCCATAGAGGCGCGTCGTGGTGCCAACCGCATAGAGCGGTGCGCCTGTAGTCGGATCGTTCCACGCCGCGAAGCCGCGGGCAATGCCGTTCAACAGGATCGTGTTGAGCTGGGTGAACCCTGCCTTTTTCTCCGGCTTTCCGTTCACGAAGCGAATGTTCTGGGTATCGAACCAGCGCCCGGCGGCGCCCTCGGGAGAGCGCGTCTTGTCAACACCCGCAGGGACCGTCAGATCGACGAAGATGGAGTCGGTCACGGGCTGATCACCGGCGTGAACTGGCCACGTCGGGACAGTTCATCCATAGCATTGGCGTCCTGAATGAAGCCCCCCGCCCGTTGCAGATTGCGGGCATAGTCCTCGGTGTTGTGGTACTGCTCCGCCGCAAACGCGAGGCAGGCCGCCCGGAGCACGTGCGGGTAGCGCGCAGTCAGGAAATTGGTGGCGTTCTCGCTGCTGAGGATCGCGGGCGACTTGTAGAACACGGCTCTGAGCGAAAACGCCGAGTTGGTCAGACACTCGAAATTCAGCGCCTCGTCGAAGATCGCCACAAGGCATGGATCGGACGTATCGAGCACCGCTGCCGTCCATGACCGCCGTGCCTCGATCTCTTCCTCCCCGACCAGCGTCAGATCGGTGTCGTCGGTGATATTGCGAAACGAGAGGCCATCGAGAAACCCGGTCGGCAGCGCCACTGAGCTGGCCCCGCTCGTGACCGAGAGATTGGACGCCGTCCGCATTTCGCGCACGCGCAGCCGACTATAAACCCAGGCCTGCGCGTCCTCGAGACAGCCGTCGGCATCGACCTTGTCGTAGTTCTGCCACGACTTGATCGAGCCGGCGACGGACTTCGCCCCGGTCAGTGTCGTGTACGACATGCTCATTCGATCAGGCCTTGACCTGTTCGGCGGAAACGAGCCCGCCGTCGACGGCCGCGTCGATCAACTGCGCCTTGGTCAGGGCCCTGCCGAACACCGCCTTGCCCCACGAGCGGACCGTCATGAATGGCGGCTCGGGGTCCAATTCACCTTTCAGCCATGCGATCAGCGCGCCTTTCTTGTCGGCGACCTCTTCCTTGACCTCGGTCTCGACGATCACAGTCTGCTGATTGCCGGCGGCGTCGACCGTGGTCACTTCGGATTGCTGGGTCTTGGGAGGTGCGGGGGGATGATCCTCCCACACCAGATCCCCGGCGCCGTTGAAATAGCCGCCGTCCTGGTGGAACAGGGCACCGTTCTGGGGCGGCGTGATGGTGCCGAACGATTTCGACTTGTCGAGGCGCCGGGGCATGGCTCAGTCCTTCCCGCCGAGGCCCGGCACATAGGACAGGTTGTCCATGCCGCCCCCGAGCTTCATCTTGGCAGGGACCTCGTCGGAGGCCTTGCCGGAATAGTCCGACGAGTCCTTGCCGATGGGGGTGCGGAGCGTCTGGCCGCGGGCGGCCTCTTTGTTGATGACGCCCTGATTGGTGTCGTTGGTGCGCTTGAGCATCAATTGTCATCCATGATGTTGAGGATCGTCAGCCGGCCGTAGTCGGGGCGATCGGTTTCGGCATAGGACGGCATGCGGTAGCGTCCATCGAAACCCTGTCGGGCGCGATTGACGAGCGCATAGCCGTCGCGGAGCGGATTGCCGGTCTCCCGGCTGGAATCCGGTTCCGGGGCCCTGAACTCAGGGTCCCGGTTCTGGAGTTTGCGGTACATCAGTACCAGTCGACGACGATGTTCACGTCGGCGATGCCAGCGGGGGTGCCGCCGGTCGGCGCGATGAACGCCACCTCGATCTGGGTATCGGCCGGGAGATCGGTGAGGATCAGCGCGGTCGTGCTGTTCTGCGTCGCAACGAACGTGTCCGTGGCGGCGGTAGTGCCCAGATTGGCGTCGGCATAGTGATCGTCATCAGTCGATGACCCGACCTTGACGTGCGCCGGGGTGGTGACGGCGTTGAACGTCTCGGTGACGTTCGGCAGGACGATGTCCTTGAGCTTGCCAGCCATCCCCTTCGGCCCCTTGAAGGAGGCCGCCTTGTCGCCGGCACCGAAATCGATGGCGGCGTAGGTGTAGGTGATGCTCTGGCGCGGATTTGAGTAGCCCATGTCCATGCCCTCCTAGGCAGCCGAGTTCCACATCACGATGGGGCTGTTCGCCGCCTCGGGATGGGTGTTGCCGAAACCGCCGAGGCCATACCAGGCGGAACCCTTGTCGCGACCGTAGTCCTCCGGGAGCTTGGCCCGGACTTCCTCGGGAGTGACGATGGCTTCCGTCACCGGGTCGTCGCCGAAGAACATCGCCCACGAAGACTTGGCGTTGTTCCAGGCGTCGGCGGTGTTCGTGTACGGATCGAAGGTCACGGAGTCGTAGGCGCCGCCCTCGGGGATCATCGTCTGCTCGACGAAGATGAAATCCTCGTAGCGGCCGATCTCGCCGTAGTGGATCAGCGCCAGTCCTTCCGAGGTGTATTGGTGGATGGACTCGAGCTGGTTCTTGATGCCGCGCCAGGTGGTGACGCCGGCGACGCCCATGTAGGCATCGCGCTGCATGTTCGGCGGGATGTTCCGCGTCTTCATGTAGTCGCCGATCGCCTTGATGTGGCCGGTGCCGAGCGCGACGTTGTTGGTCGTGACCGGCGTGCCGTCGGTGACGACGGTTACCGAGTCAGTGGAGGTGCCGCTGGTGGCAACGGCATGCAGCTTGGTGGCCTTGAACTGCAGATAGGCTTCCACATCGAACTGCGCGGCGGCCGAGAAGGCGAGCCCGCTGTTGATGATGGTCTGCCAGTCCTGGAACGACAGCAGTTCGGCCTTCGCCGTGTGCTCGATGGCTTCGCCCCATTCCACAACCGTGAGGCTGTTCTGGGTCTGGCCGATCGTGCCGGAGGGAATGCGGGTCGTTTCCGTCAGCCGGTTGTTGCGGC
Source organism: Artemisia ludoviciana (assembly GCA_034509245.1). NCBI lineage: Eukaryota > Viridiplantae > Streptophyta > Magnoliopsida > Asterales > Asteraceae > Artemisia > Artemisia ludoviciana. The sequence continues at coordinate 9,601 of JAYDZM010242754.1, forward strand.
GGGCGGGCGTGTCGAACACGTTCCAGTAGAACGTATCGCCGCGGTTCAGCGGAGCATTGGCGTTTGCTCCGCTGAGCGGGGTGCAGAACTGGCGGAACTTGCCCTTGGGGCGGAGGCTCTCGCGCAGCAGTTTGGAGACCTGGTCCGAATGCCGGTAACCGGAATAGTCGGACCACACGATTTCAGTCATGGACTGTCCTTGTGGGGATGAGCGTCACCCCCGGACCGGTGCCCCCTTCAACCTTGCCGCACGCGTCTCTTCAAACGCATTGGCGGCGCGCTGGCGCTCGGAGCGCGGCGCGGCTGGTCGGGCGGTCCCCGGTCGGGGAATAGACGCACGTTCGGGTTGAGTGAGCGCATCCTTGCGACCGGAACGGTCGACGACGGCGCTCGGCTGGGTGGTCGTTGCGTCAGGGCCGGGGTGTTGGCCTGCGGGGGGCGGGGTGGCGCCCGAAAGTCGATCCGCGATGACCTTGGCCGCCTGGGTGAAGACGGCTGAGGGTCGGGGGAGTCCGTAGCGCTTCAAGGTCATGTCCTTGTAGAGCGCCGAAACCTGGTCGCCGGACATCACACGAAGCGTGTCGGCGGTAATGCCGTTGCCGGCGAAAGCGGCCTGCACGTCGGGGCCGCGATCCGCGATCGCCCGGGCGATCAGCGCCTTCTGCATGGTCGCGTTGAGCGTGTCCACCACGCCGGAGCTGAGTACGTCCTGCATGACGGCGGAGTGGGCTTCGGCGGCGGCGCGGCGGCCGTTGGAGATGTCGTTCTCATAGGCCTGGTCGATCGCAGTCGCAGAGGCCCGCTGCTCCCGCTCGGCGAGCCGGGCCTCGATGCGTTCGTCCTCGGCTTCCGACAGGAGTGCATTGGCCTCCTGCACGTCGCCGCCCAGCTGGATCATGCCGAGCGCACGCGCCCGCTTGGCGTCCGGGGTTTCGGGCGCGGCGGCCGGCGCCGGGGTCGGCTGGGCAATGGCGGCCGGCTCGCGCTTCTCAACCTTGGCAGCTTTCAGTGCCTCGCGCGTATCGGCCAGCTCCCGACCCATCTGCTCCATGGCGATGGCGATCTGCGCCGCATTGTTGCGGTCGCGCTCGGATACGGCCGCGAAGCCATCGGCATCGACGTTGAGATGCGCAGCGGCGATCTCGTCGCGCTGGGCGGTGGTCAGCCCGATGTTCTGGCCACGCACCTTGAGCGTGACGCGCGCATCAGGATCAGGCGCCGAAGGCTCGGCGGCTGCCGGACGCTCCATGTGGCTCGCCTCATCCTCGAGTTCCGCCTTGGCCCGATCGCGGGCATCATCGGCGAAACCCTCGATCACCGCGGCGCGGGCATCGACGGGGCTGACCGGCTTGTCGTCCGGCTCGGGCGCGACCGGTGCCACGTCGGCTTCGGCCTGTAGGGCAAGCGCCTGGTCTTCGGTGTCCAGTTCGGGGATGGAACGCTGTTCTGTGGCCGGGGTGTTGGCCTCGTTAGCGGTCGGCATAGGACGGGTCCTCTAGGGTTGTGATGAAGGCTTCGTCGGCGTCGGAGAGATCGGCTTCGATATTGGCATCGAAGGCCTGGGCACCTTCCCGGAAGGCATGGATGCTTTCGATCGTCGCGATGAAGCGCTGGACGTCGCCCTGCAGACGGGCAACCTCGGCAGCATTGTGCGGGTCGCACGTGGCAAGTCCGGCAAGGGCCTCAGTGGTGGCGTGGCGAAATTCGAGGATCAGCGCGGTGAAGGGGCCGCGTTTGCGGAAGTCGTCACGGATCGCCAGCCACGTGCGCGCCACGTCCTCGGCAGAACTGCGCTCGCGCCCTGCAATCGCTTGCAGCGCGTCATCTTCCATATCCGGGGTGATCATGGGCCTAGGTAAAATCGCCCGAGGCAATGACCGCCACATTGGCGCCGCTGGTGATCTTCCATGCGCCGGAGACGCTGCGCAGCCCGAGCGGCACGTTGAATGGTTTGAGATCGGCAACGCTCGTTGCGCCACCGGCAAAGAGGGTGATCGACGTTGCGCCATCGAGCAGCAGCACGTTGCCCGGCGAGGTGGTTGCGGGGATGATCAGAACCCCCGTGAGCAGATCGCCGGCCGCACCCGTGGCGCCGAGCACCTGTGCGGTCTGCGATGCCGCGACGGTTTCGTACTCCGACCCAGCGGCATGCGCGATGACATCGAGCGCCTCGTGATTGGCATCGATCGGCGTGCTGGTAATGTCGGCACCGGCACTGGTGCCCTTGTTGCCCGATTGGGTGCCCATCGGCGATCTCCTGATTTCAGGCGGCGAGTAGCAGGAGCGCTATCGCAGCATCTTCATTGGCCTGCTGTTCGGCAGCAAGGGCCGCAAGTTCCTGCCGCGCTGCGAGCAACTCGGCTTCGCGCAGGGACAGTTGGCCATCGAGCACCGCGAGACGTTTTACGGCCCGATCATCAGGCGCCGCGGGGGGCTCGGCTTGTGCCGTTTCCCGTGGGCGCTCGCGCTCGCGTCTCGCTTCATCCTGCCGGCGGCGTTCATCGGCTAGCAGTCGGTGGTAACGGTCGGAATTGCCGCCGCCTGATTTGACGACGACGGCGCCGGCGGGCCCCCAACTGTTGCCCCACGAGGTGCCCCAGCTCGTGCCCCATGCGCTCGCCATCAGGCCGGGCCCCACGGGTCGGCGTCGGTGCCGGCGCCGTTCACGGTCACGCTGTTGACCTTGGTCACATTGGCGTCGAGCGTGCGGGTCGCGACCTCGTCCGCCACCTCATCGGCGGTCGGGACACCGGAGATGGCGGCGTCGAGATAGTCGCCGATGATTTTCCCAGCCGTGCCGGCACCATATGACCCCGGCAGCGCCGTCGACCATGGATCGCCACTGCCACCAGCCGCCGCCAGGGCCGCACCGGTCGAGCCGACATCCGCATGATCGGCAATCGTCTCGTCCCAAACCGCATCAGAAACATCGGCGGCGCTCGGAACATCGGCACTGGTGGCAAAGCCGGTGGCCGTGGCCCAATTGGTATCGCCGTGGGTTTCGAGGTCGCTGACCGCGGTCGTCACGTCTCCCGATGATGCTGGAGCAGCAGGAAGATTGTCGGTCTTGGCCTTGATCGCCGTAATATCGGAATTCGCCGGCTCGGTATAATCGGTGTCTGCCAGACGGCTCGAGACCGCTGCATCGAGATAGTCCCCAATGATTTTGCCGGCCTGTCCAGTGCTGTAGGAGCCAGGCAGAGAGGTGGACCACGGGTCACCACTGCCGCCGGCAGCGGCCAATGCCGATCCGGTGGAGCCGCTTGTGGAATGGTCTGCGATGGTTTCATCCCATACAGCGTCCGCCACATCTGCCGCGCTTGGTGCGCTGATACTGGAAATGTCGGCGTCGAGGTGAGCGATGCGGGTATCTCCGAGTGCAGTGAGACCGGCTCCAGCCACGCCCAGCGTGCTGATGATCGAGGCGACTTCCGTATCGACCTTGCCGTAAATGTTGCCGGTATCCGTCTTCACTGCGGCAATGTCCGCACTGACCGAGGCACCGGCAGGAGCCCCGAGCCGCGCATAGGCGTCACCCGTCATGGCTGGGGCCGTCGCGCTTTTCCAGTCCAGCACGTTGGCATCGATCTGGTTCGCGACCGTGAATGCCAGTTTGTCGGTCTGCGTCTTGATCGCAGAGATCGATGCATTGACATTGTCGACCAGCAGCTTGCCGATACTGCCAGTGGTCGTGAGCGCGCTCGTCAGTTTGTCCCAGATGGCCTGCGTGGCGCCGCTCGACAGCGATGCGGTTGGGGTCGCGGCCGTCGCGGCCGTAGTGACGCTGGTCTTCATCGTCGCGGTGAGATCGCCGGCCGTCGGCGCATTTGTCAGGTTCGTCGCCGTTGTGGCGGTCGTGACCGTCGTGATGACATTCATCGTGCTGGTCGGGCTGGCGATGTCGAAGAATTTCTTGAAGCCAGCAGCAATCTGCCCGGCGGTTTCGGTGAGCGCCGTCCCGAGGATCGCGACAAGGTTCACGCTCACGCGGCCATTGGCGTCCTGAGCGATTTGTCCTGCTCCGGTGCCGCGCGTAAACAACCCACCAGCCGCTTCGGCAGCGGCGTTCGGCAGCGCCGTGAGCCCGGCCCGCACGCCATCGGCCAGGTCCACCTGGAACTGCCCCGAGGCGTTGCCGTGCGTCTCGATGACGAAGTAATCGTCCTCGATCACCTTCGTCGCCGAGTCCGAAATCATCACGACGACCTGTGCCGCCTGCATCTCGGTTGCGGTGAGCGAAAAATCCCACATCGCGGTGTTGCCCATCGTGATGGCCGTGGGCAGATTGGTGACGTTCGCCGCGGTCCCGCCGTTCTTTGAAATCTTCACGTCACCGGCGGCTGGTGTCCAGTCGCTCGAGATGGCGTAGTCGTTCACGCCGCGCTTGGTCACCGGATAATAAATATGGCGGGCGACGCCGTACTTGCTGATGAACATCTACGCCGCCTTTCGCATGCCACGCGACCCGAGCCGGGTCCGCGCGTCCCATGCGGCGAACCCGACCGGCATGGCCTTGAGACTGCTGCCCCGGAGAGAGACACGGACCTGATGATCGGCGGCGTTCGGCGTGGCGAACGGGAATACCGCGGGCGCACCGGTAAGGAACGTGCTGATGTCCTGACCGCCGGCTTGGCTGCCAACGTCCGGGGTGTAAGCTGCATTGCCGTTCCAGTCGCCGCCGTTGTAGGAGGCCCAGACCAGCTTGTTGTCGAGATCGATGGCAAAGTCGACTGGCTGCCCGGTGACGAACGAGCCGGTCCACGAGAATGGCGAGGCGTCGCCCGTGTAGAAGCCGATCACCCCCGAGAGGTCGTAAAAGGCCAGCGAATTGTTGTCGATCCCGGCATAGGACGTCAACGATGCCGAGGCGTTCGCAAAGCCAAGGCCGATCTGCGTCTGCGCGGAGGTGAAGATCGGCGTCATCGTCACGAGCCACTTGCCCGACGACTTGCTGGTGGTGCCACGCACGCCACGATAGGCGCCGCCGGAATTTACCGAGGCAAGTTTGTCACCCGCGGAGACCGTGATCTGCGTGACCTTGTCGGTCTGCGACCAGTCGGTCATCAGGCGGCCAGCCGCCAGTGGTTGTCACCGATATCGCTGGTGTCCGGCGTCGGGAGCTCGACGTCCATCAGCGCCGGAGCTCCATAGCCGGTATTGCCGCGGATCGTGAAGTTGCGGCAGCGATCCTGCTGGTTGCCTTCCCAGCCGTTGGCGCCGACGAGCGCGCGGGCGCAGTCGTGAATGTGGTTGGAGCGGATCGCGAAGTCGTGGGACGCATAGACCTGAATGCCGGCCTCGGTGGGTCCCGAGATACCGGACACGAGGTTGTCCGCGATCAGGAAGTCGTGGCAGGCTTCGGCATGGATGCCCCGGATCGCATTGCGCACCACGTTGCCGGTGATGACGAAATCGGCCGGCTCGGTCGCTTCGGTGCCGCCCCAATTAAGCCAGGTGCCCGCTACGCAGATACCGATGCCGCGATTGGGAAGGCCGTCGTCGGTTACGCCGTCGACGACGTTGTTGGCGATGACAAGACCCCGGTCGCTGCCGAGATTGATCTGGACGGCATCGCCTTTGCAAATACCGGCAAAGCTGTTGCCGATGATGCGCAGGCGGTGCGCAATCCCCGGACTGCCCTCCTGCCGGATGATGCCATAATAGGTATTCAGGAAGCGGTTGCCATCGATCAGCGCATCGGAGCAGTCGATGGTGTCGCTGAGCCGAACCGTGTAATTGGCCTTGAAGGCGCCCGGGCCGGCCACCTTGCCGTCGAACGTGCAGCCACGAATGGTGACGCCCTGTCCCGCGACATCGACAATGGCCGACGTCCCCACGGTGTCGGCGCCGTTGACGTTGAACCGCACGCGCTCAAGTGCCGAGCGGGCGCCCATCACCAATCCACGCGGCGTCGAGCCGGTGACAAAACTGATCTCGCCCCCAGCATCGTGCAGCCGCACGTCGGGCGGGACGGTCACCTTGGCGAGCAGCAGGTTGCTGCTGATGGCAATGTCTTTGGCGCCGCTGTTGAGCAGCGTTTGGAATGCGGCTGTATCGGTCAATTGCTGTCTCGATCTGTTAGGGATCAGGCGCCGACGGTCTCGACGCCAACGGGGTGGCCCTGCGCATCGGTGACCAGCCGCTTCGGGGCGGTCATCGCCGCGACGATGGCCTCGATCGAGGCCTGCTGGCTGTTCGCCATGGCGCCGATCTGCATGGTCATGCGCGTCAAGGACTGGTCCGTCGCCTCTGCCCGTTCGCCCATCGCCCGCATGAAGCCGACCATGGCGTTGCGCGTTGCGGCGGAGTCGGCCATCAGCGCCATGAACTGCTGCTGGTTCACTTGGAGCTCCTGTTCGTGCGAATAGTCAGGCGGCAGACCGGCGCTGATCATCAGCTGGCCGCGGTCCATGTTCTGCTCATGCTGCTGCGCGCCAATATCCGCGTTGGTCTTCGCGGCCTCGAGCCCGACCTTCTGGCGATCAACCTCGACCTTGGCCGCGTCGATCTTGAGCTTGCCCATGTCGATGGAGCGATCGCCCTCCAGTTGGTCGATCTTCTGCTTGGCGGCCTGCAGCGCCGCCATCATCTGCTTGACCGCCTGCGGCGGGATTTGCGGGCCGTCCTTTTCGTCCTTCAGCTTAATGAACCGATCGGCGCCGGACTTGTAGCCCAGCGAGCCCCAGATTTCCGACAGAATGCCGTTGTACTCGATATCGCCCTTGCCCTCGGCCTTCATCATCTGGATGAAGGGCATCGACACTTCCATGCCGGTCTTGATCTTCATGATCTTCATCATGGGATCGGCGGAACCGACCCCGACGTTGACCTTGAGCGTGACCTGGCTTTCGAGCAGCTCGTCGTTGATTTCCGAAACGCCGAATTTCTGGAACAGCTTGGCCTTCTGCCCGCTTACGGCGAGCAGCGTGGCGTCGTCCTCGTAATACTGCTCCAGCATCACGACCTGGCTGAGCACGGGCTCGACCCACGTCTCGATGAAGACGGCAAGATCGAATTCGCTGGTCGATCCGGCATTGGCCGCGATCAGTTGCATGCCGCCGACGGTCTCATTCAACGACCGATTGGACTGCACCGAGTTCTGCGAGAAGTTGCCCGCCAGCTCGTCAAGGTCGTTTCCGAGCAGGTTGCTCTCGGTATAGAGCTGAGCGGGCGGGCCAGGTGGCCGGTCGAACGTGACGTCGGTCGGGTCCTTGACCAGCACCACGCCCTGCTGGTCGCGCCGCTGCACCGATTTGTAGTCGATGTTCTGGCCGGCCCTGACCTTGGCCATGGGATAGACCGACTGGCGCGTCGCATCCATGCGGATGTTGGCGAAGTCGTTGATTTCGGTCTGGCTCTGCTGCCACGAATGCACATGGCTCTCGGGATAGAGCACGTGTGGCTCGAGCGCGTCGGTGCCGATGACGTAGGGGCGAATACCCCGATGAGCCGGATAGACCTCGCGTACGGGCGTGGGATCGCTGAGCAGGAATTTGTCCTTCAGCGACCAGCAGTGATAATCCTCGTCCTCGACCCGGAAGAAGTTCTCCCACACCTCGACGACTTCCGTCGACAGGCCCGAAATGCTGGTCGCGATCTGCTGCTCCTGCATGGCGCCGGCATCGCCTTCGCGCGCCTGCCTCAGGCCCGACAGCTCTGCCTTGGAGTAGAACGCGGCGCGCAGATCGTCGTCGGATACCTCCCGCCATGGCGTGGTATTCTTGTCCTCGCCCGGCTGCATCATCGCCCGCACGTCGTTGACGAACATCGGGTAAATGACCTGCAAGGTCGGGCTGCGTTGCGCTGGATTGATCCAGTCCGTCGCAGGGTTCACGAGGACCAGTTCGCCCGGCACCAGCGTGATCTGCGGCTTGTCGCAAATCACGTCCTTGACGACCGTCGACACCTCGACATCCTGCATCAAAGGCTGGCGGGTGGCGAAATCGAGCACCGGCTGTCCGTCACGACCGGTGACGGGCTGGCTCTCGACGTGACGCTCGGTCCGCTCCACACAGCGATAGGACCAGTCCTGCTTGGAACAGCAGATGCCCTGCTTTTGCGCATTGATGCGCGCGCCGATCACCGTCTGGAACCACGGGACACCCGCGCGTTCCGTCTTGTTGTTGAAGCGGGCGTCGATCACTTCCTTGATGAGCGCGGCATTGGCGCGCTGCAAGGGATTGGAATCGTCTTCTGCCTCGCACGAGAGAATGTCGGGCGACGAGAACAGCGCCATGCGGGTCGCAGATTCGGTCTTGCGCACCGCGGCACGGGTCTTCGGCTTGAAGTAGCGGGCCCGGTTTTTATACTGGTCCTTGACGTATTTCGAGCCGGCGTGGTGCTCCGAACGGAAAGCCGACTCGGCCACCTCCCAGCGCGGGATCGTGGTCGACAGCTGGAAGTTCCGTGACGTCCGCTTGGTCTCCCCGAGATACGACAGTACCTCGTCGTCGCTGAGGAATGGCTCGGGCTGCGCCTCATCGGTTGATCCGGCATCCGTCTCCACGTCGAGAGCGCGCGGCTTTGGCGCGTCGGCGAAGTGCGGTTCGGTCGGGTCGCGATATTCCTGGATCGGCATCAGTGAACCCGGAACGCATCTTTGGTCAGCGGCTCGGCCGCATCGTAGGCACGCACGTCCTCGATCTCGCCACGCGGGATGTTGATGCGCTCGAGAATTTCACCGCACATCATCAGCACCTTGCGAATGGACTCGGACTGGTGGACGAGGTAGCGCGCCCGGTTCGAGGCCAGCGCCGGGTGGTCGATGTAAACGTAGCCGTGGTCGGCATCGACCGTGACCTGAAACAGGTGGCCGGGGTACACCTTGGCGATTTCGGCGCCGATGCGCTGCTCGATGTCGCGGGCGCGGCGCTGCTTCTGCATGCGCTCATACGCGCCAGGCGGCAGCAGCAGGGCACCATGTCGTACGTGCATCAGGAAGCCTCTCGGAACTTCGGCGCGGGTCGAGCGAACACGCTCACGCGCGAGTGGCGTCTTCCGCGCCGCGTCCACGAAATGCGCCACCACAAGACGCGCTTAGAGAACACCCAACGGGTCGGGATTTGTCGCAGGGGCCAGAGGTCGAGATACGGCTCGACTGTCAGCCAGCGGGTGCCGGTGTCCCGATGCACTGTCTCGTACCCGCCAGCACTCGGGATGCGTCGGAGAAAGAATGCCGACACCCTCAGTCGTCCTGCTGATAGACGTTGTCGCGGTGGTCGATGAACTGCCGCTTGCCGTCCTTGCCGAATTTGTAGGCCGGCGTGTAGTTGCGGTCCTTGATCCACTCGGGATCGGCGCGGCGGCTCAGTTCTTCAAGGGTATCGCGGCGGGTCTTGACGACGGTAGGGGTGAGGTTGTTGCTCATCAGCCCTCATCCTTGTTGTAGTGGAGGCGGTACTGCACATGCGCCAGCGCGCCGCAGAGGCGCATCGTGTCCATGTGCTCGCTGTAGTTCGTCCCGAACGTTCCGTCGGGGTGGGTGAAGACGAGCGCCAGCCCATCGAACTCGCCAGCCTTGGCGCGCTCGAGATAGTCGGCAAGGAGGTCGACAATATCGTTGCGGATACCCTGCGGATGCGTAACGAGCTTCAGTGGTTCGGCCATTCTACGCCACCAATTCCTCATTCAGTTCCGCCACCGCGCTCACCTCGTTCCGGTTCGCCGGGATCACGTCGAGGTCGTAGAGCCGCGACACCGCATCGCTCAGGTCGTCATGCGCGGCGTTCGGGAAATCCTGCAATTCCTGCATCAGGATGCGCGTCAGGTCATAGACCTGGCCATTTTCGTCGCGGGCCGTCAGTGCGTCAGCACAGCGCCATTCCTCACCAGCCGCCGCGATCCGCTTCTGGGCGCTCGTTCGCGCCACCGACGAACCGTAGGCCGGCCGGTAGCTCACGCCGCGCTCCGTGCCCGTCCAGAAGGCGCGGCCGCTGTTGCCGCCTTCCTCCGGCCGATAGACCACGGCCGGGAAAAAGAAGCGCGAGCCATTGATGTCGGGCTCAAGCCGCTGGATACGATCCTCTTTCGAGTTCGACCCGGAGCGCGGCCAGTTGACCTCGTCGATCCGGAACATGACGCTGTCGACCTGCTGGCGTTCCTCGATATAGGCGAGGTCCGACTGCATCCCGACCTGTTCGTAACCCACGGTGACGCTCATGACCCCCGTCGTGCTGCTCCAGCGACGCCACAGGGCTTTCAGCTTCTCCCAGCGCTCGCTCAGCGGCATGCGGTGGCAATAGCCGTCGAGCAGATATTTGTTGGCGTCCGCGTCAATGCCAATCACCGCCATGGCCGTCCGGTCGCTTCCGGCCTTCCGGCCGCCACTCGGATCGACGATGATCGCCACGTTCAGCGTGCGGGGCCGCACCTCCCACGCCATGAACTTGATGGGCTTGAACACCGCGTTCTCGCTGACCCGCGGGTCCTGCATGTACTGCGCCGAGAACACCCGGCCATCGCGCCGCAGAACGTCGATCTGCTCGGCGTCGTGCTTGGCGCTCCACAGTGGCCCGTCGGGCAGTGAATGTGGCAGTGGAATGCCGAAGGTGTACTCCGGCGGATAGGCTCGGCTGCCGTCGATTTCGATCGGCAGCATGAGATGGTGGAACTTCTCCCCTCCCCCGCCAGTCAGCAGATGCGCCGAGAAGTCTCGGGGATGAATCCGCTGCATGATGACGACGATCGGCACGCCCTCGTGCGCCAGGCGCGACCGAAACGTGTTGGTGTAGCGATCGTTGATAAATTCGCGCATCACGTCGGAGCTGGCATCATCCGGCTTGAGCGGATCGTCGATGATCAACCCGCCCGAAAACCCGCCACGTTCGTCCTGACCGACAAGCCCGAGGTCTTCGGCTTCCTCGGCAATGGTGTCCATCGTACCGGCCCGGAACCCGGTCACCGCACCGCCGGCCGGGCTGGCCTTGAACGATCCGCCCTCCGGTGTGCGCCACAGGCCCTTGGCGCTCATGTCCACGCGCAATTGCCGCGGCCAGAGGATTTGATACTCCGGCAGCGCCAGCACGTCGCGGATCGTCGCGCTGTTCTGGTGTACGAGGTCCTGTGCGTAGCTGACGTGCAGGAAGCGGGCCCGCGGATTGATCGCGAAGCCGCGCGCCGCGAACATGATCACACACTGCAGGGTTTTGGAGTAGCCCGGCGGCTCGTTGACCAGCAGCCGCGGAATACGTCCGGCGATCACCTCGTCCAACGTGTCGTCGATCAACCGGTGATGCCGACCGACCCTAAACGCGTGGCCCTCCAGAGCCTTGAACATGAACCGGGTGAAATAGTGCTGCGACCGTTCGCAGGCCGCACGCACTCCGGCGATCTGGGCAGGCGACAGCCCATCCAGCAGATGATCGGCCAAAGGCTTACGACGGCACGAGCGGGAAGGAATACCACTGGGTAGGGCTGGCGGCGATGAAGATCGCCGGGATCGCGCCGGAGGCCAGCGAAAATGCGCCGTTGGACGAAATCGCGTTGATGGTCGCGGCGGCGTCGGGCCACACCTTGAGCACACCGGCGGTCGTGCCTTTGATCCACACCATCGTGCCAGCCGTAGGAACCGCGGGGAGCTTCACACCCTTGGTGCCGTTGGCGCCGGTCACCACCTGGAAGCCTTCGAGCAGCTGCGCCGCGTCGGTCACGGTCGAGCCGGCAGCAGCGACATCGGCGTTGACCTTGACCCGTGTGTTGCCAACCGGGAAGGACGGCGGCGTCGAGCCCGTGAACCCGGCGACCGTGGTGCCGTCGATCTTCAGCGACAGGGTGCCGGACCCGTAGTCAAACTCGATGGACGCCCGATTGTTCAGCACGATGGATTCAGTCGTTCGAATGCCCATCCGGGCCTCCTGCGTTGGGATTTTGGGAAGCGAGGCGCAAATTCATTTCTTGCGACCCCGTGATTTCTCGCACATCACCCGCTCATCGTGCGGTTGCGCGATACGATCGTTCTACTCGACCAGCTTCTTGATCAGGGCGAGCGATGCGGCATCGAGCGAATGCGTGCTGGCCGTTTCGATCGGCGCGCCATCGGGGCCGGAGTGCTCGACCTTGTCCTTGAACATGCCGATATGCCGGCCGATGTCGACGAGTGCGCCGCGCTTGTCGTGCATTTTGAGGCTGATGCCGCCGGTTGCGTTCTGGCTGATCTGCGCAATGGCCGCGGCGGTGTCGTCGTCGAGCTCCTCGCTGTCGAGCAGCGTGACGTGGTTGCTGACTGTGGTCTTGATCACCAGCACGTCGCCCCCCTCTGGATTGTCTTCCTCGCGGATGAGGTGGCCGTTCCACTTGATGGCCTTGCGGATGTCGGAGAAGCCCAGCTTGGCAAGCTCCTGAAGCACGCGATCCTGGGTAATCTGGGTGCGTTCTGACCGCTTTTGCTGCGCTTCGGTGACCGCGGCAGCGATTTCAACATTTCTCAACAAGCGCTCGGCCTGCGAAGCAGCGGTCTTGGTGCTGTAGCCGGCGCGCATTGCGGCTTGCGTGGCATTGAGGTCGACGAGATACTCTTCGACGAACCGGGACTGCCGATCGGTAATGGACATGTAGCCTCCGCGGCCCTTGGTGCTTGGCCGTTAAGGTGGTCAGTCGTCGAGTTGATGCAGCCGATACAGCAGTCGCGAGGCCGCTGAGATCATTAGACCGCGATGCGTGCGGTTGCTGATGCGGAACCAGGTATTCTCGTCCTTGGTTGTCGCGATCACGCTTACGCCGGTGAATTCGCCTGCCTCTGCTCGTCCGAGAGCATCGCGCAAGGTCTCGACCACATCGACTGCGACTTCCTGCTTCCAGCTCTGCTCTTGGGTGATGAGCTTCAGAGGTTCGGACATGCGACCCCCGGCAAAAGCAAACCCGCCGCGGTTTCCCGGGCGGGTCTGGTCACACGATCTCTAAAATCGCATTTCGTCCTGATGGCTGATTTGCGGGCCGGCGTCAAGAGGGCGCCGCGGCGGTGAACACTTTCCGCACGATGCCGAAGTGGTGCGCCAATGCGTTGAGGGCGAGCCGAGCATCACCAACTAGGTGCCACATGACTTCGTCCCGGACGACGACGTAGTCGAGCGCCGCGTAGAGGTTGGCCCCACGGTTCTGGTGAAGGTTCTGATCAACCCGGATTGCCTCGATCGCCGCGTCATAGCGCGCCATCGCCCGCCGGCAGCGGCGTTCGTATTCCGGATCATCATCGCGGCTGGGGCTGGGGGTGCCGTTGCGCAGCGCGTCGGGCGCCTTGAGCGCCTGCATGTAGGCGCCGTGGATCGCGAGGAACTGCTGCGCCGCATCGTACTGCGGTTGGCTGATGGTCTTGGCGAGAGACAGCCGACCGATGAACGTCGCAGCCTTCTGGTCGCGAGCGTCGGCTTCGGTCAAGCCGAACATCCGCATGCGGATGAGGATCGGGTCGGCGTTCTCCTGGTAAGCGGCGGCGGCGCGCGAGCGGCGGCCCGACGCGGTACGCTTGATCCCCGCGATACGTTTGCGGCCCGCCTTTGGCTTCGTCATATGTGGTCTTGCCCCTTCGACAATCGCTAGTTTCACGCCGCATTCTCCGCATTCTCCGCCTGCTTCGCCTTGCACACCGGCCGCCCATCGGCCCAGCCGCACAGCACCCGCACCTGACCGTTGACTGTCTCGCCGAACGCTGCGTTGGGCTCACCGCACTCATCGCAGACACGGTGCTCCGCCATTGGTGTGATGCGGATGCCGTCACGATCGAACGAGGGGCCGCTCTGAACGAGGGTGACGGGCATCAGGCTGCTGCCTCCCCCTCTGGATCACCGACGATGTAGCCGAGACGCGCTGCAACCGAGTCCTCCGACAGACTTTCGAAATACACACGGTCTGGTATGGGCCGCTGCCGGCGGGACTTTGCCGCATCCT
>JAYDZM010242755.1:0-13687 GCA_034509245.1 Artemisia ludoviciana
TTCTATAGTACATACACTTTTCTAAAGTTTATTTAATATTAGATTGTCACATTGTAAAACCATCTATTTACATGTATTTTACATAGTTAATATTTCAAAACCACCTTCACAAATGTTTAATAAAATTTCATAATCATCATAATATATTATTTTTAAAAAAAGGTTTAAAAAATACATATTTTGATTGTTATTTCATAAAACAATTCTGTATGCAAACTAATTGTGTATGTACAAATAAAAAATAATTACAATTAATAAAATGACAGCATTTTAAACATTAATAAGTAGCTAAAAAGTTTTTAATAGTGTGTGAATACATTAATCACATTTAAAATTTTACCTTGGTACTATAATCTAAAACATAAATTCATGTCTTTCCAGTTGCCTAATCTTCCTCTTTATATTCATGTTAATGCAAGTTTTTTACCACATTTCAAAACATACAAAACAAACTGTTATTATTTTTTCTACTGCAATTCTATATTTGTTTTTGATAAGTATGTCTTGCCCAACTAAGAGATCAAGGAATGAAGCCAATTTGGATAACACACAAGAAAATCAGTCTAAGTAAACTTACACATTTCCTATCTTTTTTACATTTTGGTTGTATATTGAATATCGTATGTGTATACTAACTGCTACTATATGCAATTTTTTTTTGCAGGAAACAATGTGTTGAAGATGAGTCTGTAACAATACCGGAGCCAATTAAAGGTATTATTTGGTCTTAAATTTTAACTTAAAGGAAACAATTAAAGGTAGATTACTTAGTAAAATTTTAATTCGTTAGTATAAATTACACAATTTGTCATGTATTATTTTATCAACTCTCATTTATGTATGTAACAGGAGTTGAATCCGATAAGCTTCAAGTGGCATATGTGTGGGAACCTGATGAGTGGTATTATGAAGGAGAGTGGGAGGCTTATAAAGCTGATCTTGCTGATGAGAAGGAACGAAAAAAATTGGAAGCTGAAAATGATAAAGAAGAACAAAGGAAAAGGTGTTTGCTATTGGCTAAAGATCATGAGAGACAACTTTCTTCGATGCCGCGTATGAACTTATTTGAAGATGACAATCAGGATGATGGTGAATACGTTTCTGATGATGGAGAGGTTGAATACTATGATTATGACAATGCACATCTTTATTTTTCTGCCAAGGAAGATCCTAAGTTTAACTTATAAATTGTTAAACTTATTTATGTTATCATGCATTTTATATTTTCCAAAATTGTAATGCAAATGTTATATTTATTATGTTTGTAATTTTAAATACCAATTTCATTTCTGTTATCCCATATTATTTGCACATACAAGTCCTAAATTACACACAATTCATAAATTTGATTATGGTATTCAAATTCAATAACACACAAATAACATTTGCATGCTATGGTTTAATAAAATTGGATGTTGATCTATATCTGTGAATTCTTTCTTATTTCTATAGTACATACACTTTTCATAAAACATTTCTTTATGCAAACTAATTATATGTATAATCAAATTCAAGTCCTACAAGTCCTAAATTACACACAATTCATAAATTCGTATAATCAAATTTAATAACACACAAATATGACTTATAAAACACTTTCATTTTCAACGTTAAGAAACCTTATAATAGTTTCATTCTTTCAATATTTTCACTACAAATTTCAAAAATAAATAAACTTTAATAACTAAAACATATTTATTTTACTATAAAATAAAATTCGTATTTACTCTAACTAATTATGAATCTCAACTTCTGATGTACCACCATCATAATAATAAGATTGATTTGAATTTTAACAAATCAAATCTTTAGTGATATTCATATCAATTTAAATTTAGAATCATATCAACTCCTAAAATATATGAGTCAAATGTATACATCTACCACTATATATTAAACATTTGAACCACACATCACAAAAGTATACAATTCTAAAGTTTTGTTTAGCAATAATGTCCACACCTCCAAAACAATCCAATACACATGCATCCAGTTCTTCTATCACAAAAGCAGATGATAAAGATGGAGAAATAATTCTCCATCAAGGTCCACCAAACAAGAATGCTACTCATAATCCGAAACCTGCTAAACACGATCCTGAAGGTATTTTATACTTATCGTGTTATATAAGACCAAACTTGATATACGTTCATTTTGGTAGATGTTTATTTATAATGAGCATATGTTTTTATAACTTTAACAGACAGGTATGTTTGCTACAATGGAGTGTGGCACAAGATTAAGAAGAGGCATGTTCTTAATGCTGATTGGAAAAACATGATGGATGGCGTCAAGAAGGCTGATGAAATGATCCAACAACTACGTGCGGCAGGAAAAAAAATAGGAAATGAGTATATGGTTGATCACAACGTTAGTGACGATGAATCATAAGTCTTGGTCATGTTTTTTGATTATGGAATTCTCCTTATCACTATGTTTTCTTATTGTTCTTTTAATGTTGTTTTGTTTCCTACGTTTCACCGATGACTTCCGGTTGTGTTTCTAATAAGTTGGCTTTTGCAATTTTAGCAAGCCATGGTTATCGTTACTATGTTCGTATCAAATTAAGTTATTTTGGTTCATCTTTGTTAATTTATTTTTTACCGTTAGCATATTTTTTTTGTCGATGCCATGTTAATCGTTCAATGTATATCAACTTTGTATTTTATTTGTGGATGTCATGTTAACCGTTCAATGTATATCAACTATCTCTTAAGATCAACCAAGTTGTTAAAATGTTCTTAAACGATGCAACCAATTTATAAAATAAATGCAATACTTAAATAACAAATGAAGCCCAATGAAAACCATTTTATCACTATTTATACCATAATTATATGAAAAATCAAGCACAATTGACCAATATCAAAAGTTTTATGAATTATTCGAAACATATTCAATCCAAATGGTTATAAACTGTACAATTTCATTTATTTTATGTTCATAATTCACCAAATCAATTTATGTTTCTCTAATGTTTAATATTATAGCTAATATTGCATCTTATATTTTAAACTAACCGTATATCATATCTCATTATATTAAAAACCGATTATTATAACAAGTTTTAATAAATATTCATAACATAAAATTATGGTAAATTGTCTCCCCAATGAAAGAATTGTCATATGCTTAATACATACTTAATTCAAAATAAAGCCCAATGTTATAAAATAACTAAAATAAATACATATATTTAGATCAGGCATTTTTTTTACCATTTATTTGGACACATTTACCATTTAAAAAATAGTTGCATTTTATTGATATGACAAGATTTTAAACTTAACTACCATATCTCACTCTATTTTAAAACCAATTCTTATTTTAATTTGACTATAATCCTATCTATAATTAAAATAACAAACATTCCACTTTTTCAATTATATGCTCCTATCCACTTTTTAAATTTTTTAAAGCTCACATCACATCCTAAAATACCTCAATGTCGAGTCTATATATAATTGTGGTAACATCAAAGAAAATTCAGAAACTTATTTTTATAAGTTTGTCAATATCAAAAACTATGGGTCAGCCTAAATCACCTAAGGTAAATGCTTTGTTTCTGTTACTGTATATATTTTTCCTTATTATTTGTAAAAATTAAGAACGTAGAGTATAATATGAATTTGACTATTTGCATAACGTATTTAGGATTTCAAGTCTGGTGATGATTTTCCACAAGAACCACAAAGCGGATCCAGTCATCACAATGTCATTGTCCTCTCTGATGATGATTTTGTATGTGTCAAATATTATAAGCACCTTATCCTATATATTTTTCCTTCTAACATATTTAATTTACACGCAGGATATCCCCATCAAAAAGAAACGTGAAAGACAAACAAAAAAAGTTTGTAGTATGAACAACAATGATATCAACATTCTTTCTTCTGATGATGAGAAGGAAAATTTGGGATCCAGTCACAAGAAATGTCAAGAGCAAAAAAAAATAAATAATGAAAACTTGGTATAAATATACCATATATATTTTACTTATTTTCAGATTATTAATTATATAACAATTTATCATCAAATTTGTACTTATTACTAATTAATTATTTCTTCATGAATTATATAAAATAGGATTCCGAAGATGACATGCCAATGCGCTTTAAGCGTTCAAAAAGCGCTAAAGGAACATCCCTTTCAAAAAAACAAACTTACCATCTTATTGACGAACCAACCGACGATGAAAATGATGAAGGCCTAAATTTGACACAAACATTTGACAACTTAATTGATGATGAGGCAAAAGACGATTTACAAGACAGTGAGGAAAACATGAATGACGAAACTGGTGAGCAAGTTCATTTAGAAGACTATATTGACGACGAAGCTTCAGAGGAAGAAGCTACCGATGAGTTTGCAAGTTTCATTAATGATGAAGAAGATGTTGATGATGCAACTACCGACAACAGTTCTGATAGCGAAGGTTGATTGCATTGTTTATATGCTATTCTCATGTTTTCAATAATCCTAATATGAATTTTTCTTTCCACATGTTTTGAATTATCCTAATAAAATTACCAGTCTTTATTTAAATCGCAAACACGTATCCATATTTACATAATATATAGTTTGACTTTATAGTTTATGTTGTTATCTAAATTAAAACTTATACCATGTCCAGATTCACTTTTGGTCTTATAATCTACATTATCAATACTCATTAAACATTTAACATTCTACATGATACTAAATCATACTAAATATATTTATATTTACGTAATTAATATCAATAATTTAAAACAAACAACCATAATTTACATATTATAACTTAATAAGTCAAACACATTTCACTTCAAAGTCATCTTGCAACTTAATTATGATAAACCATCTCTAAATTACTAACTTAACATAGGTTACCCTAATTTAAACAAGTTTCCAAACAGTTTGGTGGTTTCAAGATAGATATCAAAAGAAGATGATGCATACCACATTTCGTCATGTCCGTTTAACAGACGTGAAAGATAGGATAAGGTGTTTGTCGACGACCTTCCAAGTCTGTAACAACGTACATGAACCGGAACCTTAACATCTTTGTGTATTCAAAACGGCATTCTTGTCCAAACCATCTCCATTCACCTCTCATGCTCACATGATTTGTCCTTCCTGGATTCTCTAAATGACGATCCATCTTGACATTAAAAGACAATTCAATTTCTTGGTGTTTCAGAATAGCCTTTGTGTACAAATGCATAAACTTATTTTCCAGGAATTTGGCTGGTATTACCTGCAATTATACATGCAAGGAGATAACTCATATTCAATCATCGCGCCAATTATAACTGATTATAAATAAGTCAATAAAAAAAACACTTACAAGACGGTTAAATGCCAAGATTTCAGAATAACGCTTATAAAAAACATCATTTCTTTCATGGAAATGTTCGCGATGCCCAGGCCACCT
Organism: Artemisia ludoviciana; assembly: GCA_034509245.1. Lineage (NCBI taxonomy): Eukaryota > Viridiplantae > Streptophyta > Magnoliopsida > Asterales > Asteraceae > Artemisia > Artemisia ludoviciana. The sequence continues at coordinate 5,414 of JAYDZM010242755.1, forward strand.
GCATATGTGGTGCATTCGTTCGTCCTCTGGTATATTAAAGTAACAAATTTATTGACACACTCTTAACTAAGATTGCCGACTAATATAAATGCTATATTCAAGTACTTAATGTTTAGGACTATATCTATAATTAAACCATAATTATAAACTTACTCTGTTCTTCATGTGCTATCTGTGGTTGATGCATATTAAGCTGTGTTGCACCAAGAAATTCCACGTTCGTGTTACTACTTCCATCAACGTTGAAACACATGAGATTTAGAAAATCATTCCTTATTTTAGTGAACACAACTACATCACCAAATTCAAAATCTTTTTCACCACATAAAGCGTTCCAATTATCTTGGTTCAACACATACTCAGGAAGAACACCATGTCCATTTGGATTAATACGGCTAACTCGGACATCAAATAATTCCCCTTCACAACTAATTGTTATTTCTGCTTCGTTTCCCAAACCAGCAAAGAAATCAGCAACAATAGTCTGTAAAAAAAAGTGTGTCAACTCAAATACGGCTTACATTACTTAATACACCCTTCGTATATGTATTGTATACATTTTTTAATGAATGTATATTAAAAATTTGATATTACCTGATGTATGTCTGGGTAAGGTGTCACACGTGCCTGAAATCGAAAATACCGTTGATTTACATCTTCATATCCTCCAAACTCTATCCCATCATTGTCATAACCTGTTACATAGAACGAGTCGTCTCCTTCTTCTATAAAATGCAATACCTTTACATCGTCATCCATGTTTTCTGCAACAAACTCATCCCATCTTTGACCGCTTAACTCAACAACTCATTCTCTTTTTTTTTTCTTTTACTGTAACCTTCTTTCTGTTTCTTTGTATTCCTGTCAAATACAAATGACTATTCCCAGTGTAGGCATCGTCATAGAACACTTCAGGTAGTATGATTTTGAAAGGGTACTCATTATGGTGGATCAGTGACACAACAAATTCAATCGGCATTTTCCTACAAATAAGCAAACGTTAAATATTACAACACTTTTTACCTAATACATATAACAGGATTCATATCGCGGTTTCAGGACATCTTTTTAAAGTTTTTAATAACAACAAATGTAGGAATAGAATAAACTCAACACACATATCTTCACATTGTTATACTATTACATTGGATCACATATAAATGAGTAGTTGGGCCTCTAAAAACCAATTCATTTTTTTGTATGGATTGGGCCTTGATAAATCAATAAACTTGAACAAATATGAATCACTATTAGGGCCTTTTATATTGTTGTCAAAGCAATCTCAATAATATTAACAATGCTGACTTTTTTTTTCTGTAACAAACTTCAAATTTTAGAGATTATCCTTCTATATATATTTAAAATTTGTTCTTAGCCATATCATTTCATTTAAACTCTTTATATCTAAGCCCTATTTATACTATCAACCATAACAGTTTCACATTTGTCTATAATATTTTATAAACCTTCATTCAATAACATTAGATGGATTCTCAACAAAAAAACTCATCAAAGGTGATTATTGTGTTTTCAATACATAACCATCCTTATATAATTTTTTCTTATTATGCTAAATCCATACTTTATAACTATGTGTTTTTGTTTCTAAGCAGCAACTCACTCCTAAAGACACACCAAATGATTTCTGGTATCAAGAAAAAATGATCATCATCATATCAGATGATGAATTGGTATGATTTTCTCTACATCCATATCAAATATTATTAAAGCTATTATATCTTTTAACTTATATTATTGATACCAAAACTATTATTATTTTCAATAACAAAGTTTAACATAACTATATGTTATAACATCTATGTGTTTGTTGATAAACAGGAAGGAGTTGACAAGGAAACACATGATGATTTTTGGATGCAATCTCCACCCGTCATCATCATATCAGATGATGAATTGGTATGAGTTCCCCTAACTTTGAATATCAATATAATTGTTAATGCATTTTACTTATACTACATCTATTCCAGGACGTCCCTCCAAAAAATAAACCACAAAAAGTTGAAAATGGTGGTACAATTGAGAAGACCGATAGTGGAAATTTAGAAGATGCTAATCACCAAAATGAACAATGGGTGTGTGTAAACAAGGAATGTTTATACCATGTTAAGCACGAACAATGTTTGCTCTTAGAAAATAATGTTGATGATGAACCTCTTTCAGATGAATGGATGTGTATAAAGAAAGATTGTCAATGCCACAACCATGGTCTTCATTTTAATGATTAAAATGTTGAGAAAACGATTTTGGTCAATAAATGAGGTTCATCATTTTAGATTACTCTCATTGTAATTTTAATTTCCTGAATAAGAATCCTACTAATGTGTTTGTCATAAGTAATTTTGTACTCTGTTTTTTTATATTAATGTTTTTTTAGGCTAATCAAATTCGGCTTATGTCTGACATGTGTATCGGCCTATCCCATATCTTATAATACTAAAAGACTATGTCTGTTATAACAATATAAATACCTTTTACATTCAACCATTGGAGGTTAAGAAAACAATTATTCACTTACTCCTAATAGAGATCGATGATTTGCAAATGACATATAAGAAATATATACACATAAGAATCATAAATAAGCACCAATCATAAGTAATTAAAACTAATAATACTCATATTATGTACACTATTAACAAAATCTAACAACATAAATATTATCCTACATTTTTTATGTCCTTTAGCAACAATAACAACAACATGCATCTGATCACAAACTAATATTCAAAATTTTTTGGGTATTTGCCAAAGTAATAGATATATGATTTTCATCAAGTATACAATCTTAAGCATAATATACTCATAAATTAGAGTGTTAATTATATTTGCTACTACCTTCTTAAATGAACCTAGATCATCAAATAAACTAACATCATGCATTGTATGGAATATCCAAATTACTACTTATATAACAACTACATAATCCACTGTATACTAATGATCTTAAGATGGAACGATAATCTATAACAACTACTACTATATTTGATTACTAACTATCTATTTTATGGCATAAAAAAAGTTATCGGAAATTAACCTTTGAGTTGACACAGAGTTGATGGTTGCTTCTGCATTCAAGTGAAAAGACAGGTTAGGGTGCAAGTGGTAGAAATCATGATTTTATCTCACTTAATACGTTTCATATAACCCGAGGTAAACTATGTGCAACATGGTGGGCTTCAATAATCTTAAATATCTTTTGTTGGGCCATTATAACTATACTAATAATAACATGGACTTGGCCCAAAATAATATGTTGGATCGTTTGGTTAACAAATAAATGCATTTTATTTACGGAAATAGCTAAAATCATGGAAAATGGAATATATGATTTGTTAACATTAACCGAATTTATAGTAAACAATAAAGCAAAATCTGAAAAGATTATATTATGAATAACATTGTTTAAAGTTTTCATTCAGACTTTTGTTTACCTGCATCCGAATGAATATGAATGAGAGGATAATCCAACCAAATCAAAATTATAATGTTGTGAATGAAGGAGTTGATAACATGCTTCAACATGTTAATATATCTTTTGATGATGAAACATCATTACATAATGGTATGTTATTCATTATTCATTAATATGACTTATTCTTTGTTTGAAATTTCATTATTTACACTATTTTTTTGGTAATTTATAATCGCGATATACTTTACAAGATCATCAAGATGTCCGCAACAAGAGGAAGTCTGCTATGGTGGACAAAACTTTAACTGATGATGTTTTACGGTTCAACGAGTTGCCATACAATAGTGTTCTTAACCATGACCCTATATATATGCCAACAAGTGTTACACCTATTGGTACGTTATGACATTATGAATTTTAGTACTATTATAGATGATAAATTTTTGTGGAACTCCTACTCACAATTCAATGCTTATGATTAACATGGTTTATCGCTCTATTTGTTTGGTAGGTACTTCGCATCTTTATCAATGGCAGAAACGTAAATTTATGTGTAACAAGAATAATTATCACTCTAAAGCGGTATATCGTGATAGGGAAATATTGTCTACTATTACTCAAGATTTTGATAATGATGAGAATGTTGACATGTCAGTAAATACCGTACAACGTTCCAAAGATTCAAGTGTTGTTAACGTATTTGCTAATATGCAATCTCAAAGACTTCCTCTACATGAAATAACTACAAGTAATTTTAGGCCTAATTCATAATGGAATATTCACTTCTATGATATTTAACTATTATTTGACAATATTTGTTTATGTGATAGGTACAACTTCAAACATGAACCAAATTTTGCAACCCTCACCGTCAGGAAATATTATATCGGCTTTAACAAATGATACACCAATTAAGAGAGGACGCGGACGTCCACGTAAGGATACTTTAGTTTCTCAGGTGTCACCAAACCCTTCTCAAGGAACATCAAGGATGCCTATACAAACAGGTTCTTAATGCAATATTTATTTATACATGACTAATCTACAACAATTGCATGCTTCAGGAATTAAATGCAATATTTATTTATAGGTACGAGTTCAAACATGAACCAAAATCTGCAAACCTCACAATCAGGGAATATTGTATCGGCTATCACAAATCCTACACCAATTAAAAGAGGACGTGGACGACCACGAATGGCAGATGTAGCAAGCTACATCTCACCACAAGTTGCATCTGGCCAATCTATACAGTTTGGTATACCAAAACCAAGTAATCCTGTTTTTAATGATCTTACAAACACTGTAGGAAATAGAAACTTAGGTGGACGTCCCCGTAAGAATCCTTTAGGCACTCATGTATCGCCAAACATGTCTGAAGGAGCATTAACCGTGCCTATAGAAACAGGTTATTAATGAAATATTTATTTGTGCAATACATACCTACAACTAATATCATATACAAAATCATAATGCAATGTTGTTTTAAATGTTATTTCAACTTCATTTAACAATAATGGTTTATGTACTAGGTACTAATTCCAACATGAACCAAATTCTGCAAACCTTACCATCAGGGAATATCGTGTCGGCTTTCACAAATCCTACACCAATTAAGAGAGGACGTGGACGTCCACGTATGGCAGATGTAGCAAACTCCAATTCATCACAAGTTGCCTCTGAGAAATCTACACACTTTGCTATGCCAAAAGCAAGTAATTCTGTTCTTAATGATGTTACAAATACGATAGGAAACATAAACATAATAGGACGTCCAGATAAGAATCCTTTAGTTAGTCAGGTATCTCCAAACCTATATGAAGGATCATCAACAGTGCCTATACAAAAACTACCTACACCACGAGGAAGTCCTCTAAAAGTAGTGTGCGAAACCGGTAAATGATTATATTATCAAATATCAATATCATTTGTATTTTAAATAATCCTAAACCTAACACATGTACTTATTATTTGTTTTTCCTGTTAATAGACAATTATACCATGGCATGTGCTTCACCAATCCTTTCAGAAGGTGCATCGTCTCAGGTACGCCTAGGGAATTTACCTAAACGACGCGGAAGGCCCCCCAAAACAGGTACATCATCTCATAAAAAACCCCTTTATATATATGGTAGATATATATGCATTCTTTAATACTTATGAAGTTAACGATCCTTTTTTGTTGAACTCTAAAAAATACTTAAAGGTACAAGTAGTACTATAAACCAACCTGTCCCAAACGTATCTTCCATCAGTGTTGGTGGATCTTTAAGTCCTCATATGTTCACACCTGTGATACATGAAAACATCCCATTCCAATATATCAATTCCACCGGTAAGATGTGTATTTTTAATAATCCTAAACGTAACACATGTACTTATTATTTTTTTGTCATGTTAATAGATAATTCTACCAGTGCATGTGTTTCATCAATCCTTTCAGAAGATGCATCGTCTCAGGTACGCATAGGAAACTTACCTAAACGACGCGGAAGGCCTCCCAAAACAGGTACATCATCTCATAAAAAACCCCTTTATATAGATGGTAGATATCTATGCATTCTTTAATACTTCTGAAGTTAACAATCCTTTTTTGTTGAACTCTAAAAAATACTTAAAGGTACAAGTATTACTATAAATCAACCATTCCCAAACATATCTTCCAGCAGTGTTGGTGGATCTCTAAGTCCTAATATGTTCACACCTGTGATACATGAAAACATCCCACTCCAAGATATCAATTCCACCGGTAAGTTGTGTCATATTATTTATATCTATTAATTATGCATTATAACACTTTATAAGTTAACCAATCCTTAAACATGATATATAGATAATGTGTCAAAGAGAACTCGCAGATCAAGATTAGTAAACAACAGTCCAGTTCAGTTTGACATAGGTGAGCATAATTATTGACACTAATTTCTTAATCATTTTATATTAAAAATTACAAAAGTACACTATTGTTTCTTATAACTATATATGTTATACAGGTAGTCCAACTATTGTCTCAACACGTTCGTCTACAAATAATAATGTTGATTCAACACAACGTACAAACAAAGACAAAGGCAAGTCAATAGCACATACAACGGAAGTTGATGAGTCCGAGGATGTTTCTGAGGATGAACATGGTTATATTGAACGTATTTCAGGCATATCTAAAGGTATAACTATTTCAAAATTTTGTTTTTAAGCATTAATGTCTTTTTACTATTGATATATTTAAGTAAGTTTATATATCAGCAAATGTATACTAAAAGAATACCTTTTATATATTATTTTAGATTACCTCGACCATGGTGATCCGGATGTTCAATGCAGCAAATGTGGAGCAATGTTGTGGCTTGCTGAGAGTAAAAGAGGAGCCCATACCTCTGATAACAATGATTCATTTAGCCTTTGTTGTGGTAAAGGAAAGGTTGTATTACCTGTTTCGTTGAAGAAACCTCCTCAATTGTTAACAAAACTCATGAATGGGGAACACAGAAGAAGCAAGTCATTTCTTGAGAACATACGACGGTATAACTCGATGTTTGCTTTTACATCCATGGGTGGTACGGTTGATCATACAGTTAACAATGGTCGCGCACCATATTGTTATAGAATTCAAGGCCAAAACTACCATTTAATTGGAGATTTGTTACCCAAATCTGGCGAACCACCAAAGTTTTCTCAACTGTATATTTACGATCCACAAAACGAAATAGACAACCGCATTAATGCTGTCAGGTAAATTTAATATATACAGTTTTTTTATTATAATTTTTACTTGCTTTTCATATACAGTAACTAAAATGCTTATTTCCAATTCATGACAGTTCCAATGAGGCTGGATCTTCTTCTTCGAATAGAATACTAGATCGTCAACTAACTAAAGACCTTAAAACAATGCTTGATTCTAATAACCCTCTGGTAAAGAAGTATCGAATGGCTGGTCAGGAAATTGCTAATGGAGAGGAAAATGTTAGGATCATGCTGATTGGAAAGCTTGAAAAAGATGGGATGCAATATAACCTTGTTTCGCGTTTGTGGTCCCTGTTGTCTCCTGATATCCTTAAAAGTCTATTATGCTGTTAGATCAGTCGCGCAGTTAACCATGCTATTATTTTCGCCACCCAATAAAGCAATACCTCAAAGATAGTTATAGCCAAATAAGACATAGTTTATAAGACCTATGAAATCAGCAATTATGTTGGCAAGTTAGACAAAACATATAAAATCAGTGCTCGTTTAGCGACCTTACATTTTATATCCCCTAATGCGCTTATTTGCTTGTAATTTTTTTTATATATAAACGTCATCAATATGTTGTTGTTTTGGGCAAATTGCAGTCGTTAAGCGATGATGTGAGCTATGTATAATCATAACTGTTGTAAGGTGTGTCTCATTTGGTTGTTTGTTCTTATATCTTTAGATTTCTAAAACTTCTTGATCGTCTTTAGACTCTCAAAGCTGAATAAGTATATTTTCTTATATCTTAATTCATGTTTTCAGGTTGCCTTTGATGTTGTTATCATGGGAAATTTGTGTACGGCGCAGCGAAAAGTTCTCACTACACAGGATAGCGGCAACACATGTACATAATTTTATTACTAACGCTAAAACTTTTTATCATTAGGTTTAGGTGTAAGGTATCACATTTTTTCGCATACTTCGTATGATGTTTCTATAAATCTAATTTATATAGTAGTTGTATGGCTTTGATGATTTAGTAGCCTCTTTAGTTATCATTATACAGTGGTAAAAAAATGTGATGAATAAAAATGCAATCGTGATTTGTTCCCGAGACGGTGTTTGACCCTAGCGATAGACAGTTATCATTTTTGTAGTTAAAAAAA
>JAYDZM010245998.1:2596-13530 GCA_034509245.1 Artemisia ludoviciana
AAAAAGAAAAAGCATCAATTTGGAACTCTCACTATCAATAACAGATCCACAACCTACACCGTTACAGACAATATATCCTACAAATAGCTCGGGTCATGAAGCCACAGACAATGGTTATGTTATTGACTCTGATGACCAAGAGTAGGTGAAAGACACTTAATCCATGTTGATTATAGTTTGATGTGTTAGGAACTAAATTATGCAACTCATAAAATGTTTTATGTTAGCGTCAGTATTAATAAAGCATGGACAATAACCGGTGTCAAATGTTGTGTGCTAGGTTGTTTCAATTGCATTATCTTTTACACACTAAATTTGTCCAAACTTAAACTATGGCAGATAGTTAATCAATTAAAAAACAGACAAACGTTATTTCCCATTACCTTAATATTCTTCTAAATCTTAACAGATATGCATTGTCTTTGTTTTCATGTTTACAACCTGCAAATGAAGAATAACATATTTCAATTTCTCCATAATTCCAACAATTAACAGGTATGCATTCCACATAATAAATTTTACATGCCAACACTTATTTATACTACATTAATTAATGACTTATGAAATAACTTAAAAGCATAACTGAACACTTAAAAATTAGTATTTTCAAAAGTCATCATCAATTAACAAGTGCTTTACATTTGCTCAGCAATAAATTTTTCAGTTTTTATACCACCTATGTAATAATATAAATACCAAACTGGTATGCTACTATCATCACACCCCAACAGTATGTCACATCAAACAGATATCAAGCATATGCCATGTCACATCCTAAAACTCAAACAAAATCTACGAATTGTGCTCATCAGAAATGTGGATCCAAACAATGGTTTGACCATTGGAACCCACCTAATTATCAAGAAGATATCCCCATCAGTTATTGAAGCAGACATCATCAGTGGCTCAAATATAGGCGACACGGTTATAATACCTAGAATTACATTCACAATAACCATGGATAGATGGCCATTTAAAATGCGGTGCACCCAATTTCCCATTAAAATATGTCAAGCAAAGATCATCCCTGGAGTAAAGATTCAAGAGTCGGGTAATGACGACAAAGACAATGGTTATCTTAGTGACTCTAATGACCAAGAGTCAGTGAAGGACGTTTAATCCATGTTGGTTATAGTTTCATGTGGTAGCAACAAAGTTATGCAACTCATCAAATGTTTTATGTCAGCGTCCGTATTAATAAAACATGAACAATAACCAGTGTCTAATGTTGTGTGCTATATTTTTCATTTTGATCTTTTAAACAACCTAAAAATGAAGTGGCATTCTTTAAATATTATATGTAGTATCCTCCAAATATATTAATTTTTTCAATGTAGTTGAAAAAAGTTAAAATACGCATAACAATCATAATATCACATAAATTATCTGATTGCAATTATTATTTATAGCAACATGACACAAACCTGCATTCTTCAACAGTTGCACATGAACTTCTTAACCTTTCTTAACATCACCCAACTTCCCATAAACTCTTAAAAGAGTCGGAACCATCATTACATCCATCTTAAATTTATTTCCAATCATATTTCTAAAACAACCTAAAACCTCTACAAGCAAAACTCCTTTCACCAACACCCAAATAATCAAACTCCAACTAACCGAACCCTTCCAAACCAACCCGTCAAAAAGCCTTCACACATGACTCAACAGCCAACAATTCAAATAAATATCAATAACCAAACACACCACAACCACATACCTCTCAAAACCAAGCATAACCACCATACCATGTAACACTACTCCAACTCCAACACCACCAATCTTCCCGCATGCCTTAAACATCGGAGGAAACGTATAATAATCCGCTTTAAAACCTGAATTAACCAGATAATCAAAAACACTTAACCCATCATGGGCCATGGACTTTCTAACGTAGGTATAATCATAATGTTACAACACTGCATGTTTCGTTCAGGCATTTTATCAAACAGGTTGCGTGCATTGATTAAAGACGATTTGTATAAGCTAATAAGAAATCACTTTGATAAGTGAGATCATGGATTAGGTTGTGAAACCCTTAGAAGTGAAGAGGGAAAAGGGAAAAAAAAGTATATTGTTCACTTTATCTACCAAGAATTATGTTTTGCTCATATGTAAAGAGATATTTGATTTAGTATGTTTATACGGTTTATGATCTTGACACAAAAAAAAGAACACAAGATCTGCAATTGTTATCATATTAGTAGGTTTTTAATTAAACTTGGGCTCTTATTGGTTATTATTAGCATTGGGCCAAAATTTAGCATAGTTGTGATTGGGTTAAATATTGACATCACAATAAAACATCATCACCCATGCCTTTTAATAAACCTGGAAGTTTGATTAGTTAAAAATGAATAAATCTAAGCAGTTAACATCAGATTTAGATGATGATTTACAGGAATTAACTATAGACTTAGGTGATGAAGAATATGATAGATTGTCTTTTCATCAACCTCATGATAATTTGCAGCAAACTCCATCAATTACTGGTGATCATGACTCAACTCATTCTATTGTTGAATAAACTTAGTTTGAGGACTCAAATCCTGTGTATATAAGTTATGCAACAATTACTGTAATTTAACTATCATTTACAATAGTGCTATACCATGTTCTTTGTGAGTACAAAACCTGGTAACAACCACAGATCATGATTAAACCATATAAATCCATGAACAACCCAACAAATTAATAATAATTACAAATTGTTAAACTTAACTTTATTCAAATAAAAGATGCAATCAGAAGATCAACACCACATTATTTCATCATAAACATTATTAAAGTTGCTACATACATGAGAAACTAATTATTTTCATTCATTTTAACCGCATTGGACTCTTCCTCATGAACACCGGCCTTGGCTTGAGTCAGTAAATCCTCCAACAGTTCAAGCATGACTTTATGCCTATTCTGAGTTCTCCTTAAAGCTTCGAGACAATCCAACGAAACACCACGATCACCTAACGCTTCCATGTCTACCATCATAATCTGGTTTTTGTTCATCACTCTCCTGAGATGTTGGCAGCAAACAAACAACAGATTAGCGAACGCTGAATCTTCAGTGGCCTGTTGCACATACCACAACCGCATTTTATCATGCAAGTTTGAACTCCCAGAAAGGTTTGTTAAATGATCAAGAAGTTGGAATTGAGCCATTGTAAAGATGAAGAATGGTTTACAGCACTTTATAACCAACTATCATCAAATAAAAAATAAGCAGTGAATAAATAGGAAATTTTTTATAAAACTGAATATAAGAAGTTTTAAGCAGTTATACATAATTGTCAACTTCTCATAAATAAAAGCCCCTTCAATTACATCTCTCAATACTTTGTATATCTGTCATAATTAGGAATTTCAAAGGATAAATCACATAACTAAATCAAATTAACACATCAGTTACACATTATTCTCCTAAAGCATCATCATCTTATATAAACAACAAATAATTAAACTATTTACAACCAGTTTCAAAAATCTCTCTAGGGTTATAATCATATTAATAAAATTATAACTATTCTGCAAGTTCCACTTCAAAGATGTCGCAAGGTTTGTAATATAAATAATAATTACCACATTACATCCATGAATATTAACATTACATTTGGTTCGTATAATGTTGTAACTATTCATATGCAATCATACAGATCCTAATATCAATTTAACAAGCAAGTCATCCATCTCCAGCCTGTTCCATAATTCAATAGGCGTACACTTAGAGACTAATATAACACCAGATGGCAGCGTTCACTCATTTTGTGGCCTCAAGTTAACCAACTTGATGACGCAACAGCCAGGTATAAAAACAATATTCATTTTCTATTTATACTAAATGTTGTTACTTATAACCTACCAACATAATCTAGGTGAAACATCACTTTTAAACGAATCCAGAATAGGATCATCACGTATATCAAGATATAACACAAGATCTGGCAAACAAATAAATCAAAAAGACACAGAAACAGGTCAATTATTAATTTCTATCCCACATATCTAAAATTCATATTTCAATTTTTTTTTTAATTCTAGATAACTAACATCAATCAATTGGTTATAATCTATTGCATATTACCATTATACCAGGTACAAGTAGCGGTATTCGATCTACCAAATATCCTAAAAGAGCAGCTTTACACTCAACAGGTAAAGTTATATGTACCTAACATCTATTAACTAATACATACACATGTAAACGAATGCAACTTAATTAGAAACAACGGATGACATGCCAGCCAATTCACTTTTTTTAGCGGTGACATGAGAGGGCCTTTGAACCCCTGTTTTGGACAGGAAATAACATGTTCAAGGGGCCTATTTGCGAAACAAAAAAACTATACCAAGCACCCCATTTATGATAGCCAATAGAACACACAAAAACCCTGCTTATGACAGCAAAATCAGTAAATGTCCTATTTGTGACACACCTAAAAGTGGAGAGTTTCTATTTAGAAAATTGTTAGGCATGCTTCCAATCAACATTCTCAAGAAACAGTATCAAGTACAAATATAGAAGTCTAGATAAGCGAATAAGTAAAAAGCTGCAAAGCATGCTTACCGAACCAAGGCCTTCTGTGCAGGGAGTCAAAACTAACGCCACTATCCTCAGATCATTCCAAGTAAGCAAGCCCCAAGCAACCCGCTGCAAGGAGCAAAGAGTAGGAGTTCATAGAAAAATACTTACAAAACCCATAAACTTCATAACCTTTTATACAAAAATCATTAACTACCCACAAATACATGGGTTGCGAATATCACAAAATCCAAAAAACATGATATATCTAACCTGATTGAAAATAATATATTGTTGGTGATTAGGATTCTTATATTTTCAATATCTGTTTAATTGATATAAAGCACATTGGAGATATGATTTAAGTGGATGTTGAGCAATTGAAAACCTAATATAAATCAATTAATGAAACAGGCGTCCATATTTCTTACCATGATCTTGGTCCTCCATCAACAAAATGTCATCACTGTCAAGCATACATGTGGCTTCAAGAAAGGAGCAAAAAAGCCAACAAAGTTGCAAATCCAACATTTTCCACGTGCTGCCAGGATGGTAAAGTGCGACTCCCACAATTTAGACATGCACCTCCACCACTCGATAGGCTCATTGATTTTAATGATCCTAAAACATCAAAATTTAGAGATCAGATCAGAATATATAATGGAATGTTTTGCTTCACTTCTTTTGGAGCAAAAATAGATCACTCAATAAACCAAGGACGGGGAACATATACATTCAGAATAAATGGTCAAAATTATCACAAAATGGGATCCCTACTTCCACAACATGGTGTCCAGCCTAAATTCTCTCAGCTATACTTTTTTGATACAGGAAATGAGATAACAAATCGTATGACATCTTTCATTGAAAAACAAACCACAGATGGACCAGAAGAGGCAATAGTCACCAGTCTCATTCATATGCTAGATGAATTCAGTTCTGTCGCCAAAGCATTTCGAATGGCAAGAGATTGGTGCAACCAAAACAGATCATATGATTTTCAATTGAGGCTTCTCGGACAAAGAACAAACTCAAGGCAATATAATGCACCAACTGTGTCTGAAGTGGCGGTTCTAATAACAAATGATTTTGGAGATGCTAATGAGACGAGAGATATTATTGTAAACAACAAAGATACTGGGCCAAAAAGAATATCAGAGTTACATCCTTCGTACATGGCACTCCAATATCCTTTGTTATTTCCATATGGAGAAGACGGTTTCCATGATAAGATAACATACCACTCCAATACAGGAAAACGCAAAACTAACCGTGAATTCTTGACAATGAGAGAGTACTATTGTTACATAACTCAATATAGAGATAATGAGGGAACTACTTTGTTAAGAGGTGGCCGCTTATATCAACAATTCCTGGTTGATGCTTACACAGCCATTGAAGAGCACAGACTCAGATGGACGAGAGCCAATCAATCAGATTTACGTGTCGACCTCTATCATAATCTATATGACGCAGTAACAAAAGGAGATACCAGGGCAGATGCAATTGGACAGAGAATAGTTTTACCTTCAAGTTTCACAGGGAGCCCAAGGTATATGATGCAAAATTACCAGGATGCAATGGCTCTATGCCGCACGTATGGGAACCCGGATCTGTTTATAACTTTCACTTCTAATCCAAAATGGCCAGAAAAAATGAAATGTTGCGTCATATTCCAGGCCAGAAACCTAATGATCGGCCAGAAGTTGGAACTAGGGTATTCAAAATGAAATTGACAAACCTCCTAGATGATATTACGCAAAACCAGTGTTTTGGCAAGTCAGAAGCAGGTACCATAAAAATTTATATATACCCCTTTTTCTAAGTTTGATATTCCTATACTGACATAATATAAATCAATGCTTAATTCCACAGTTGTATACGTGATTGAATTCCAAAAACGCGGCCTTCCACATGCACATATTTTACTATGGCTTGAAGACATGTACAAATGTAAAACCCCAGGAGAAATAGATGACATAATTTCAGCTGAAATACCATCCCCAACCCGCGATCCAGAAGGATTCAAAGCTGTTACAGAATTTATGCTTCATGGCCCATGTGGCACACAAACAAACAACGCTTCATGCACGGTTGATGGTAGGCGTGGAAAACATTATCCAAAGTTATTTTACGCGGAAACAACAATTGATGATGATGGCTACCCTGTTTACCGCCGGAGGAAGAATGGACTATTCACTATTAAGGGTAAACACACATACGACAATTCATACGTCGTCCCATATAATAGATACCTGCTGCTAAAATACCATGCACACATTAACGTCGAGTGGTGCAACAGATCAAAGGCCATTAAGTATTTGTTTAAATACTTAAATAAGGGACCAGACAGAGCAACTATCGTTATACAAGAAAACGTAACCTCAGAATCGGGCCAAGATAAAATTGTGGCGGTAGATGAAATACATAATTACTTGGATTGCCAATTTTTGGGTCCATGTGAGGCTGTGTGGCGTATTCACCGATATGACATCAATCACTGTTATCCATCAGTCATGAAACTCATTTTCCACTTACCAAACCAGCAAACAGTCACATTGCGTGATTCGGAAAGTCTGCCAGAATTACTTGGCCGAGAATGCATTAAGACTACCATGTTTACAGATTGGTTTGAGTTAAACAAAAGAGATGTTGATGCTAATGAACTAACGTATGCTCAGTTACCAACAAAATATGTTTGGCATGAAGATATCAGAATGTGGAAAAAACGCAAACAGAGAACATGCATTGGCCGCATAATTTATTGTCACCCCACAGCAGGCGAACGCTACTATTTAAGAATGTTATTAAACGTTGTTAAAGGGGCTACATCATACGAAAAAATTAGGTCCCACAATGACACGGTCTATTTAACATTTAAAGAAGCTTGCTGTGCTTGGGGATTAATCAGTGACGACAAGGAATGGACACAAGCTATATTGGAAGCAAGTTTCTGGGCTTCCGGCACGCAACTAAGAGATTTGTTCGTCACAATTTTGCTGTTTTGTGACCTAAGTAGCCCACGGAGGTTATGGGACCAAACGTGGGAAGCTATCTCTGAAGATATTTTGTATAAGAAGCGAAAACAATTTAGGTATCCAGCGTTGGTGTTAACAGATGAGCAGACACAAAACTACTGCTTGCAGGAATTACAAGAACTATTACACAAAAATGGAAAATCATTATCCGATTTTCAAGATCTTCCAGAACCTGACCCTACACTGTTAACAAACATGGACAATCGCCTGATCAGGGATGAGTTAAGCTACAACATGCAACAACTCAAGGACGAACATGAAAAGCTTCATGCATCGCTTAATCCAGATCAACGGATAATATATGACAAAGTCATATCATCTGTACAACAAAAAACAGGAGAATTTTTCTTTGTTTACGGACCAGGAGGCACTGGGAAAACATTCCTGTACAAAACAATCATCTCCAGAATAAGATCAGAAAAGATGATTGTTCTTGCAGTTGCATCGTCAGGTACACAACAACCGAAAAAACATCCTATTAACTAAAGCATATAATGCACCATATAAATTGTTTCTTTTAATTTATAAAAAAACAATGAAACAGGAATAGCATCGTTACTCCTACCAGGAGGCCGAACAGCTCACAACAGATTTGTTATACCGCTTGAGTTAATGGAAAATAGCACATGTGGAATCAAACAAAACACACACCTAGCTGAGCTAATGAAACAGGTCACAATGATAATATGGGACGAAGCACCCATGACTCAGAGATACGCCTTCGAAGCTCTAGACAAGACATTAAGAGACATACTAGGGTATTCAAACGTGGAAAACAGGAAACGGATGTTTGGAGGCATGACTATGTTACTTGGAGGGGACTTCAGACAAATACTTCCAGTCATACCAAAAGCAAAAAGACAAGAAGTAATCAGCTCTTGCATCAACAGATCAAAACTGTGGCCTAAATGTCAAGTTTTTAAACTCACACGTAGTATGAGAGTAAATGAATATGACAACCATGGGGCCATTGATACAGATAAACAAAAGTTTAATCAATGGGTTTTAGATGTGGGGGATGGAAAGGTTCCAGCGAAAATGAAAGAATGCGAAGATGAACCAACTTGGATCAAAATACCTGACAAATTCCTCATTAAAGAATGGAGGTGTCCCATAGAAGAAATTGTTAAGCACACATTTCCAGACTTCAATGTAAACCAAACAAATGAAGACTATCTAAGGAAAAGGGCAATACTAACACCGAAAAATGATGATGCAGACGACATCAATGAACATATGTTTAAAAAACTCGAAGGTCAAACTATGACATACAAAAGTTCAGACGAAATCTGTAAAGGGTCAACAGATGCTCTCGACCAAGAACAATTATACCCGATAGAGTTTCTAAATTCTTTGAAATTTCAGGGGATGCCACCACACAACCTGAAACTAAAAATAGGGTTGCCAGTAATGCTATTACGGAACGTGAATCCAAGCCAAGGCATGTGCAATGGTACTAGGCTCATTATCACGCATTTGGGAGAATTTGTGATTCAGGCAAGGATCATTACCGGATCAAATATTGGCGCGGTGGTATTGATACCAAGGATCACCCTTACATCAAACAGGAATCAATGGCCATTCATTATGAAAAGAAGGCAATTCCCCATTAAACCATGTTATGCGATGACAATAAACAAAAGTCAAGGTCAATCACTTGATTTTGTGGGCCTATATTTACCAGCACCGGTGTTCAGCCACGGACAACTATATGTGGCGATATCAAGAGTAACAACCCCAGAAGGACTAAAAATCCTAATGATCGAAGACACAGATGAGAACTTAAAGAATCACACAAGAAACATTGTCTATAAAGAGGCTTTTAACCACCTACCCTAGCACACCAAGGTATACTTAAAAACTGTATAACAACATCGTGTTGAATCACTTTAATTACAAACAGGGTCAATCAATTATTTTTACTATCTTAATCAATATTGAATACACATAAACATCATAGATAATTTCAAAAAACAAAAATACCTTCTGACCTAATTTCAATTGATGATTCAAATCAGCTAATCATATACCTACTATCTCCGTCTTTAATTAAACCTACATTATTAATTATCATTTTAGGTCATCAAGAATGGTTGTGAGAAACGTACCAGATGGAGACGAACGTTCATGGGAAGTGAAGACATGATATCGATTTATGTCTAATGCCTCAAACAGGTAAATAAAGGGGAAATATGTTCTATTCCTCAACAGTTCATGAATAGAAGGCTCAATCGGTTTACCAATGAAAAGTGGGTGGGAAAATTTTAACCACTCTTTATAATATGTTTTAAATATGGTTTTCTTAAATATAATATTGAATGGATAAAAAGGTGAAGATGATCATTTTTCGATTTTCACAAATCTTAAAGGTAAATATTTCACTGTTTAGATGTATCATTTCTTTTTGCTTTATTTGTATACTTTTCGATCTATATTGGTTGTGGATGTTTAAGTATTCCAGTGTGTTTGGGTTATACCATATTCACCTGTGGTTCCATTAAAAAAAATTGTTTTTGTAACTCTTAATAATTAATTATATATTAGATCTCTTATACTTTCTTTTCTTTTCATTATTGCAATACAAATAATATTTTTACAATTTTATATAACCTAAATTGTCTTTTAAACATTTGATACTCTTTTTATAACATAAAATGTCTATTTAACTTTACATTACATCTTTTCTTGCAGGATATCCATATGAGACAGTCTTTAAATATTTACCCACAATGAAGCGTACATTCCAACCCGAAGATCAATAGTCAATTTCATACTTTAGAATTAACCTAACAATGACAATACGACGTTGTGTGCTTCATACATTTTATGTAATTATACACATTCTTAAAACAACCTACGATAATTCACTACACAACCAATGAAACTTTATGAATAACAAAGCCCGTGCATCGCACGAGCCATGCTGCCTCGTTAAATGTATTAGTGAGTGCAATTAGTTATAATATCGTTTAATTAATTCAATATACATACTAAAAAAAATGAATCGTGACTTAGGACTCTAAGTTATCGAGAACATGGTCAAACATGATAAATTTATCGGAGTTGAGTAAAAGGATATTCGCTCTTAACTTAGTAATTATAGTTTGTTTTATCTAGATTAAGAACCAAGATATGATTTTATTTTGAGTTGACAAAATGAGTAATTTTTAAAATGTGTAATTTCATGGCTTAGCTTGATTATTTGTTTCCTGTTACACAATACTTTATGGGTTAAAAGTTTTTGCTTTGAAAGGGTAAGAGAAATAGTCGTTAGAGCATTAAACATTTTGTAAATCTTTATATTTTTACAATGCTCTTATCAACATTTTTTTTTTTTTTTTTTTTTTTTTTTTTTTTTTTTTTTTTTTATTTTTTAA
>JAYDZM010246800.1:0-13522 GCA_034509245.1 Artemisia ludoviciana
GCATACCATTCATTGACTTTAGTAGTCAACCAACAAGTAAAACACCATATGTAAAACACCAAAGTAACCTGTAAAATGTGCCAAATAAAATGTACCAACTACAAGTAATCCATGAAATAAACCAAATTGTTTTAAAACATACACAAACTACTACCAAATATATCACATAATTATACATTTATCGTGAAAAACGTCGTTTTATTTGGGCCCAGAACGCCTCCGTATTGCTGTTTTTTTTTCTTCTGTTTCCTTTACTTGAAAGGGTGCCGTAGTGTTTATTGTTCGTTTTGGCTAAAAAGGTCGTCGTTTGGTATACTTAATATTCTATAGATTTTAGATGGTAAAGTTAAAAGTGTTGCTAACATGAGTTAAAAGTAAGTTGGGAGTATAAAACTTTGTTATCACTCAAATCTACATATATAATAAACAAAACTTTTTTTGAAAACTTGACATCTCACTAATGCCAAGCTGGCAATAAAAGCCGTGTCACAAAAGACACGCTGGCACTTTCAACGTTTACTTTCAATCTATATAATTCACTCTATATAATAACTCTATATAATAATTATTATTCAATTCAATCTACATAATAAAAGAAACAAGCGTTTTATGTTTCACATTCAACTCTATCCCAAACATAT
This sequence comes from Artemisia ludoviciana, assembly GCA_034509245.1. Taxonomy (NCBI): domain Eukaryota; kingdom Viridiplantae; phylum Streptophyta; class Magnoliopsida; order Asterales; family Asteraceae; genus Artemisia; species Artemisia ludoviciana. Next base: position 642 of record JAYDZM010246800.1, read on the forward strand.
AACTGGCACTTTCAACGCATGCACCTTCAATGTCATCCGAAAATCAAGCTTACCATCTATAATTCAATCATTATTTCCTACTCTCAAATCTCTACAAGGTATCATTCAATCGTTATTTTTGTCCTTATTATTCTATATTCAATTCAATATTTTTGTCTTTATTTTTCTTCCATAACTTGATTGAGGTTATAATTCACAAGATAGTTGATTGAGGTTTTTTGGGGGTTTAATTGGCAAATGGATTGATAAACGACTGAGGTTTTTTTTATGGTAATTGGTATTATACGAATTGATTTAGGTTTTTTTTAGGGTTAATTGACAAACGGATTGACTCAATTGTTTCCTAATTTATTGGTTCATAATTCTGTTATGCTTTTACCCAATTGTTTCGTGATTGACTTTTACAACCTGGTAAATATTTTTGGTTTGTATCTTTGTAATTATTTGTCAAATTATTATTTCAAAATACATGATTTCATCATATCAATACCCATTTGTGTCTCAACCCTATAAATTGAGACATATGAGGTATGCCACATTCACAATACTCATCCCATCATTTACATATCCTCTGTATTTTAACACCCGAAAATGTCCCTCGTGGTTACCAAAACTAACATGATAAAGGAATTGACAGCATTGAAGGATGATTGGTGTATCAAGGTAATGATTATACGCTTATGGAAATTGACTGTGTTTAAAAATCCATTGGAAACATGGAAGATTGAGATGGTTTTGCAAGACGAGGAGGTAATATATATATATAGATTTCGTAGTTTCTGTTGTATTATAATTTTCATAATTTTTAGGGTTGTAATAGTTTGGTTATGCATTTAAATTTTAGGAAAACAAGATTGTTGCTACTGTGAAGCAGAGTTTTTGTCCTAAGTTTGAAAAGTCTCTACAAGAAGGGAAATGCGTCTGTATTTCTACTTTTGGGGTTGGGGACAGCGTAGGAAGTCCCTATATCGTTGATAACAAAAACAAAATTAACTTTTATAAGTCTACCGTAGTCACTCCATGTGACTCTTATAATGGATCAATGTATGGCTTCAGGTTTAAAAGTTTTGAAAGCCTTCTTCAAGAGGAACAACCATCCAACGTGTCATACGGTATACAAATATCCACTTCTAATTTAAATACATAGCAACCATATTAAATCTTTGGGTTGTTCTCGCATGTTCACTTTTGCTTATGTATGTATACAGATCTCATAGGAGACCTAATCTCTTGTGGTAACATTGATCATGCTATGGTTGACGGGAATAAGCGCCCGTTCATCCGTTTGGAGTTGGAGGATGTATCGTAAGTCATTTTCTAATGCTTTTTTATTTTATTTTTGTAATATTCGTTATTTAAAAGTTGTCAACTTACTGGTGCCAATTGTAATTCGTAGTGGGAACAAGCTTAGGAACATTACTTTGTGGAGTGACTATGCCCAGCAATTGAACGACGCGTTAGGTGATCGACAAAACTTGGGCCATGTTGTTATCATCCTACAGTTCATGAAACACAAGATCTATAAACGTGAGTCTAATTTGTGAAAGTAAAATCTATTACTCATTTTTCACTGTTATGTATAATTTTAACTAACAAAAGTATATGTATTTCAAACAGGCAAACCCGCTGTTTCAAGCATGTTTGGTGTTACAAAGCTGTTTATAAATGCCGACATTCCTGATACTCACACCTTTACCAAGCTGTTAGTTCTTAACATAACACTTCTTTAACTGTGTTACTTTAAACGACTTTGTATACACTTTTGTAACTGACCTTATTTCTTTTCACAGCTTGATTGAAAACCGTGGTTTAGAAGGAAATGATCACCATGTTACTCATTTGACAACATTTTCAAGTTACTCTATCAAGAATGACTTTCTAAACAACTTGCAAAAGGTGACTATTAATGACATCCGCGACATAGTAAAGGTATACCATATATATTTTTTTTCATACTTTTAATTGTACGACTTTATTTCATTTATCATAGGGAGTAAATCATTTACTGTATGTACTTCCAGCCTATGTCATGTGTTGTCGTTGCAACTGTTAAGAAGATTGAGCGTGAAACTGACTGGTGGTATCTTGCATGTGTCAAATGTAACCATGCTGCCAAACAAGAGAGTGTGTCTGAAAAAGATGAGTATGGCGTGGTTGTTAAAAAGAGGTCTATATTTAGGTGTACCAACAAGGAGTGTGTTCAAGATACTGATGTGGAATATAAGTAAGTTGTCAACTATATTTAAACTACACATACATATTCACAACCTTACTTATACGTTTAACATTTCATTGAAGGTACAAAATTCCATTGCGCGTGCTAGACTCAACTGGTTCAGTTTCACTCACTTTGTTTGACAGACATGCTCACCCGATAATTGACAAGAGTGCAGCTGAACTGCTACAGGAAGCGAGGAAGGTATGACATAAGTTCAGTTTTCATTTTTCTATATACTTATATTTTCGTTGTTATATTTAATTCACATATATTTTTGTTCTTATAAATTGCCAGAAGGGTGACATGGACATTCTCCCCGAGGACTTTAACAAACTCCTTGAAAATACTTATGCTTTCAAAGTTGATATCAAAGCATTCAACATTGAAAACAACAAGCATACCTATGGTATTTCCCAGTTGACTAATGATACTGACATAATAAAGGAGCTGATTAAGAAAGAATCTGATGATCAGGTATCGTTTTTTACATGCCTCTTCTCATGAACCGTCCAAAATTTTTTTAATGGATTGCCTTTTGTATTAACAGGAAATACAATCCAACTCTCAAGCTACTGCTCTTGAGCTGATGTCACTACCATCGAGCTCATTCATGTCCCCTCCTTCAGGAAGCAAACAAGCCACGGTATCATACTTAAAAAATGATCAACGCTATTCCACGTCAAATATTGAATATATATAGATTTTTACTAACTTAGTATGTTTATTGAATAACAGGATGTCTTATCTGTTACCGGGGATAATATCGCAGCACGCGAAGATGAAAAGAGTACGGCCACCAGCCCTGGAAAATCAAAACTGCGAACAGTGATTGATGTCGATGATGATCCTGTCTTCTCTTCTACCAAAAAACAGCTACTTTCTCCAAAAAAGGAAAAGGAAGAGAAGTGATGATACGCGGGAACTTCCAAATAAATAATATTTATGTCTTTTTATTTCGAGTCTTTTGGACCTTTGTTGGTGTTTACCTTTGGTTGTTATTTGTTTTGTTAATTGCGTTATCATACGCAACCAGATACTCTGTGTTTGAATAATTTCAACTTGGAACGTTGATGAAAGTTTATTATTTGTTTTTCAATACTTTCATTATGATGTCAGTTGTTTTAATTTTTGGTTTCTGCACTGTAAGTTTATGATCAAATACAGGTCCTTTTTACTTTCTTCAAAGTACTCAAATGAGTACTCTGTAACTATTCTAAGGTACGCATTTTAACATTAAGTTGTGCTCATGAATTGAACATCTTTACTTATGTTACTCTTTTACATCTGTTTACAGGTGAGTCCAATGTCCATGATTCTGCTTTCTACATCCAAAGTTCCCCAATATATCAGATACGCTTACACTATTTTACGTTCATGTAACTTTAAAGAGGAGGCATTCAATCATAGTATTCATACGCTTGCTTTGAAGGATTATATAGAAAGATCAATAACTCAGAATTGGTGTTTGGATTTTCCCCCATTGTATTAAGAAATTTTGTACTATGTGTCCGCTATTTATAAAATACTTCATTTTTTAGTCCAAATTTATAATGCCACCATTACTTTCCTGTACTTAAAGAACAATGAATGATTCAATGTTTTTTTTCACAATACCAATACATATTCTATTTTGAACAAGACTGAAAAATTCATGTGAACACATGATCTGTACCAGTGGTTCCGATTTTGATTATTGGATGTTTGTTTTGAGGTCTTGAAAACTGAATCTGGAAATCTTGCAAATCACCAATCTTGATTATTAGATTCTTTTATTATGATGAACCTTGGCCTCCTTTAATTTATTTTGTTTATACTGAACATATTATAGTCATGGCATTCTTCGTGTATGTACACCAGGAGCCAAATTGTGTTTAATCATCTGTTTGCGATTGATTTTTTTAGTTATTGCAAATGATATTTCTTAATATACCTCCCTATAATCACGTTTTGTAACTTCCTAAAATATTTGGAAAGTAGTAAAGAATAAACAATTTCCCATTACGTGTACTTAATACTTGCCTGTTATGAAATCTTATTAATGACATAAGATCATATCATTTTCAAATAACATTATCTCTCATAGAGTTGGAATACCAATTGTTATTGCAAGAAGTGACACAGTTTCGCTTAATGGAACAACATGGCGTAACTGGTACACCACAAGACAAAGGAATTCAAAGTTTATCATCAAACATACCCGACACGTCCTTGGTTCGTAGACGTAGAGGGAGACCGATTAAAGAGATACCAAAAGGTATGATACATGACTATTTTTTAAAGTGTTTGCTGAATACAATGTAATGATGAGTATCCTATTGTTGTTATAATCATGACTATCCCATGGTTGTTTATTTATTTGCATAACACAAATAACATTTTTCTTTTATGATATGCAATGTCAGGACATTATGCTACTACTTATTCAAGCGATTCTCTGCTTATAAACACCAATTCGCCTATGGTCATTACAAATCCCACTGTAGGAAATACCAACATTCTTCCGATACACAGGGGCAACACCTCTGTTAATTGCATTACTAATGGTATGAAACCCATTTAGTTAAATGTAATTTGTGTATATTGTTTTCTAAATAATTATAAGTTTTTATATCTTTCCGGTTACCCTTTCAAACTTACTAACCAATGACATGCCTTTTTTTTATTTTTCTTTTTACAGATTTACTCCCTAGACGCAGAGGCAGACCACCACTGAGTGACAAGCCAAATGGTAAGCAACTATATCCTAGATCAATATGTTTTAAACTATGTGATCTAATCTAATTTCATTTTTTTGGTGATTTCGACAAATATATATATATGTAATTTCTAACATACCTTCCACATGGTTGCAGTTAAATTATCAAATGTATCTAAGTTTAATAATGAAAATATTGCGACTCCTATCTCTACTAAAACAAATGCACCATTTGCTGTTCAAGGTATTTCTAAATACCCATATAATTACTAGAATATGTTTCCATTGTGGCTCGAATATGTTTCCATTGCCAAACTTAATCATTCTCGATGCTCCGGTCAAACTTAATCAACAACAAACTCCTGTTTTTTAGCGACAGATTTGCTCCCTAGACGCAGAGGCAGGCCACCATTAAGTGACATCTCCAATGGTAAGGGCAACTGTATCACCAATCAATATCTTGGCACCTATATTATCATATGGAAATTCAATACTTTATTTGTGTTATCCACGGATATAGATACTTGCGTTCTAACAATCTGTGCCTATGCTTGCAGCTAAATTATCAATTGTATCTCCGATATCTAACGAAAACACAAATGGAAATATTGTCACTCCTATCTCTGCTAAAACAAACACACCGTTTGGCGTCCAAGGTATATTTTTTTTAATTATTCTAATTATATATTTTTGTGTGTTTTACTATTGATGCCCGTTATTAATTTACACGTCATGTCTGATGTATAAGCAGTTCTTCAGAAAGGCAAAAGAAGTCACCCGGATCAAACGTCCCAAGTTGATAATTATGACTCCACAACCGGTCGACATTGGGATTATACAACACCAGGTTAGCGTTTTTTTTAATACAAAGTTACAAGATTCAGATTTATAAATAACTTATTTAGTGAGTAACATTTAAATTGCTTCGTTAATGTTTTTACCTACATGGGATTGTAGGTTCCAGCAATGTGAGTCAAGGTTTACATCATTCTACGGCCAATTCAAATGAACCACAAACCAACATTGCGAGTACATCAAGAAAACATCCATGCAAGCGACAAAGGAAAGTAATATACGAGATTCCTAGAATAAACTTTGATATGGACGAGGATGAAGATGTTTTTGGTTCAAATGACCAAGACAAGTTTTATGGAATCTGCCCAGGTGATAATAACTTCAACCACAAACTTATTAACATAACAAACTATTATTGAACAAACCTTATTTTATTTTTCACAACCATTTGTTTGGTTTGCAGAATATGTTGACCATGGAGATCCAACCAATAAATGTAGTGCATGTAATGCTCTATTGTGGGACTTTGAGGCGAGGCTAAAAAGGCCTTTTCGTGATGGGTGGAGTTACTCTACATGTTGCCTTTATGGAAAAGTAAAGGTTGCAAAACTAAAAGAGGCCCCTAAACCTTTGTTGGACCTGTTTCGCAATGATGATGCGACATCCAGAAATTTTCTAAAAAACATTCGTACGTACAACATGATGTTTGCCTTCACCTCAATGGGCGGAAAAGTTGATCATTCCGTCAACAAGGGTAAGGGCCCTTATTGTTTTAGGCTTCATGGTCAAAACTATCATAGACATGGCAGTCTTTTACCAAAGGAAGGGTCTAGCGCAAAGTTCTCGCAACTGTACATATACGACACGGAAAATGAGGTGAACAACAGGATTGACGCACTCCGGTATGAAACACTTTTAACTTCTTTCCTTTAACATATTTTTTTGAAATATTATGTACTAAAATTTTATGACTATTTTGTCATTCAAAATGAAGATTCCTCATGTATTATAGATCCAATTTGGAAGTGTTTGATGTTGCATTTTTAGTGATATATGTCTTATTTTAACTTATCCTATTAATTACTATGTTGTTATTTTTTTTATTGCAGATCTGGATCAAAAAATGAAACCAAATCATCTGACTCACTTGATCCACAAATAATTGAAGGTTTAAGGAAGATTTTAGATGATGAAAATGAATTGGTCAAGTCATATAGAATGGTCAGAGATCGATACAAAGCTGATGAACTAGACAACGTACGGTTGAGATTACTTTGTAACAGGGAATCTGATGGAAGGACTTACAATCTCCCTACCGCCTCAGAGGTAGCTGCTTTAATTGTGGGAGACATCCAAGAATCTCTTGATAAAAGAGATATTGTGATTGAAACACGAACCGGTGAACTTAAAAATATTAGTGTTTTGCACCCTTCATTTCTATCACTACAATATCCTCTTTTGTTTCCGTATGGTGAAGATGGATACAGAATCGATATTCCTCATAGAGGCGTTGTTCAACCAGACCCAAAAAAACGTGAAAGGTTAACAATGAGAGAATATTTTGCTTACATCATTCAAGAAAGGGAAGACAGATTCTCACTCCATCATAACTCTAGAAGACTTTTTCAACAATTTTTGGTTGATGCTTTCACCATGGTCGAAACAGAAAGGTTATATTTTAATCGCTCTAATCAAAAAATCCTACGTGTTGAATCATATCAACAGCTATCGAATCATGCTGATAAGGGAAACACAGATGCATCTACCACCGGCAAGCGTATAGTACTACCATCGTCTTTTACCGGAGGTGCACGATATATGCGTCAAAATTATTTAGATGCAATGTCACTGTGCAAAGTATATGGCCATCCAGATTTTTTCATCACTTTCACATGTAATCCTAAATGGCCCGAGATTACAAGGTTCTTGAATGGAAAAGGTCTTAGTCCCGAAGATAGGCCAGATATTATATGCAAGACCTTCAAGATGAAGCTTGATCATTTAATCAAGAATCTGAGGGAGAATAAGATTTTTGGACGCGTCAATGCAGGTAAATGTTTAAAATGTTTAGTAAACTTCCTGTAGTTTTTTGATATATTGCTACCTGAATGTCATTGTTCTTTTATATATTTCAGTTGTATACACGGTTGAGTTTCAGAAGAGAGGACTTCCGCACGCCCACATATGTATTTTTTTGCACCCGGATGATAAGTTGGTTAATCATGAAAAGATCGATGATTTCATTTCTGCTGAGATACCAGACAAAAATAGTGACCCGCAACTTTATCGCCTTGTAAGTGAACATATGATGCATGGCCCTTGTGGAGCTGATAATCCAGGTTGCCCCTGTACCATTAAAGGGAAATGCACAAAGAATTTTCCAAAGAAATTTTCACCTCGAACTATGACAGACTCTGATGGATTCCCAGTTTACAAAAGGCCTGATAATGGAAGGTTTATTAAAAAAAGCGGGGTGGAGCTACACAATGGTTTTGTTGTAGGTTATAATAAAGTTCTGTTAAAAACTTACCAGGCACACATAAATGTGGAGTGGTGCAATCAGGCTGGTTCTATAAAGTATTTGTTCAAATACATAAACAAGGGACCAGATCGTGTTACTGCTACCGTTTCTGTTGACAAAAATGATAATCAACAAACCACCGACGCTGAAGTGAAGGATGAAATCAAAGAATTTTATGATTGCAGGTATCTTTCAGCGTGTGAAGCTACTTGGCGAATTCTTCAGTACGAAGTCCACTACCGTTACCCCCCTGTTGAGAGGTTGCCATTTCATTTACCTGGGCAACAACAGGTCGTGTATGGGGCTGATGATGATATTAACGATGTCTTAAACAAACCTTCAGTTGCCTCTTCCAAATTTTTGGCATGGATGGAATGTAATGAAACTGATGCTCTTGCCAGAACTTTGACGTATGCAGAATTCCCAACTAAGTTCGTTTGGAAACCTGATAAGAAGATATGGCAGCGTAGGAAGCAGGGATTCGCTGTAGGAAGGATTCATTATGTTCCTCCTTCTCTTGGTGAGGCATACTATCTGAGGGTTCTTTTAAATAAGGTTAAAGGACCGACGAGGTGGGAAGATATTCGCACGGTTAGTGATAGATTCTATGATTATCAGGGTAAAGATGAAAAAATATATGATTCATATAGGGACACATGCTTTGCACTCGGATTGTTAGACGATGACAAAGAGTACATCGAGGCTATTAAAGAAGGACATCGTATTTCATTTGGTGATTCTGTTCGTCGTTTATTCGTGATGTTGCTTACGTCAAATAGTATTGTCAGACCCGATCATGTATGGAACGAAACATGGGAATATATGTCTGATGATATTGAACATGAGCAACGTTTACTTTTTAATAATCCAGGTAACATTGTTTCCACTCCATTAAACTTAAATTAACTGTTTTAGCACTTAAACTTTGTTCAGTTATTCATTTACATATTCCATTTCTGTTTGTAGATTTGGAGATCCGTGAACGTCATCGTAAAAATCTATGTCTAAAATATATAGACATTCTTCTTCGTAAGAATGGAAGTAGCTTAAGTTCTATAAACGGAATGCCTTTACCAGATCTGGAGTTCTTGGAAAACCACACAAACTCTTTGATTCATGACGAAATTTGTTATGACCCCGACTTACTGAAAGCAGAACATGACACGCTCTTTCCAAGTCTAACACCCGAACAAAAAATTGTATATCAAAGAGTTATCTCAGCTGTTGAAAATAAAAAAGGCGGTGTTTTCTTCCTTTACGGATATGGTGGTACGGGAAAGACATATATTTGGAAAACATTATCTGCTGCTATACGCTCTAAAGGAGACATTGTTTTAAATGTGGCATCGAGTGGGATTGCTTCTTTGCTTCTAACAGGTTTGTACCTACCTGATCTAATGTAATAATAAAATTTTATTGTTCTATCCACAAATATAGATATTCAATGTCACACATACCTTCAATATTGCTTCTTTGCTTCTGACAGGTGGTCGTACGGCCCATTCTCGCTTTGGTATACCTATTAATCTCAACGAGGACTCCTTTTGTTCAATAACCGCTGGTACAGATCTTGCTGCTTTATTGATCAAGACAAGTTTGATAATATGGGATGAGGCTCCAATGATGCACAAACATTGTTTCGAAGCTTTAGATCGATCTTTGAGAGATGTTATTGGGACCACTAACCCAAAAGCAAAAGATATGCCGTTTGGTGGTAAGGTTATCGTCTTTGGAGGAGATTTTAGGCAAATTTTGCCAGTTATACCAGGTGGAACAAGGCAGGACATTGTACATGCATCTCTTAATTCGTCTTATATATGGGATGATTGTACAGTACTTGAGTTAACGACAAACATGAGATTGAGAGGAGGTTCTGATAACTGTAATATTCAAGAAATCAAGGATTTTGGAGATTGGATATTAAAGATGGGAGATGGTCGTTTAGGTGGAGCTAACGATGGTGAGGCAACGGTTGATATTCCGGATGATTTACTCATAACTGATAATGTTAATCCTATTCCCTCACTGGTGGAATTTGTTTATCCATCGTTTCTCAACAACTTACATGATTCTTCTTTTTTTCAAGAGAGGGCAATTCTTGCTCCCACCCATGAAGTTGTTGAAGTTATAAACGACCATTTGCTATCTCAAATTCCAGGTGACGAGGTTGTTTACTATAGTTCAGATAGTATATGTGAATCCGAAGGTCTAGACAATGATTACACCGAATCTTTGTACTCTCCTGAAGTGTTGAATGGTCTGAAGTTGTCTGGAATACCTAACCACAAATTAGCTCTCAAAGTTGGTGCACCGGTCATGCTTCTTCGAAACATTGATCAAAGTGCTGGGTTATGCAATGGGACAAGACTAAGGATTCTAAAACTTGGTGAACATGTTATCGAGGCACAAATCTTAACGGGAACAAATGTCGGCCACACTACTATCATCCCACGGTTGAAACTCAGTCCTTCAGACAAGAGGCTTCCGTTGAAGATTAATCGACGCCAATTTCCATTAGCTGTATGTTTCGCCATGACCATCAACAAAAGTCAAGGTCAGTCTTTATCAAAAGTTGGAATTTTTTTGCCTAAGCCAGTCTTCACACATGGTCAGCTTTACGTCGCTGTGTCTAGAGTAAAAAGTCGGAAAGGATTGAAGGTTTTGATATATGACAAGGATGGTAAAGTTACAAACAGTACTTTGAATGTTGTTTACCATGAAGTGCTACAAAAGATTTGATCCGCCATTAGTCACAATGCTTTATTCTTATTTGTTACTTTTTTACCTATCTTATATGTACTCAAGTTTGACATTATCCAGCTTTTTGAGATTCTTTGTTTATTCTTCTTTGTTATTTTTAACAAATTCAATGTTCTTTCTACTTTTTCATTTTTATTATGGAAACAAACAATATTCTTTGAGACTTAATATCAGTTGTTGTTTTTTTGTTTTTTACCTTTTAAGGTTATATTTTCTAACTTTTATAAGCTGCCCGTGATTTATCACGGGTTTATAGGCTAGTACTATATATAAAGGAAAAAAGTATTGATATTCTCACCACAATATTTGATGCCTACACCAAAATGTTACACCACTAATGCGTAGGTTACAACATGGTACATGCATAATTGTGGTGGATGCATCAAATGTTGTGTAAATATCAAACCCATATTTTTGAAAGTGAAAATAAGAAAATTATATATGAAAACCATAAACTTTTATTATTATTTTCGTTTATAACTCATAACCAATAGTATTTTCATTCAGTTTAAATCGTGTTTAATCCTCAAATTTTTAAACTTTTATTATTTTTCGTTTATAACCAATAACTTTTTTTATCACTACAACTATCTACCGTTATAAAATTCCGTTCGAGTAAAAATAAATGAGCCAATTATAATGTGTTTTTTTTTAAGTGGATGTAACAACCTCGTATTTTTTAAATAGTTTTGTGTGGTCACCATTACATCGCAATCATCTTCACATCTCCACCATTTTCAACGCTGACACACATCTCCACCTGAACAACAACAACAAGCACCATTTCATCCTCAAACCAAACACAATGCAATCTTCTTCACTTCTATCAAACCACATACCAACCCCATTTCCCAAACACAACCAATCTCCCACTTTTAGACCCCTTTTCAAACCCCATTCCCAAACACTCCTAAACCCCACCAAAACCCTTTTCAAACAAAACCCATCTCTCATTTCACTTCCATCTTTGCTCCATAAGCCAAATAACCCCCATTTCCCACAAACTCTCTTTTGCGGCATTTCGTCGAACAGTTTGAGTACAAATGGGGATAATGAGGATAAAGTTGTGAGGAATTGGGTTGAAGTGGTGGGGGAGGGTGTATCGACTTTGTTTCCGATATGGGTTGCGTTGGGATGTTTAATGGGGCTTGTGAAACCGAATAGTTATGTTTGGGTTACGCCGAAATTGACTATGTTGGGTATTACTTTTACTATGCTTGGGATGGGGATGACGCTTACTTTTGATGATTTGAAAGGGGCTTTTGCTATGCCCAAAGAGCTGTTTACGGGGTTTTTTCTTCAGTATTCGGTTAGTTGGTTCTTTTACGGGTTTAACGTTATGTCTGTTATGCAATTTGTTAGTATGTGAGATTGGTGTTAATGATTATAGGCTTAATGAAAAGTTTCCGTCTTTATGTTGAATACAGTGTGAAAACGATATATGCATAGGTGGTTAGGGGCTTGGACATATTAGATGCACTCGTAAGTTATCGTGTCGAAACTGCTATAAGGATTGTTTAATATTTCATACTGTATTCCATTAATCGTGACCGACGTGGTTGTAACAAGTAGCAGTGGAAGAGATTAGATGTAAATTTTGACTAAGAGGAATAAGTCACCTATGCCTTAGTAGTTTTCTAGCTAACCTTGCCTAGCATTGTAGGCCACAAACAAGGTTTCACTTTGCACTTTCATTGGAATCTTGTTACGTTAATACTAGTCTTGATCAAAATGGAGATTGTTGCATTAGAAGCATGTCTCAGTTGATCTTGAATAGATGCCATAGATTTGAAGTCACCTATATAGCACATGAGTCGTTGTTGCTTTTTGTTGTACGTAACTAGATATTTAAAAATTTTAAATGATGCATACGCGTACCAGATTCAAATCAA
>JAYDZM010247612.1:1589-13482 GCA_034509245.1 Artemisia ludoviciana
TCATAGGCTTAAAACTAGAGACTGGTATCTCGGTATAAGTTTTCTTAAAACATTCTATTGTTTTCATACTTTTCAGTAATCACAAAATCAGGATCATAGATTCATAGACAATCTTACATAAACATTTAAAACTAATTGTTGCGGCTTCAAGTTGCAATAATCAGTTTAAACACACATCCAAACACCCCCTTTGTTTTCCCTTTGCCATCATTGTAAAAGTTTGATTATGTTGATTTGGGTCGAATGTTGCATTTTTAATGGGACGGAGGAAATACACGTTATTTGTTAATATCCTTTTTTCCTTTAAAAACTAACTTGATATTAATGCTTATTCTCATAGGAAATTGCTTCTAACCTTAATTACCCAAAGGGCACTGTAAAGCATGTCGCCATTGATGAAGATAGTGGTGTTCTAGACATTATGGATCTTGTAATATACGGGTCATTCCTTGAAGAACAATCTTTCCCCGATGTTCTGGTAAAGGCAATGTGCCTCAACAAACCAATAATTGCTCCTGACCTATCAATAATCAAGAAACACGTAAGCTACAGCCTCTGATACTTTGACTTCTAGTGTCAAACTTGTATTTGAGAGACTTGCGTCATCTGAATATTCTTATGCGTTTTAAGCCACTTCTTTTTGTTTCTGTGTGTCTATTCTAGTTTTAAATCTACTTGCTATATTTTTTTCTGAAAGAGTCAATTAGATTCGGGCAACTATACAACTTAAAGGGATTAGTTTGACTTCAAAAGCTACAGTATTAATAAACATATAATGTATTTCAGGTTGATGATGGGGTCAATGGCCATCTGTATCCGAAGGAGAACATAAAACATTTAACACTAATAGTACTGCAAGTGGTGTCTCAAGGAAAGCTATCATCATTAGCTCGTAGTATTGCATCAACTGGCAAAAACACTGCTAAAAACATAATGGTTTTGGAATCCATTGAAGGGTATGCTTCATTGATAGAAAACATCCTTAACCTTCCTTCAGAAGTTGCATCTCCAAGGGCTGTATCGGAAATTCCTTCTGATATCAAAACAGAGTGGCAATGGCATCTTTTTGAAGCTGTTTCAGATCATGGATATGTAAATAGAAATTCAAGGATTCACCTTTTCTTAAATATGGTTGAAAATCGATGGAATCATACTATTAAAGAAGGAAGTTCAAGTGATATGCCAGCCAATGATGCCTTTGTGTATGCTTTATGGGAAGAAGAAAAGAGAAGCCAGTTAATGACAGCTAAAAGGACAAGAGAAGACGATGAGGTAATTTAAAAAAGCATCTCTTTCTTCTTTTATCTTTTACTCTTAATGACGCCATTAAGACAGCATTACCTTTCTCGATAATTTTGCTTTGAAATTACTTGCCCACTTTTATTATAAAAAATTTGATGATTATGGTTGGATAACAATAAAATTCTCTTTTGGCGTGATGAAACTGGCTAATCCAATGGATTACTCCTATATAGTTTTTAACTTTTATAATCATGTAAAATACACTGAGTTCTTTAAAAGTTAAAAATTAGATAAGAAAAAGTGTAGACTGGTCAACGTGCCATAACCTGTATTTAGAAGAACCTGTTTTGACTCATTAGTCAATTTCCCACACATATTACTGCATCTAGTTAGTAATATTTGGAGTTGAAGATCAAAATAACTTCTTCTCCCATATTACCTGTATTTAGACTGGTCAGCGTGTCATGGCCTGCCATTTTGGCATTTTAAAGGAGTTTGAGGTTCTTATATATGTTTTATTTTTGTGTAGCTGAGGGATAGAAGTGAGCAACCTAAAGGAACATGGGAGGAAGTATACAAAAATGCAAAGAAAGTTGATCGCAGTAGGAATGATTTACACGAGAGGGATGAGGGAGAACTTGAAAGGACAGGTCAACCATTATGCATCTATGAACCTTACTATGGTCAAGGATCTTGGCCCTTTCTCCACCGTAAATCACTATATCGTGGTATTGGGCTTGTAAGTTAATCCATCTCTATTGCAAATATACGAGTGTTAGTATTACACTTTGTATCTAGATTTGATTTTGTGTTAAATGATTATGTGTTTCCAACTATCTGAGTGTTTTATCGTATATTGAAAGCCCCCCTTATTATAAAAGAAACCATGATCAAAGAGTTTAAAACTACTATTGTCAATTCTCTTATATTTTAGTCCACTAAAGGCCGAAGACCAGGAAGAGATGACATTGATGCACCTTCCCGTCTTCCTCTGCTAAACACACCTTACTACCGAGACACCCTTAGTGATTTTGGAGCATATTTTTCCATTGCTAACCGTATTGATCGTATACACAAGAATGCATGGATTGGGTTTTTGTCGTGGCGAGCTACTGCTAGGAAGGTGAGTTAATACTTGCAACACCCTTTCTAAAGTGCTATTTATTTTACTACAAAAAATGTGCATCTTTTTATATATTCTCTGAAAAAACAGGAATCTTTATCGGAGAGTGCTGAGATTGCTTTACTAGAAGACATTGAAAATCAGAAGCACGGTGATGCTGTCTATTTTTGGGTTAGTATGGATAAGGATCCAAGAAACCCCACACAACAGGATTTCTGGTCTTTTTGTGATGCTATAAATGCCGGTAATTGCAAGTAAGGCTCTGCGACTTACATTAGGAAAAAGTTTTAACTGAAAGCGATTTAAATATTTTGTTTCAGAAGTTAAGGTATTGATTCAGTCTTATGTATAATTTGTACAAGGTTTGCATTCTCTGAAGCTCTCAAGAAGATGTATGGGATAAAGGATAACTCGACAATTATTCCTCCGATGCCCTTAGATGGAGACACATGGTCGGTTATGAATAGCTGGGTTATGCCTACAAAATCTTATCTCGAGTTTGTAATGTTCTCAAGGTCTGTGGACAGCTTTTGTTTAGTAAATAAAGCTATAAATAGAGCCATAGAGGATTTGTGCAATTTAAGGCAACTGGTTTTGAATGTGTGCATGGTATTTGCAGGATGTTTGTAGATGCGTTAGATGCACAAGTATACAATGAACATCATGGAAGTGGTTTGTGCTATCTAAGTTTGTCTAAGGTAAGTTTTTAGTATATACAGTCAGTGATTTCAAATTGTTAAAAGGTAAACAGGCAGATTTGGTTATATAATATGTTTATATCTCTGATAATTAAGATTAATATATAATAACTATTTCAGAAAGAAACTTGTCAAAGGGTCAAAGTCACCCGAAGTTTATTCAAAGGCAAACCACCCTCCTAACTTGCTTTATCACAATGTAATGCCCCGATTTATATTTTGAAAAACTTCCATAAGCATCTTTAGCACCTTATGCTTTTATAAAGTTGCCCAAAAATGGATAGGAAAACTGTTTGTGGGTTGACCCAATATGACCTGACTCGTTTTAACACATACTAAGAGTTATCAACTTTGACCTGAACTCAATTTAGCCTGTTAACCAACTCACCCGTTTCACCACATCTAGTTGTACATAACATGTAGTTTCATTCCTACATTATTCAAAACCGAGCCTAACTAACCAGTTGTCAATCGTTTTGAGTTTTGACCTTTTTTTGATCTTTTCAGGACAAGCATTGTTACTCACGGGTCCTGGAGGTTCTTGTAAATGTTTGGGCGTACCATAGCGCGAGAAGAATGGTGTACGTAAATCCAAACACCGGAACAATGCAAGAACAACACGATTTCAAGAAACGGACAGGAAAAATGTGGATGAAATGGTTTAATAATAGCACCCTCAAGGCCATGGACGAAGATCTTGCCGAAGAGGCAGACTCAGACCACCCTAGAAAACGGTGGTTATGGCCTTCTACTGGCGAAGTGTTTTGGCAAGGAATCTATGAACAAGAAAGAATCCAATCGAAAAAAGATAAGGAATTGAGGAAAAAACAAACCCGGGAGAAGATTATAAGAATCAAGAACCGAACTCACCAAAAAGTGATTGGGAAGTTTGTGAAACCACCGCCGGAGAATGAAACAGTAACTCATAAAAAGTCTGCAGTAGCAGCAGCAAGGCTTTTCAGGTAGCAAAAGGTGATTCTTGATAGCTTAGTGTTGACCATGTTCCTAACAGTGTAGATCTAGAAAGAAGTTTAAAATTCTTGGAGTCACACTTTGATAGTATTCAAGCTGAAAATCCAATATTTAGTCGTTTTGATTTTAATACTATCAACATTGCTACCACGAATTTCTCCGACGCTAATATGGTCGATGATGGATATTATTCCATCATGTACAAGGTATCCATGTCATCTATGTTTCTATTGACATATTTCATATGGTTTTCAGTTGTTAAAACTCCCAACTTGGTTTCTCTTTTCAGGGAAGGCTACAAAATGGACATGATATAGTAATTTCTAAACTGACTCGCAATCACCCAAGACATATTCAATACTATATGAATGAAGCATCAATACTTGTAAAGCTTGAACATGATAATTTGGTCAAGTTGGTTGGATATTGCATTAAAGGATCAGAAGTGTTCCTCATCTATGAGTTTGCCCATCATTCAAGACTCGATCGCTTAATATTTGGTATAACTTTTCTTTTTCAAACCATATTGCAACTCGTGGGAACTTGTGACAGATTTTAAGAGCAATCAATCACTGTTTCTAACCTTCTTATATCTAAATATGATGAAACTTGATTTATATTCTAACAAACATGTGTTATGTGATCTTTGTTTGTAGATCCTATGTGTACTCTTTTGGACGGGAATAAACGGTACAAAATAATACTAAGTATTGCTAGGGCACTTGTTTACCTTCACAATCAGGCTCCCATTCGGATCATACATTGTGATGTAAAACCTGGAAACATACTCTTAGATGAAAGTTATTGCCCCACACTGTCAGGTTTTGGGATATCAAAGTTAATCAACGAGACTGACTACGTTCAAGATGATAATGTTTGTGGGACCCTGTAAGTACATAGGCATTTTTTAAATACTCTCATTTTTTGTCTGGTGCTCATTTGTTGAAGTCCCTGATAAATTTTGGTTTCATAAAAAAATTCCAATGTTAAACTTTAAAAAAGCAATGGAAAGAAGTAATCTAGCGATATTTGCACTTAACATATAATTATATTACCTTGGATTGTTGGTAAGGGCTAATGCTTTTATTTGACAGAGGAGGAGACATTGCACCAGAGTGTCTCCAAAAATGCATGGTGTCAACTAAGTGTGATGTCTATGCTTTTGGTATGTTGGTTTTAGATACTATCTGTGGGCGTACACAATATGAGTACACTCCCGGACCTTTCAGGAACTTTAAGCACCAAGTAAGAATGATTAGATTCTATCATGGCAGACTTGTGCTTGTATGTATATTTTGTATTATCAAACGATAATACTTCAAATATAATTACCAAAGAATATGGAATATGTGTGTCCAAGATTGTTATAAGAGTAGTTGGTAACATGCATGTCAAATTTTTGTAGATTGAAATAAATTGGATGGAAGGAAATTATTCAAACATAATTGATCCAAGAATGGATGTCGATTCAATTTTGATGAAAAGACTTGTCGATGTAGGGGTGTTCTGTACCCACTCTTATCCAGACAACAGGCCAACTATGGAGGAAGTTGTTGATATGCTGCTTACTGACAACTCGTCCCTTTTATTGAAAATGCGTGCAAACACTATACAAGGGTTTAAAAGGCAAGCAATTGAAGATTGGATGTGCCAAGCGAGATGGCTAATGAGTGATGATGTTGAAGAGCTTGGATGGCTAATGAGTGATGATGATTATGATACTGGTGCAGTTGATGAGTTTATATCAGATTTATGCCCCAGGTAGCATTGCATTGGTACGATGCAGAGCGCGTATTTAACATCATACAGCCCATCGTTGATCAATCTGTGTATCAGTGTTCAAGTTTTCAAACCATATGACCAAAAATGATAATTCTAATCCCATATAACTATTATAACCTTGTATGTATCATCCTCGAATTACTTAATTAATCCATTTTGCTATACTTTTCTTAATCTAAACATTTTTCAAAACTTTACAACCTTTTCATATTTTATGATAAAACTCGATATTATACTACTCCTGCAACTGTCCAAGTTATAACGACATGAAGGAGAGTTTTGTCAGGGTGATGCGGAGATACCCATTATGCGAAACCAATTGGCTATAAAGATTAAGGGTTGTAACGTCATAGATATCATAGTGAAAAAATTCCACGAACTGAATAAAATATGATTTTAGGGGTGATCTTACATAAATTATCCCCTTTATATGTAATCACAGCAGTAAACAAAGCTTTTTATAACATCAGAATGGAAGCACATTCTCACAAAAATATATTACAATTGGGTAAAGAGAGAAGGATTTTTCAAACAAATCTCTTTCTGTCTCTTCCCCGTTATAGTTTAGTAACCCTAAGGCGACTTACAAAATTTATAGTCTTACAGGACAACCCAAAGTTTTTATATAGAACAACGCCAAATATAGTTATTGCAGGACGCTGACAAACCACCAAGCCATCGATGTGATGGAAGATTTGTTCATCGGTAAACGTCACTTCGCTAAGTTCATCAGTAAAAGTATCTCATCTTTCAACTTCCATTCCCAAGCACAACAGACATCAGATCCTGTTCTGTTAACAAAAAAAAAAAGGTTCAACAAAAATTCGACGAAAGTTTTTAGAAGAAATAAATGCTGAATAACAGCAATTTAAAAGTAATTACCTACAGATACATCCATCCAACACATACAACCATAAACTTCTGATATGAGGGGAAATTCTCAAACCCATTATATACAATTCAAGACGGCATTAGCAAAATGGGCAGATTTGGGTTTGTTTGGTAAAGGGTCAAGACAGGTTTAGGTCAAAACTTGTTAAAATCTGTTGCTGGTCAAAGCAGGTCCAATAAATTAAAGTGCTATAATACCATGTCAACAGAAAACCAATCTAACTTTTTTAATTAGGGAATTTAGGAGCTTTTTATACATTTGAATACAGTTCAGATGAATTTCGACCCATTTGACAAGGTCACTAGTGTTCTTTTTAGTTAATACCTTTAGCTTAATCCATCTGACCCGTTTAAGATACAAGCAGAACTAGCATTGATCATTTAATGTTAAATATGTCAAAATTTTTATCTCTACTAAAAAAGATTGACATTTTTTTTGAAAAATTTTACTTAAAAGAAAAAAAATGCAATAGTAATCAGTGAGAAAATGATGCAGCTAACCTGAACAGATCCGCCCATCCGAAAACCCTGAAGAAAGTTAGAGATTCATAGCTTCTACATTCGAACTCACGTTCCTAACAGTATCAGCAGAATGTTCATTAAGAGGGGAAGCTAGCACATTATCTTGTGAGCTTTTTCCTTTGAAAATTTTTGTTAGACCATCATTATTAGATGAAGGAGCAGTTCTTTTTAAAGTAGGATCAAACCGATTAAACATTCTAGCAACTCCAGCAATTCCTGCACTCATTTCTCGCTGAACGCCTCTGCTTAGTTCTTTAACTGGACTATCTTTAGCAAGTAATTTCGCCTTTAAACCTTGAGTGCTTTTTGAGATTGATTCCTTATACCTACCAAAGGTATCAAATCATCTCAGAACTCCCAAAAATAGGATAAATCAAAGCTTAAAAATTGTGGTTATGTTGCATGAGAAAAGTATCAAAATTTTGCATTACTTGGCTGAAGCAGCAGAAAGCTTAGATTTAACAGACTCTGAGAATGCATGCATATCAGCTGCTATTGGTCTTCCAGGACTGCCAGTTGGTGACTGGCTATTGACAACTCTGCAAAATCGTCCATATATGTTACCCAAAAAAAAAAAAAAAAAAAAAAAAAAACTTAACAATATATTGTTTGGGCAAGTTAGTTGGATTGAAGTTGGGCACCTCTTGTCCATTTATAAAAAAAGTTCTTATAAATATTCAATGGATTAAATATAAACAAATTGACAATAATCAAAATATTGAAAAAAGTGAAAAATACGCTTCAAGAGACTCTCAACCCTTTTAACCCGTTCGGCTCAGTTACCATCCCCTTTTAAGCTAATTTTTATTTGACCCGTTTGAGATTACAATTTAACCGAAATTGACCCATTCATAAGTCAGTCATAAACTCAGAATTTCCACCTCTAAATGGAACCATCAAATTTTAATTAATGGAACATTATAAGAAGCAAATGTTAAAGAAAATACCTGGGCCTACTGGCTGATGAACCCACAGATGGTGAGTTTTGATCAATGAAAGAGGACATCGATCGAGAACTAGAACTATCTAGATTATCATGTGATGAAGCATAGCCTAAACTATGGAAATCTTCAAGTGAAGTATACATTTCTTGTTCAATTTGCATATTGGCTCTAGGATGAACTCGTGAAGGACCAACTCCAGAAAGTCTTTGTCTGTTCCTCCTGCTACTATGGCGCATGCTGGTTGCAGCAGTCTCAAAAGTCCTCATAAGTTGTTCTTCAAAATCAGATTCAGTGTACTCGACATCCTAAGATATAAGGTGTATATTAGAGAACGAGAACGACAAGATAAAAATAAAGTGCCACAATTTATTATAGAACGTACATGGTCAACTTCAGGATCCTCGTTTACATGGCGAACATTGGCCACAGACCTCATGCTTCTTTCATCCTCAACCATAGATAGAAGCTCTTGACTAAGTTTTGACCAATAAACAAATAAGTACTCACATTTGTAAAGTATATCTGAAATTTGTAAAGTAACAAAGTACAAGAAATATACATAGAGAAAGCATTATTCTAAGTTACAACATAGAGCAGGCCAGGTGACCACTAATTAGTTTAGGCAGCTTAATCAGACATCTAGGATTTAAGCATGCGGCAGCAATTCAATTAGCAGTGAATAAGAATATTGAGATTATCAGCATACGTACAGCTTTTTCAGCTTGGAGGGGATCGTCCAATCCTTTATGAGTAATTGTACGGTTACATATATATAAAATCAGTCACATATTACACAATCATATAAACCCACTAGTCTATCTTAGCTGATTAAGCACCAAAAAGTCATTGGTAGGCAAGGTCAAGTTAGATGAGAGAGAATCTTAGAAGAAAAGAGAGAAAGGGGAGTACACTTCATCCCTCTAGCACACATATAGTGATTAGGGGTTTAATAGTACGAGAGAAAGAATAGTTATAAACCTTTACCCAAGCTCCATCTAAACAATTTCACAAAAAGTGAGCTTTAGTGAAAAAATATCCTATAGATATCACAATGACACAGAACATGTTAAGCAACAAATCCGAAGAAACCACGCATAATGAAAATAGTCATTGGAGATATTAAGATGTGACATTGATCTCCATGTAATTCCTAGGACTACAGTCTATTTAAATAATCTTCATGAAGCTTTGGAGCCAAAAGATAAGTCGTGAATAAATCCAAAATGGTTTATGGGTCTGTTTAAAAGTAAGGTAGAAGATGTTACAGAAAACTCATTGTCGATTCATCTTATCCACAAGATCCGCTCTTCCATTCACATTTTAGATGCAATGAAGACTAGTATTTTGTCAACTAGATGAAAATTTACATGGAAATCAATGCCACATCTCAATATCTCCACTAAGGATATCCATACTATGCCTAATTGCTCAAAATTTGTTGAACATGTAATGTGTCATCCCGATAATACGATAGGAAGTTTTCACTTAATTTATTTCTTGACAAAAATGTAAACATGGAACTTTTATAGACTTACAACCTACACTTCCTCCTGTAATATCCAATAGCTTAAATACATAGTACTTAAGAGAAAAGTGCATTATGCCTTCCTCTCTTTATTTATAAGACTATAAAATACCCCACCTTCACCTCACCCACTCGTTACAATAATTTTAATTCATCACAATGTCTTTAGATTTTGCTCCTCCGAGTGAATTTAGTTGATATATTTAAGTTCTTTAGACTTCAAGTTAGTTAAGAATGTCAGTTTATTTCCACGTTAATTATGTGATGTGGATCTGATAAGTAAACCAGCAACTTTGAAGTATCCACTTTATATGAACTATTATTTATATTTATTACAGAACAAATATTCCCACATTCCACACATCACAAAATCATGTAGCTGTGTTTAACACTTTATAGTGGCAGACGAAAGAACACCCTTGTGGTTGGTTTACCTATATAACCAAAAGAGAAATTTTAAGTCTTTTGTATTTTGGCTCTGTAAGACTCGTATCTGGTTCTGATTGTGTAATCCATACGCTTCAATAATCAGCCTACTGATGTTTGAAGTCAAAATTAATTTTTTCTGAATGTAATATTTCAGTATAAGAGCTCTTAACAAGTACACACGCACAACTCAGTTAAGTACCAATAGTTTCTAGCACAATAAGTTAAATGAAACAAAACCTTGACTAGTATAGTGTTCTTATTTACTGATATGGCACAATGTACCTGGCTGGATCCTTTAACGCAATCGCCTGCCAACAGATTGGGCATTCTTTGCTTCTCTGTGACCTGAAGAAAACAATAAACAACTAAGATACCTGAGTACAAAAGTCATAAAACAAGCAATATTAGAAAGAAAAAAATGTCGAAAAAATAGATCATACCACTCAAGAATACACTGAAGATGAAACTCGTGCTTACATGTGGTTACCTAAGTGAGGAGAAGAGAGCATAATGGTTAGTGTCTTAGTGACAGTAACCTATACAAACTATTAAGATCAAATGTACACAAAACACACAATTACCACCTCGATAAACAGCTAATCTTAGTTAAGTCAAACAATAAACAGCTAAATGTCACGCTGATTTTATTTTCTGTAAAAAAAAACAATAACCATGGAAACATATTAAAACTTAAGATAAGTACTTCTAATATTATTCCTTTATGCTTTTCACACATAACTCGACGATGACTGATAAGCAGAATCCTCTTTTACACATACGGTGCCACATTCACCAAAAAAACAAAATCCAATAGTGTTTAGTACTAGCTAAAAATCTCAAAACTAGTCTTCGGCAAAACGTAGATAACAGACAATGCTAACCAGTCCACACTCCCTAGTCCCCTACCCTAAGGACAATGAGACGGCAATGTCGAGCCTATGCTCTGGATCATGTTGCTAAATATGACCATTTTCCGGAGATTCCTATCCTCCGGAAGCTTAAAAAATCTCAATACTAGTTAAACCTTCTAAAAATAAATATGCCGCGACTATGTTTTATATAGTAGATCATACATCATAACAACAGATCAACCTATACTCGCTATTCGTCTTTTTTTCGCATCAAAATTATCACAAAAACAGTTCAGATTCTCTCATCCTCATCATACAGTTCAATACACACTTCCACATAAAAAAAATTAGATCCAAAAACTCAAAACTCATAATGCTAAAACTATAATAAGAAACTAAACAAGTATATGAACATATACATACAGTTGAAGGATTGTGACAAGAATCAAAAGCATCAAGACATATACTACAAACATCCTCATTTTCATTATCATTATCATCAACTGGATGAATGATGGTGATCGGATCAATAACTGCTGCTGACGTCATTGCTGATGATGATGAATTCATTTTTGTAGGAGGCTAGAAAACAGAGTAGATGAAGAAAACAAGAGAAGGAGTTATGGGAATTTAATAACACGAATAACACGGTTTTGAATAGTCTATATAGTGTGTGTATGTGTGTGTCATAGTGGATTCGGTCTGAATATAACTACAAAGTCAAACAGTTTTGTCGGATCTCAACTGGATGTGTTTGTGTAATTGTGTTTGGTTAGGTTCGGTTCGGTTCATGAGTGCCTTAATACACATTAATTAATTTTATAATTTCTCATTAACTTTTTATTAAATTGGAAAACGCATTTAATACATATTAATTAATTTCATAATTTATTTTAATTAGTTCGGATTTCGTA
>JAYDZM010250815.1:0-17500 GCA_034509245.1 Artemisia ludoviciana
AGTTGGAATTTCTTCCTGCGGCGAATAAAGGAAGAGAAAGGGCTCTCTAATGCCTTATTTGTACGATATGATGCAAGCAAGGAATCCTATTAGAGTGATGCAAGTCAGCCTATAAGATGAAACCGAAGATACTAAGCCTGGAATCAGTCGCTCTCTATGTCAATTTCTCTTTAGCAAGAAGCCCTGTGAAAGCTATCAGATAATGACTTTATAGAGGTCCCTCGCTGACGCCTTCATTTTGATTTTTTTCATCTCTTTATGATATGCTATCTTCCTTTAGCCAGACTTCCCGCATTACTGTGATCAAGAGGAAGCGCTAAGGTCTATCCTTTCCTTAAGTTAAGAGTGAAGGACGGATACTGGCTCTTTAGGACTGATAGTAGCTGCTCTTCTGGTAGTATAGCTGGTAGCTCTGCTTATGCTAGCTCTCTTCTTTCTTATGAGAGAGATTCGCAATAGGGGCATTTCTCTGTAAGAAGAAGGCCTGTTACAGCTATCAGATATAGGGGATTTACTTCACCTTGAATAACTATCGTTAAATGGCTTTCTTTTCAGCTGCTTTCATATTTCATTAAGGTAGTTTGCTTACTTAGTGCTTTCGCTAAGGTGACGACTTGAATGAAACTTTCATTGGGGAAGGGATAGATAAACAGAGTCGGGGTCATAGTACTGAGCCGGTTTAGTTAGACCTTACCTTTCATTTCATCTTTGTCTTTTAGCTAATGGTAATAGTTTCAAAGATAGACGTGTCACATAATCACATAAATAAGGAAAGAAAGTGAGTGAAGGAGTGACTCTCGGGGATAGGCACGACTAAACAGACTCAAATGCATAAGTATACTTTAGGAGTTCCTATGGAAAGACAATAAGGCGTCAACAGTGCCGTCTAGCGCCTTTTAGGCTTAGTCACGTCTCCCCAGATAAGGAAGCAAAGCCATAGCACGAGAGAGAAGGCGTTCCTTCGCCGTTTTATTTCGAGGAAGCGCTCAAGTCGAGACTCTTATATGTCAATAGAGAAAGCAGATTCAGAAAGAAAGCGAGTCATTTTAGTCTGTAATCTTGTAAAAGAGGGTTTCAACTAGACTACGGGTTGTTATTCTAGTAGACATAACCCGAAAGCCGCGCAAACCAGATCACTCTATACTTTTTACACTTGCTCAATCTCTAAAGCTAATTCGGAAACTTTGGAATGGGAGTAAAGCCCGACGAACCAATCTCGATAGTAAGCATTGGGCGGGCGATAGGGAGGACGGTCTCTGGATTGATTTCTGCTGGCAAGGCATAAGAGCCGTTACCTATGGCCTGTGTGGTCTTCTGCGGAATTACCCAATGAATGTCGCCTAACGCCGCGACGGGGACCGGTAGAAGCAGACACAAATTGACTCACTACATGAACTGCATAAGCAATATCTGGACGAATAACAGTAATATATAAGACCCTTATTACCTCCGTAGAAGTCACATTCTGGGGAGGCTCGGCTTCTACCCAGGGCAGAAGGTGGAGAAGGCTGGGCCGTAGCTACTATACTAGGATAAAAGTATGACCTCTTTAAGATCTGGGATAGATCTTTCCGATGATATCCATGGCCCACCCTCGAAATGGCCAAGGCTTTATAATCGGGTATAACTCGGAAGCCGGCTTGTGCTGGATTCCTGCATACCTCTGGCAGGCATCGCAGCTCTTAGCATGTGCTATGTAATCTGCAAGGACCGTAGGCCAGTAGTGGCCATGTCTCCGGATCTCTCGAATTTCCCTCAGCGCGCTCGATCTACCTATCTTTCTGAGTTTGATTGGTTTTCGCTCCAGCTGACCTTTCCATTTAATCACTGACAAAACCTACCTTTCAATTCTTCTTACCCTATGAGCTTTCAGCAAAGGACAGATTTCTTGGTCCATTGACATCGATCAACGAAATAGACCTCCTTCTTTCACTTTTGTCGTTGTCTTCCAATTCAAATAGCCCCATTAAGTGAGTGTTCCGCGAGAAAAGAGAGGCTGACATCTTTTCTTATCTATCTATTTTCGTAAATGAAGAAGATAAGTGAGAGCTTACTGACTGCATCTTCTAAGAAGGGCTTGGAAGAAGAAATAGAATCTCCTTTCTTTTTCGAGAAAAGGTCCCATCCTTCAATATCATGATTGGGTCGACCAGGCCAGATCATGAGTGAAATATCATGATCGGGTCGACTAGGCCAGATCATGAGTGAATAGAAAATTGAAAATGTACATAGCAGTTCCAGCTGAAATACTTGGAATAATTCTACCACTTCTACTAGGAGTAGCCTTTTTAGTGCTAGCTGAACGTAAAGTAATGGCTTTTGTGCAACGTCGAAAGGGTCCTGATGTAGTGGGATCGTTTGGATTGTTACAACCTCTAGCAGATGGTTTTAAATTGATTATAAAAGAACCTATTTCACCAAGTAGTGCAAATTTCTCCCTTTTTAGAATGGCTCCAGTGGCTACATTTATGTTAAGTCTGGTCGCCCGGGCCGTTGTACCTTTTGATTATGGTATGGTATTGTCAGATCCGAACATAGGGCTACTTTATTTGTTTGCCATATCTTCGCTAGGTGTTTATGGAATTATTATAGCAGGTCGGTCTAGTAATTAGGGGGCGGCCGTTCGGTCGCCTATGATACTAGGACCAATAGGTCAAAAATGGGTTTGTGCCGCAGGTGTTGAACGATCTACTCTACACAGGTGTGGGCTTACAGGGCTAGGGCTCATAAACCCTTTCTTTCATTCATCAATAGGGCCCCGGTCGGTCACTTTTACGGGCCGGGATCGATAAGTGGAAGTCATAAAAAAGAGATGCTTCTCTTCGCACCTCAGATCAAGAGGAAGGGTAGCTTGTCAAGCTGGCCTATATATATCTTTATATTAAATAATATAAATAATATAAAAAAAAAGATTCGCTGTCTTTTAACCGGCTGTTCTTCTTTGTCAACGCCTACTAAGGACCTATAGTATAGGTTCGCCTACTTGACTTATGAAAGATAATGAGAATGGGTTATTCAAAAAGGAAAAGGCGCTACTTAGCCCTACATTTTTTGAAATAAGCGGCTGAGTTAGCCTACCCTACTAATGTATTGTATAGTAGGGTATACTAGGCGAGCGAGTTAGCGAAGACGCTTAGGCTAATAGATAAGAGAGCGTCGGTGCGTAGCCTTCATTCTACTACGCTACGAAAAGGTTACGAAGTCACTTAGCTCGACGTTAGGAGAGTCAAGGGGGGAACGCCTACATAGAAGAACCGCAGTTCGCTGACTTTCTAAGGTCTAACCTTTCGCCCCCCTACTGAAAAGGGGCAAAGCCGCTTCGCACCACTGATAGACTACTTAAGATTCAATTCAAAAGGCCCTGCTTAGTTTCGCAAGCCTTTGTCATTGTCAGTCAACTAAGTGGGGCCTGAGGCCCCCTGCGAATCCGTAAATCTGAGGAGCATGCCGCAACAAAAGAATGGTCCCCTATGTATTTCATTCTTTCCGGAAGGGAAAAAAAGAAGTACCCCCATCATGGTGAACCTCTCCTTGTGATCGGGATGAGGTAGATGCCTCCCAGCCGGGGGGGCGGATCGAATCGGAGTTTCCTTAGGTAGCCACCGACCTACAGTTATCCTTAAACTTCCGTGCTTGGTGGAGAAGAAGCGAACAAAGGTACGCTCGCTTGCTGTCTTGTTCTCTGCCGCGAACTGGGATCGCTCGCCAGCTAGGTCAGATTGGAGCAACTTTTTTTTTGAGAACATATTACCCATATTCGGGGACAAGGGGCGGAACGACCTCTCGATCTACTTACTGCAGCCCAGGAATAAAAACGTCGTCTAGGCGTTCCCTGTTGCTCCGATCTCCCCTACGCCTAGGACGTTGTCTGGGCCAAGAGCCATAGTTAGTTGCTGTTTCCATTTGGTCGTTTTTCTTGTTGTTGATACCGGCAAGACCCAGCCAGACGATGTCTGCTGGTTGGTAGTGAGAAGACTCTTAGTACCTGCATACCCAAAAGGGGCGCTGATTAAAAAACAATCATTTGATTTAGTTTCTTGCTCCCCCTTAGCAGCGGGAAAGGAGTCTATCTATCTGCCTAGCTTTGGTAGATTTCCTCCAACGCAATCCACAGAAATTCCACGAATCCCTTGGTGGATAAGTCCGACGACTCAGCAGCAGTGCGGAATTGAGTTTCTCGTCTGGTGGATCTGATCTATAGTTAGGGGGCAATACATACCAAAAGGTTCGAAGAAGGAACGCGCATAAGAGTATATAACCAACCCACCCCTCTCTATAACCTATTCACATTAGTGAAGCGGCTGGATGCATAAGGGAAGTCAACCTACGAGCACGGAAGAGCGTAGTATTGCTGCCCCTCTCTAAGTAAAGGTAAAGTCTCTCCTTCAGCTAGAATGTAAGGAAATTGAAAGAAGCGCGGAAAGGGTCAAACGCGGTTGCTGGCATCGAAGAGAGCCGTCATCGACGATAAAGCGGGAGTTCGGACTTGGCGAACGAGCTCTTGCCGCGGGAGAGGAAAGCGGGGCCGGCAAAATAACCATTCCGGTGGTTGATAGTGGAGCAAAGGCTGGATAAAACATGGATAGGCATGTCTTATCATCCAAAAAGATGTAGAAACAGGAAGGGCGGGTCGATCCCACATCTCATAGAGAGGAGGAATACCAGGGATGATAAAGGATAACTAACTCTACAGCTCACAGGAATGGGAAAAGGAATTCCACATTACTCCAGTTTTATCATAGCTTTATTTAAGACAGAATAGGGAGTAAGGCTGAAATGGCTATAGGCTTCAATTTTTTATTTTAAACGTATGTTGATTGAACTAGATGCTGGGTGAGGGCTTAAAGACCCTATTCACATAGCGTTTCTGGACACATATTTTTCCTCGGGGCGGGCAGATTTTCCTATAAATAAATAGGGGATCCGGGCCTTTTTGGGGGGAAAAGGGGCTTTTCATCGGGTCATCCTTTTTCGTCGAATGTCCCGGGCCCGATTTAGAGAAAGAACTTTTCCTTTGCTGCAGGGCCGGGGAGAAACATTCAAGCGCAGAGATGGAGATGGCTCCGCTGCGATAGAGGATGAAGGAGAATCCGTAGGCAACTGGTCGTAAAAAGTCATACATTCATCAAGCGAAGGCGCAGATGGAAGACCGTGTAGCTAGAGGACGCCGGTTACCGAAAATATCCTTCTTGCTGTTAGGAAGTAGCTTAATTTCCTTAACTAACTGGGAGTGGAATAAGGAATAGCAGCTTAGCTTCTTTTATTGTATGTACGACTATCGAATAAGAGCTTCCTTCTTGGCTGTTTGATGTAGCTAACTGAATCTGTATGCTAGGCCAAGAGCGGAGGATATAATATATCTTTCTTTCCTTTAGTACTGCCCTTTAACTTCCTTAAGTAACTTTCAGTTCTCTAAGGGTAGTGAAGCGATGTGACTCAACCGATAGGTTGAGGGACTCGCGTAACGTCTAATAGTTGCCTCTCTTTCAGAGCCTTCCTCTTACTGGAAGTTTATAGAAGAGAAGGAAAGAAAAGAATGTATGAGGTTGCCGTTCTTCTTTTGAAGGTTATAGCAGACGAAGACGATCAGATGCAGACGATCTTTCTTTCGTCTTCTCGTCTTTGTCTTAATCTCCCATCTAGCACTAGAACTGGGCGCATCTGACGAGCAAGGAGGAAACATCAGCAGCTGACCTAGTTCTGTGACACTAGGCAAGCAAGTAAATTCAACCTGCGAACGGTCTTCTTTATATTTATAAGAGAAGGGATGCTTCAGCCATCAAACATAGTATGCCTGACCTGGTTGAAGATTGGGTGAAGGTTCCGTGCCAAAGGAATGAATCTTCGGAAAGAAGGCATAAAGGAGTGGATGTGTAGAGGTCTTTCTTTTCTTTGCCCGTTAGAAGCCCCTTTAAGGCCTGTTACTCTGATTGAGACTGTAATGTAAAAGGTGGGAAACTACAGATTTTGATACTGGAGAGTGGCCAGCAAATAGAATAAATGAGAGCTGCTCCTAGGGTGCTTCTACTTCTTCTAGATTAGTGACTTATTTTGACCTTTTCGACAAGTTCGGGGACCAGTAGCAGCTTCGCTTTGCAACTTCTTATATGCAGAAAAGAGGTTGTCCAAGAATAGGTTGTTCTATTATCGGTTGTTCGATCCTTTGTACTCTCTCCTATATAGTCAGTCAGTGGGGAATCGTGGACAATGCCAACAAATAAAGGGCTAAGGGCGAAAGCCCGATCCAGCAATATCGCGTGAATAAGAGGCAATTTAATTGAGAGTTGCTCTTCCCCTCCTCAGTACTGGCAATTGATTCTTTGTACGAACTGGTCATCCTTTAATTTGCCTTATCCTCGGAGGGAACAAATGTTTGGTCTTAAGCATCCAAGTCAGTGTCATAAAAGAGTGGACATATAAGCAAGTAAACCCGGCCTAGGACTAAACTACCGATACAGAATAGGGGGCTTCAAGCAGCCGTACTTATATATAGATATAATATATGGAGAGATCACCCTTATTGTGATCAGTTCCCGAAGTGAGTCAATGAGCAGGAATTCCTTTTAGTGGATCCCTTCCCAAAGTCAGTACAATGCCCCTCTTATCCCTCTCCTGTCTGTGAAGAATCAAAACCTTCCCTGGAGACTGGTCCCATCTAAGGCATCTTACTTATAGTAAGTAGAAGGGGACATCTTTTTGCACAATAGATTATATTACCAAATCCGTTGGTTTACCCTACTTGGGATAAAAACCTGCGCACTATCTGCTATATAGGCATTCATTGGTGGATCTCCTCTGTATTCCCTACCCTCAGGGGAAGTCAGGACAAGGCCTTTTTTTTCCTTCTATCGTTATCGTGCTGGACTTCGAACAATTCAATTCGTTCGAGAGGCTTCCGTGCCTATCTATCAATTATTAAGTGCTTTCCTAGCCCCCCGGTTATCCCGATCGGGTTGATAAAAGGTTTCTTCTTAATTCAAGTCAGGAAAGAAGAGCGACAAGCGTACTGCCGGAAAATGATTCAGATATGGGCTATAGGCACTTGAAGGGGAGGACAGAGATGACGGTGGTAGTTATGAAGCCTACACACTAGTGAGCATTAAAGGGACAAGAAAGCAGACGAGTAGGTTTGGTATCGGCTTTAAAGGATAGGGGGAAAGGCTTTAACGCTTACGTAAAGGAGGGCCCCCATTCAATGATCAGATATGTCCATGGGATTAGGTATGAAATGGGCCATACCAACTTGTTGCTTGAACAAGTCCTAGTGGTAGGGCTCCTCATATGGTTAGCCTCCCTGACCCGTAGCGTAGATTGTGGAATGGGATTGGGAATCTATTATAGTATTAACCGAATTTCGGAGGGGGTTCCAATTCATATCCGAGCGTTGGTGCACTTCCCATCTGTTCCCGGGCTTTGACGTAAGGCCTGTAGACCGAGCCTCATATCCCTGACTTCATAGTCCTACGGTCTTCTTTCTTCTCCCTAATTCTCTGTGAGAACGAATCTTAACCCTTGGTCTTTTTCTTCCTCCTGACTCTCACTTGGAAGCAAGAGATGAAGACGTAAGCCTTCCTTATGATCGATCACCCTTTCCCGCTGGTCCAGTCAGTTTTTCTTTCTTCACTTCCTTCCGCTTAGCCGATAGTGGGCACTCTAATAATTTTTTAAGTAGGCATCTATGAAATCACTAGGGCTGCCTCTTTTCAGCTCTTTCTTAGGCTCTCTCGAGTGGGTTTGCACTCTGTTATGCTCTTAGTTTATCTTCTCTTGGCTTCTTTCTATGGATTAATCCTTGTTCTACGCTCATGCTCTTTCCATGAGGAAGACTTGCCCTTGATGATGGAACAACGGCTACCTCGGTCTCCTATAGCTAAACCATCCTAAAGAGCCAGCCAAAGGACCCGCATGCTCGGATCTTGTATCAGGATTAGCTTCTATAGGAATATATATCTAATAGGGAGAAGCTCTTGCGGAAATATTGCCAGAAAGGCGGGTGGTGGGAAGGATAGACTATATATAGTAGATCCGACTTCCTCGACTGAAAGGTGAGCTACGGGGTCCAGGTTAGTTGATCTATTAAGAAGGTGAAAGAGCTTCCCTGGGCTTACAGCTCGTGAAGTGAGTCCGCTTTTTATAACCCTTAATGCCTTCTAACGCATTCTACTAATCTTCGACCACCCTACAGTTAACAACAAGGAGAAAGGCAAAGGCTTTGATTCCTGAACCTCCCATTGTGCCATCCTGCTCTCCAAACTACAAAGAGAAGACAGCTCCCATGCTTTCATAGACATCAAGAACAGCAGATAATATCCGCCTTAATCTTTATATAGGTTGCCCCTCTTCTTCTCTCCTAGCTATCAGAATAGGAATCGCTATTCGTGGAAGAAAACCGGACTCTCTCTTATGGATTTGTATGGCTTTGCCTGCCGCCTTTCACCCGCTTCTCTAAGGAAAAAGTCTAATGTCATGTTGATGCCATCAGAATCTAAAGGATTGATCGAAATAAGGGCCCGTAGGCAAAAAAGTCTTCCCTCGGCTCGGTAGCTAGTTTGGTGATGGCAATGAGCATCCTTCCCGCCGACCACTTATAAAGACTGTCTCTAGAGAAGCTCCAAAGCAGGATAAGAGAGCCAGTAACAAGCAGAACAAAGACGCGCCGCCACGCGGGCGGGCAGAGCTAAGGGAAGAGAACAGCTACTACAGCTGAGAATCGCCCTAACCTTAGCGAAAGCACTTGATTTCGCCCTTCCTTGATCAAAGACTTTCAAGCTCTCTTCTATAGGAAGGAATAACTATCGATGTAGGATCTCTTTCAAGTAAAGTACAATATCGACTTTCATTCCACTTTATCAAACTAGAGTAAGGTAGCGAAGTAAAATATGCATTAGAGAGTCGAATATGCAAGAAAGCCAATAGGCGCTCGTGATCTTCCTTGATTTCAGGAATGAGTAGATACTATACCTGTAACAACTCTCTTCAAATAGGCTTTCTTTGAAGGCGTAGGTGTCTTTTCATTTTAAAGTAGTCGGTGCTTTTCCATTTGATTTGCAATCCCCTTTTTCTAGTTATGCAGTTGATGATCGGATATGAAAGAACTAATCTACCTTCTATAAATAGAAAGTTGCTGCTTTCCTCTTATGAGGATTCACAGCTTGAGTAAGTAGGTAACCTAAGTCCAGTCTGATCTGAGGGAAGCAGTCCCAAGTCAGTAGCGAGTACACCACTCTGAGAGCCCAGAAACAAAGATCCCATCCCGTACCCGTAAAGCATAAGAAAAAAGTCTTTTCCTTTTTCAGAGAATGTGTAAGCACCCTAGAGTAGAGGGGGAGGCCCATTTCCTAGCCTAGTTTTAAGCAGAGCAGCACCATCCTAGTCCAGAGCAGTACCTCTCTCTATGGGCTCGAGGCAAGACAAGCAGCCCGCTTCGCTTCCTTCGTCTCATTACAGGGAAGGATAGGACCTCGGTCGGTTCCAAGGGTGAGGAAGAAGTGCCATCTGCTTAATCGGAAGAATCCGCTGAGACAAAAGCATTAGCAGAGGCTGAATCAGCTGCATCAGCAAGCGAATGCCTTTCTTAGAATGGTTCGGAAACCCAGTGAGAATCACCTTCTCACCCCGAATCCTAAGATCCAGGGAGGTTGGCTAGAAAGAGAATTTCCAAATCTAAAGAAGAGGCTGAAGCATCAGAATCCGCTGAAACAAAGGCTGAGAAAGCCAATAGCGGTTAAGCCACATCACGCTTTTCAGGGACCGATCAAAAGCCGTTTGTTTTTCGTTAAGAGACTTTTTTCTCTGATTCAAACTTAAATATTGGAGCTAGGGCTTAATTCTATGGGTAAGGTCAAGTTGATAAGCCGCCTACCTTCTTAATTAAGTTACATTACAGAGGGGCCTCCCTAACTCAAGTTGCTTGTGCCTGCTGTTACCTACCGTAGGACCTCCGTCCCCGAAGCGAATAAAGAGGAGACCTTTTTCCTGTGTCGAAGGTTGGGTGTTAATTAAAATCACACTTTTTAATAATTTTATTTTTCGGATGGACATAAAAGAAAAGGGTAAGATTTCCAAAAGCTATTTACGTAGGAGAATAAGTCATCGCTCGCGGCTTCCCGCTTTCAATTAGAGGGGCAGGGCATCTTTCTGTTGCCGGTTAGGTTAACCTCAAAAGTTCAATAGGGTAAGCTGCTAGCTCTAACCGAACTTTCGGGTATATATAAGTCCGACGAAAGACAACCCGCTTCTCAAAGGCGAGGTTCTGAAAGAAAGCAAGCGGTGCACTTAAATCTAAATAGGGTGGTATGGGTGAGAAAGATAAAGAGAAGATCTAGACAAAAGACCTACTCGATGGAATTAGCCAATGTGTGCTCCTAAAGTTAGAAAACGTCCCGGCAAGAGCTGTCAGAATTCATCCCAGAAGGTAAATTACCCTTTCTCTTGTGCCTGCATTCGCTATTCCTATTCCGCGAAAGCTTTTATGCCTAGCCCCAAAAAGGTGCTTCAGCTACGCTTTGGAGTTGAGCTACCCAAGCAGACCAGCCCTTCCCGAGAAGAGCCAAAAGCGAAGGAGTTTCAGTAAGTAAGAATAAGATTAATGATTTGTGAAACATACTATTGGCAACATTAATCCGCCTAGCAAGAAAGAAGACTCTAGTTTCATCTCTGAATTACTTGATCAAGACGGTGCAATCGATTGAAGACTGAAGACCGGGCACTTAATGTCTAGATTGAGATCGAGATTAAGCTCCAAGTCATGTAGGTTCACGAGAAGGACGTTTGTTTTCTACCATAAACAGAGGAGTTCGTTTGCATTTACTAGGAGAAATCTTTCTCTCAATCGCTGGCAGTTGGACAAGGAAAGGCAAGAGCGAGCAGCCACACATGAACCGCGATGAACGATGTCATGATAGGCTTTCCATAACCATCTTTCCGGTAATAAAATCCTTCTTTCAGTCTCACGGGCCTCGATCAAGTACGCGTGCCACACCATTGACACTTGATTATAGCGAAACCTTGTGAATGGGTTTTCGTGCTATACACCACGTTGAGAAAGACCAACTTCCCTCTAGTCTGATGGATCGCTTTCTCTTGCGCATTAATGAATGGATCGAGGAATTGCGTATGAAAGGTTTATGGTCTATCTTATACTATCTAGTACGATCGATCAAGTCATTCAGTACAGTATCTTCGTCGGTGTAGGTCTCGGTCGTTGTAGTTGATATTGATTCTGATTAATTCGTTGTTATGATGTTCCAGTTTCCTTTCCTCTTTTGTTTGTACATCTTTCTCCCATGCATTTCGTTGGTCAACAACCAACCACAACTCACTATAATTCTTCACTAATCCTACAGGCTTGACGGAGTTAAGCTGTCTGGAGGGAATTTTTTTGTATCAATCTATATCTATATGTTTAGACTCATGCCAAAAGACACTCTAATCTATTTATTCCTAGGATTCATCTCGCTCATTTTTTCTATCTTTTTGTTTTTTAGTGGGATCGCCATACCAGGCGCTACCGTGTCTTTGAAATTTGATTATATTGGTTATATCCTGTTAAGCCTCGGGGGGGCGAGCGCCATTTATTTCACATTAATCGCAAAAGATGCTTTTGAAAAAGGAATAACATTTTTTTCCTTTTTGCTAAGCGGCCTTTTCTCGAGTCGACATTTTCAATACACAGGAGGCGCACTCATAGTAAATGGGGAACCCTTTATACACGTACATGGTATAGCCCCCTCTTTTTTTTATTTTATATGTATTTCATTAATTTTTTTTTAAATAGAAATTGTTTTTATTTTTTTACTTTTTTGGGGGTCCTTTGTATTCAACCCATGGGGATCCGCGCTATTTATACTTTTAGTGTTCCTATATCTATTAAAAGTCTTAAAAAGAAAAGAAATTCTTTTATATTTGTATTTACCATTTCTCGTAGTAGTTTATATATTTGATATTTCCAGCGTAAACAAAGCCGTTTTTTTAATGGGACCTCTCGCGGAAGCTTGTGCAATCTTTTTTTTTTTTTATGCTAAAACAGGTGAAGACTATTTTGTCAGTTTTAGCATCTTTGTTATAAATCATTTTTATTATTTATTCTTATTAGACATCCAAGGTTCTTATATTTACTTTTCTTTTCTAATATATTTTTTTATATGTATTTCAGGATATATCAGTTTTATAACAACAATGGGTCATCACCTCCCACTTTCTAAATGGTCTAACGAATTTCACATCTTAATTAATACGGGCAAAAATAGCTTTTTAAATATTTTTTCTGGCGGGATTGCGTTACTTTCTTACATCAATTTTATGGGCTCCGCGGTAGAGTCGAGCCATAATGGCTTGCTCATTTCGGGCGCTTACACTCTTATTTTCCATGCGGGAGTCATCCTACTTTTAGAATTTATTTTTTCTTTAGTAAAAAAAAACTTTTATGTTTTGAAAACAGAGCAAACCACCTTGCTATCTAAACTAGTCATTTATAGCAGTACCCTCTCCTTTATTTTTCTATACCTGGACGGCCCTTTTTCCATTTTACTACTAAATCTCTCTTTATTCTGGCACATATATAAAGGGATCGAAGAGATTATGGCAGATCATGTTCACCAAGAAATGACCCGAAATTTGATCTTGGTCTATTTGAGATTGTTCCTTTTAATCGTAATCAAAGATGTTTTCTTGTCTCTCGTTTCTTCTCCGAACAAATCGAAGAACCTAATGGGAAGAAGCTAACGGAATAAAATTCTTACTAGGGGTATGAAAAGAGTAGCTCCTCGTACGCGAAGCAAGTAGCTTTACTTCGTAACCTTACCCCTTTAATTTAAGCAAGTAAACTACCTTCCTTTAGCTTCTTAGTTGCTTTCCTTCAGAACCTAGCGTAGTCAATTAAAGGATCCGCTCCGCCCTACCAACTTCCAGATGAAAGGTCCTTTCCGCGCTATCACGAAGTGCGGTCGGTGATCTTTCCCCTGCAATCTCTTAGTAGTAAGTCTCTCGAGTTGGAAAGTCCCGCGTAGCCCCCAGCCGGGGAAAAGAGCACATCTCGACTTGCTGACTTAGCCCTATTCACAAAGTCGAGTTACGCAGCTCCATCAAAAGATTGAAACAGAACTGCGCCGGCCAAAGGTGAAGGAGATTGAGTGGTTCTTCCTTTCATTTATATTTATAAATAAGATAGTCTACCAAGGTAATGTAATTAAAGATTCCGCTTTCTTCAAGATAACATTGCGCTAACTACCCGGAAGTCAGAATAACATCTTCGGCCGGAATAGATTAAGTTTTGGTAGTAAACTACCTCTCTTTTTCTCAGTTACGGGGTAGCGAGGTTCGGAAGCAGGGGTGCACCCTTCTACTTTCTGTTCCGGTTGATAGGAGTTTCTACATAAGAGCCAATTGGTATTCCTTGCTTCTTTCAGAACCTTGGGCCTAGCCTCTTTCCATTGTTCGAATTACTCCATTTTACCAAAAGATTGGGCAGCAGGGACAGGGACCTTCCGATCCGACCCCATTTCCGGATGAGCAAGAAGAGGAATTCTCTAGAAGGAGGTAAGTTTGTGAAGCCTTTTATTAGGTGTATTATCGAACCCCTATTACTATTTAGCCAGTCTGTCTTCGCAATAGAGTGAGTGAAGTGATCCAAAGAAGTAGGAGTCGGGGAGGTAGTTTTCGAGAGAAAATGAGCAGCCCTTCGGGAGGAAGCATCTGTTGGATCACACAAGGGAAGACTCAGGGGCGGGGCCCTGGATTGAGCCGCTCTTACATACCCGGGTGGAGAAACCTGCTTATGTTCCGGTAGTTTAAGGGAGGTCAACAAGTATTAGTGTTAGTTATAGTGCTGCATTGAGGCTACTTTATTGTGCTTAGGGTTAAGGTTAAGAAAGGTAGTATACTATATATGATTATTCGGATCGGGCGAGAAGCCCTCTCCCTTTCAGTCGGGGATGGAAAAGGCACTGCTTCGTTTCGTTCATCAATCTTTTCTCTTTGGAAGAATCGGGATGAGGCACAGCCTGTTTCAAAGAAGGTGCATGTATGTTCGCGAGGCTTGGCTTCTTTTCTTAAAGCGCCTCAAGAAAGGTCTTTAGTCTCATGTTTCGAAGGTGTACCCGCATAAAGATTTGTAAGAAAGCGGACGTCGTTGACAGCTAAGTAGTTTCCGGTCTCCTCTACTTCGCTTCTGCTGCCCTCTTTAAAAGACTTTTTTTCTATCTCCTCTCTACGGAACCCCGAAAGTTCTGGTTAGAGAAATAGCTTTTCCAATCCCTCGTGAAGATACCACCAGTAATGAAGTTGTTCTCCTCCCCTAAATCTGTTAATTTCAGGGGGCTAGAAATAGAGAGTATAGAGGAAAGTTCCAGTTTCTGACAGCACAGTTGATGGAGCCGGCTGACGGAGCTACAAGTTCAGGTTTATTATGGAACACCAAAGCCTCTTTGAATCCAGTCTAATGGAAGTCAAGTGGAGCCTAAACTAGCGTCCTCACCTTATGCTCCCAAAAGAACTCCCTGGCACTTTATCCCTTAAAAGGATCAAACAAAAAGCAGTCCCGTAAAAAGAAGACTAGAAAGAAGTCATAAAAAAGACTACAGCTCATAGTCAAGCCCCAGCTACTGAGGAAGTGACTGAGATATCCGGAGTCGGTGGGATGACTAGGAGCGGAAGATGCTAGACACCGGAAGGACTTTGAAAAGGACCGAAATGAGGAGCTATAGAGGGGCCAGAAAGGAAAAGGTGCGAAGCAGAGTAACTAGCTAGTTGATTTAAAAGACATTCCTCTAGCCAGTCAGGAAAGCAATAGAGGTAAGATCAAAGCGGATGTATGAGGAGCGGTAGCGAATGGATTCCCGGGTTTAAGATTGGAGGTCATTTTTTGATTTCAATCACCACCGGGCAGCAAGCTCCACGCTTCTCAGTAAACTTCTAGCCGTACCCTGTCCGCCAACCTGCACTGTTCGGGGTCTGTCAATCCAATTCTATCCGGAAGAAAGACGGAAGAGAAAGTGCATTATCATACGATATTTAGTCAATCAAGCTGAAGTTTTGTAGCACGGTTGGTAGCCAGTCTGTCAATCAAGGAAGCAAGCCAGTAGCAATCCTCTCTCCTGTCTGTGAAAGGCACGGAGCGGCCTAAGTCAAAGAAGAAGAAGTAGATGCGCATGAATCAATAAGAAAGAGCCCTCACGATACGGAAATCTTTCCTCAAGGAAAAGGTAGCTTAAGCGATATGGGACTGCACCCCAAGCAAGAAAGAAAAAGAATTTTTTGAGGCAGGTGGGAATTTCAACAACTCAAAGAAAAGGACCGCGCTCCACCACACCACTTCCAACACTCGAAAGAGATAAGGAATCTAAAATGAAGACAACTTCAGGAGGGGTTTAGACTGAGTCTTGAAAGAAGGAATTCCGCCCTAAGCTAGGCTATTACACATCAAGGCAAAGACTATTACAAGACTGAAAAGAATGGGAGCAAAACCGCGAAGGAAAGAACTCACGAAACAAGAAGATAGATCGTGGAAGTCACACGCAAAGGCCAGGAATTCACCTTCAGCTGGCTCTTGTTCTATATCTATGGTCGAGAACCGATCGAAATATGTGTCGTCGAAGATCTCGGTGGGGGCGAAAATCATTTAACCGGGTTATTTTACTTTATAGCATTAGTATAATCTGAATCTTAAGCACGATCAGAAAAGAAAGGCTTAAATGCATGCTCGATCGAATAGAGGACGAGAACCGGGCCATTACTGGTTAAGTTACACGACCAGCCGGCCTTCTGCTTTTCCGGGATTTCCTTGCGCCCCGGGTAGATAATAATGACCGACCGGCGGCATCAAAATCGAGGTGTATGTGGGAATCGGAATTCAAACCCCAACCCTTTTCGGAAAGGGGAAAGCGGACTACTGGGAAAACATAAAGGAAACCCTAACCTACGTCAAAAGAAGGACATTATATTATGAATTCACCGTTTCCGGAAGGCTGGCTCACTTTCTCTGACTTCGGTCGATTCTTCCTTAACTAGGTCCTCCTTCTTTGCTTAGTCGGGTGACTTTTCCAAGACTATAAGTCCTACTCATGCTTGTGAAAAAGAAAGAGGAAAAGAGCTAATTCAAGGTAGTGTCTTCCACCTATGAGCCGATCAGACCTTTCGTGCACTCGCATTCATCCAGACCGAAGACATAGCCCAGCCCATCTAATCTCACGAAATCTAATTTAAGGGAATCCGCATCCGAGCTCGCATTATAATGTGCTAGAGACCCCTCCCCAGGAAGAAGGTAAAGGCAGCAGCTCGGGA
Organism: Artemisia ludoviciana; assembly: GCA_034509245.1. Classification (NCBI taxonomy): domain Eukaryota; kingdom Viridiplantae; phylum Streptophyta; class Magnoliopsida; order Asterales; family Asteraceae; genus Artemisia; species Artemisia ludoviciana. The sequence continues at coordinate 16,279 of JAYDZM010250815.1, forward strand.
AGCTTCTTTCGTGCGTGCTTGGCTTCCTACTGAGTTCGAGTGAGGGTCTTTCACCTGAAAGTTCTTGCTCTTCCACTGGTTACCAGCTTATGACCTGCGGGTAACTAAGGCTCTACCCTTTCTGGGGGAATTTCTCTCTTTTTTTGATCGGAATTAGGCCGCCTTTCTTAGGTCTGATCATCGAAAGACGAAGGCATAGGCTACGACTGGTAAATCTATCTTCCATAAGGACTTTCTCTTGTTCTTATAGTTGCTAATTCTACCTGCTCGAGAAAGCTTTCTCAATCTTCAATCTCCTAAGATTCACCGTTCACTGGCCCACTAAAAGCCTTTCCTCTACCACCAGCGACAACTAAGGCTTCACCCGCAATCGAGTTCTCGGTCTCACCTAGCGTAAAAGAGAATCGAATCCCTTGAGTTAACCGTTGTAAAGGAATCAGAAATTGAACCTTTGGCGAGATTCTTCCCCACACCCGTTCGGTAGTCTACTTCGGTTACAACACTATTTTCCCTCCGATCCGGGGCATAAGATAAGAGCAATCCATAGGACTCCCAATTCCAAAAAGTAGCTATCAATTAAATTAAAAGAGGCAAGCGGATTGGATTTTTTTATTTAGTTATTGCACTAGTTCCCGAAACAAAGCGTTCCTGATGTAATGACTGCAAATGTTTCCCGACTCGCTGAGAGTGAAAGAGCCGACCTTTCTATCGATTTTCTATAGAAGAACCTTGAGCTTTGAAGCAAGTGGTCTATGCTAGCTCGTTTTCGAGAGGAAGAGTTTGCTTTTCGGTTCATGCTATGGTATCGGAATGTCTCCCATTAGGAGAAGTTGTATCAGAAACTTATTACATGCCAGCGCTACTGCTGTAGTGGGGGGCTAGGTCAACCGTAAGTGGACGAGAACCAGTAGATAATTCCACAACATCCACATTAGGAATGGAAAGACCTGGGCTGCTAGTGAGTGCAATGGGGAAAGTTTTCTCTATTCATAGTAGGTACGAAGACCCTAGCAGACCCTCCCAACATTCGAATACGTAACATGATCTCCTTCAACCCGCTTTTCTGCCTATGGCAGAGTCATAAACTATATATATCACGGTGGAACTCTCAAAAAGCACTTTTCTAAGAACTGAGACCTGGAGCCTTCTTTCCCATCATTAAAAATACACTTTGTGTATTGCACCATGAGTAGTTCACTACCCCTCTTCTTATGGTGTAGCA